>CM023941.1:18775003-18840912 GCA_013407115.1 Glycine latifolia | reverse complement strand
AAAAAACCAATCATTTTTCTATCAATTACTTGTTTTTTTCGCTTATTTGCCTTATTTCGCATATTCATGTAAGTTCTTTATTTCTTTTAGCCATTTATCGCTTCCTTTTACCTCAATTTCACAAAGGAGTATCCCAATATAGAAACTTTAATTCATCGAGTGCTAGAAAGCTCTTTGAAGTGGACTAGAAACCTAACCAAGGAACAAAATCCCTTCCTTAGGTCAATCGCCTAAAGGAAATTATCGCTGGTGCTTAGTCATCACCACAACTAAGGGAATTTCACACCAACAATTTCAAAAGCTAAAGCTAACAAGCACAAGTTCAAGATACAACGTCTATAATATCATGAGATAAGATTAATAAGAAAATTATATGCCTTATGTCACTTAAACGTGTTATGAAAAACAACACCAGGACAACCCAACATTTAGCTACATACCCACATATATGTACAACTGTTAAGACAATAATGGTCCTAAACACCTGAGCTAGTCAAACTATACATAAACTAATAAAGGTAAAATAAAGAAGAATTGTGTCTCGAGTCCATGCACATCCGTCCATGATACCTCCAAAGGAAAGATCCACCTTCTAGCCATTTGCTCCCACGACAAAGTTTGAGATCCTCACAGTCACAACTACATGTTCTACAATGCAAGGGTAAGCTTACCACAAACAATCATACTTAAAACAAGTTAAAATTTCAACAAATAATAAATAACTAAACATGGTTACCTTTTTAAACATGGCATTTAAATTTCAAATGATAACAATGTCCAATGAACTTATCAATTACAATCATTATGAATCACAATCAAATATGAACATCATAAGTCAACCATTAAACATCATCATCATGAGTCCATCAATCATCATCACTAAGTACATAGAACATAACCACCAAAGACAGACACTACTTTATGAAGATTTACACCACATGAAAAGTTAATCAAAGTACATCCCTTAACATAGTCACCTCTCTCACTATTTGGGTGAAATATCAAATATTACACTAGAAAGGGGTTGAATTGTGTGTTAGTTAAAACTTCAAGCTTTTTCAAAAAATAGAGAACTTCACAAAACAATCTTATCACAGGTTTAAAAAGAATGCTCTTAACAGGAGTGTCCAAATGTCAAATCTTTTTTCACAAAACTATGCATCCACAGATAAGATAGAAGCAATTAAAGATAAACAAGTTATAACAGAAATTAAAGTAAAAGCATAATATTTATACTGGTTCACTCAACTTGAGCTATGTCCAGCTCTTTTTCATAAACTGTAAAGGGTTCCACTTGTAACGACCCGCCTCGTCGCTACGATATCACTAACTCTTAATCGTGCAACTTCAATTTTTAATAAAACTTCATTAATTTGATTATGAAAATGATGATAAATTTTTTGCGATAATACAATTATCATACACATATTACAATTACATATTTAAACACATTATACATATATATTAAATTAGTACATGTCATCCACATGTCAGAACTTCCTTTAGCTTTACGTGTATATACACCTGAAATTACATATCAACAAAAAGCCAAAGACTAACTAAGAGAGAGTTGATTAACAAAATACAACTCTTTCTCCAAAAAGGAATCCAACGTCATCACGTCGGCTTGGCGGGTCCAACCAAAAAAAAGATCTCCCTCCAAAGTCACCTACTGCTGCTTATCTGCTCCCACGAACGAAAGTTCGCGATCATCACAGGTACCAACCACACGGTATAACAAATGCAAGGGTGAGTTTATTATACAAAACCCAACAAACATCAGATAGCAGCAATTGGGAAGGAAACAATATTACCCACCACAATCATTAACAAAACTCCATGATTCCAATACACACTCAACAAACCAATCATCCAATGCATTTCACAACTCCAACAATCATGCATAGAATGATGCATGCACCTGACTCATCTATCAGCATGCAATGTGGTACCATCACCAGAAATAGCCTCTCACCGGAAAAATGATTCACCACCTATCAGGGCCACCCTGTCGTGCACTGGCCATTCCCTCACCCGGTGATCAGCCAGCGTCGCAAGGGAATTCTAAACCTGATGACCCCATAGTACCTGCTATCTTAGCCCACTGAAACCCACAGGTATGCGAGTGCCTTCATTCTATTTCCACACATACAAATGAAGTATGAAGCATGGGCATCATCAATGCATGACCCGGCTAGGAACAAATCCTTCCTCGCAAGGGTAACCCGCCATGCACCCCCCATGTACATACATAACAAACCAATGTGGGTTCATCGATGCGCTGACCGTGGCTAGGAACAAATCCATCCTCGCAAGGGTAACCAATCGGTCATTGCATCCCACGTGTACATACACAGCCTACAACCATTGGCACCATCAATGTATGACCTGGCTAGGAACAAATCCATCCTCGCAAGGGTAACCCGTCATACACCCCCCATAGGTATCCATGTATATCCACACACAATGACATTGCTCACATCAACATTATCTCTCATCAATGTCATTATCAACCTCAACATCATATCATCTTAATATCATCATCATGCATATCAATATTATCTCATTTCAACATCATCAACCACGTCAACATTATCTCATTTAAACATCATCAACTACATCAATTGCATCTCAATTTCAATATCATCAACGACATCACAAGCAATCAAATTTCACATCTATATATAATACATATGCCTGAGATTCACATTCCTCAGGTCTTCAGACAACCCAAAGTTCATACATTCACAATTCATCATATCACAAGACTGATATTTTTAGGAAAATTCTAAATTAAAGAGGAGGACTACAATATATAAAACACACTCTTATGCCCATTTAAAAATTTAATAAAGAATTAAATAGGAAAACATATTATAAAATTTTGGGCAGAGTCTCCTCTGTAATTAAAACTTTTCCCAAAAATCCAATCATCACAATAACAATATCATTAACCCAATAAACATATATCTCATTGGAACATTATTTCATTCAGACATCACCAATCACATAAGCATCACCTCATCTAAATCATCACAAATCATGTAAACATCATCAATCATTTCCATGGTATCTCAATTTCACTGTCATCCACAACATTAGTAATAAATACACCGCATCCCATTAGTTAAAAACATCATTTGTCTTGAAAACAAGCACACACACAGGGACAAACACTCATCAATCATAAATACATCGCATCCCATTAGTTAAAAACGTAGTTTTTCTTGAAAATCAGCACACAGCAAGGACAGGCAGATATCCTCATAGTTGGACTCCCTGGCCCCCAACTATGGTACCAAAACTATAACTAAATAATAAACTCCCCTTACCTATCTATATTTCTCTGTTAGCTCCTTGAAACGTCATTTTGGGATCTCTCAAGTTCACGTGTTTTGGCTCAAACACAGAGCTCTATATACCAAATTGAAGATAATTTAGTATAGATTTCAAAAACAAGGCTAACGTTAGCCTTCGGGGTCAAATACCCACTCAAATTTAAAAAGAGGCTAAAATGGTGTTTTGAGAATCCACATCAAAAGACATCATTTTGAAATTTCGATCACACCAATGTGACCAGGGTTCAACAAGGATCATAGAAATGATATCAGTTTCATAAAAATGAGACTTTTACAACATCTTATTTTCAAAGGATTATCAAAGGAGGTATAGAAACAGCCAATAACGGTACCCGAATCATAAGAGATATCAAGAGAGGCTTAAACTAGCTAGAAGAAGACAAAAGAAACTAATATTACCTCAATAAAATCAAGAAAGGAGGATTGAGAGTTCCGTTCTCTACCAAAACTTCGAGAAGAGTTTCAAAGATTCCACTCCGATTAAAGAGTTCCTCTCTGTGCCGGGGTCTTGTGGCAAGCAACGGCGGCTCGTGGGTGTCTCTGATGGCTATGGGTGGTGGAGGAGGGTGGTGGGGGAGCTTGGATCTGTTTGGAGGAGGAAGAACCTCCATTTTCGTGACTTGGAAGCTTAAAAACGTACTCAGCACCGCCTCCACTCGCCTAGGCGAGCAAAAGTTCCTACTAAATTCGCCTGGGCGAGCTGACTAGATTCTAGAATTTTCTGCTTCAGTGAAAAATTAATTTTTCACGTTCTAGACATTATTATAATAATCCCAACAGTCAAAAGTTAGATATATGGGTTAAGAAGCTATCTTTAAAATTTGAAGATGATCCAACGGTTAACCAATCCATAATGATGATTTTACTAAAACAGGTTTTTGGGTCAAACTCGAAATCGCTCAATTACAACGCAGCTCAAACAAACTCTACATACTTGACATTTACACCAAGCAATGACACATGGATAATTCACATAACATTTCAAATAATCCTAATTAATAAATTAATCAAATCATACAAGGAATACATCACACATATTTTAAGTTACCAAAATTTCAGGGTGTTACACCACTAATCAAACCTGATTACAAACGAGTTCTTACTCTTCCATACTACAACAAGTATTCTCTATGCCACTTCTGGCTTACCCTTAATCTCCCCTTGAGATTAAGAATACGCAAGTATTCTTTGACCACTAAACTACTCCTGACTTTCTAAACAATAGTTTGAATACAATATTGAAATCTCTCAACAAGAGGATATACTTTTAACCTCAAATACAAACAAGAAACTTTGTTATGAAAATGATAAACTTTCTAAGTTTTGGTGTTTGAGTGTCCAATACTTTTGATAGAATTTCACCACTTATGAATTTTGATCACAATCTTCCCTTTTTTATTAAACCTTGAGACACCTTTTTATAAACTTCAGTTAAAGTATTTGTTATGAGATTAAAACCTTCCTCTGATAGGATCATTGTCTCAGAACTGTCATTCTTGCAATGTAGTGGTGTGGAAAGGAGAGAGAAAAGGGACAAAAGGTACAATATTGTTTCGCCCATGCACATTTTTTTCCCATAACGTACTATTTGATTTTTGTCTGCTGCGATATCCTTCCAATTTATCTCTGTCGTTGTATACTTGAAATTCAAATATTAGCAATTAATATTATATGAGGCAACATTAAGTCATCAAGATACGAAAAATAATATTTGCTTCTTGTCATCTAATATGAATCTAGTACATGAACGGATATCAGTTTGCTTAGTGATATGCGCCTAGCATATAAGGTTTTCCTGAGCTTTTTAGAGAGAGAATTGAGCATTAAACATGGATAATCACCCTCTTTGTGCATGATTTGAGCTAATGTGATGAATTGCCAGGATATCAATCAAAAATACCAAGATCAAGCAGAAATCAGAAGAAAAGAACAAGCTTGGAAGAACACATCTAGCCCCATCCGCGCCACATGTGGCGCCAAGAGCGCCACAAGTTCTGGTATCTGGCACCACAAGCGCCATCATCCGCGCCAGAGGCGCCATATTCCCTGGAACTCAGCGCTTGGAGCGCCAGATTGGCGCCAAAGGCGCCAAAGCCGCCAAACTCTCTGTCAGCCAGCGTCTGGGGCGCCATGTTCACGCCAGGAGCACCAGTCCTTCTGGATGTTGGCGCCAACAGCGCCAGACCCGCGCTAAGGGCGCCACAGGTCGATAGAAGCAGCATTTTAAGGGCAAAACAGAGACTTCACAAGCTAGGTTATAAATACCTGGACCTCAGCATTCAATGCACGACTTCTTGGAGGGAAATAGCACAAAATAGGTTTTAGAAAGCTTGGGTGCCTTTGCTAGGGTTTAAGGAAGTTGGAGGCTCAAGTGGAGATTCCTCTCCATCTTCTTCTTCCTTGCTTCAGCTAGGTATGCCATTTTGTTTTGTAACACAGCCACCCCCAATGAGGTTTGGCTAGTTTTATATTGTAGTTAGGGACAAGCACTGAATGTAACCTCTTTTGGATTGTATTGGATGCTATTCTTCATTTATATCAAGTTATTTCACTTTACTTTGATTCTTACATGTTTCTATCTCTCTGGAACTGATCACTCTAGTTAGGTACTAAGAGCTAGGGTTTACAATAGGAATATTGGGGCCTTATGCTTGGACTTGGGTAAAATGACAAGCCTTACATTAACTAGGGATAGGAGTGTATGCTTGCAACCATTTATTGCATTGTTTAATGCTTAACCTAACAGCTGCCACTAAGGAATTAGGGTAATTACTTGGGTTAAAGGGTTAAGATCACTACGGGAGTAGGGCTTAGCTATTATTGTATGTTGAATGCATGTTGAGTAACTTGAGATAGATGAATATAGTAGACAATGCATGTGAGAAGGTAGGAAGCCTTTAGTGTGGGTTGCCCTATCTACATTACTTCGAATATCGTTATAACCTTATTTACTTGTTGATAATATTTAATGCTCATAATTAGGTTTAATTTCATTATTACACACACACAACAACAACTTCTCGTAAATATTTGTTATCCAACCTACTGATATTAATTATAATTTAATCGGTCAAACAATCCTCGTGGGAATGATATCTTTCTTATCACTTTATTACTTGTACGATCGGTATACTTGCCGAATGCGCAACACTTAGTATAAAACACTTAGTGTAAGTGGTTATCTCTTTTGGACATGCAAAATATAACACAGTGTATTGACACTTGTTTTCATAAATGGTTGGACACTTGTTTTCAAAAATGGTTGGACACTTGTTTTATGATAGCGTGTTGGACACTGAATTCAATTTTGTTAATAAAAACAAGTTCTAATTACCTTTGGACGATAACTTGTAAAAACATAAGGATAAAAATATATTACCAATTGAGCTTATACCAAGTAGGTCCTGTTTCACTTAAGGTAAACCATTAGCTCATCAACAATTTATATCTTTGTTATCATTAAAATATTGGGTATCTTAGATCGTTCAAATATGATATATTGGACCATCCATATCTAACAATCTCCATTTTTTTATGGTGACAAACCATATAATTTTGGTTGAGATAAAACATAATCATGAAAGTGTCAGAGTATGTGTGTGTATATATACAGAGCATATCTTATGAGAGAAAACATTTATATATAAAAAGTCACATGACTTTTTAAGTGGTCACTGATAATGATTGTTGAATCGTTACAAAACAAGTAAAACAAGGATAATTTTGCAGTCCAGGAATAATCTAGGCCGACTCAGAGAAACAATTCACTTGGGTTCTGAACTCAATTCACATATAAACAACAGGGGAATTTCAAAAAAATGGTTTGCAGACAATTAACAAAAATTGCATAAACACAAACAGGAATTGCAGAAATCTCAGAAACTGACAAAATTGATGAAAGGTGTAGTGAAACATATTCAAGAACATCAATCCAATTCACCAAACCAAGCAATCTTACTTATCATAGTTCTTTAGATAATGATAAGATTATGAAGGTTCATCCAATGTCATTAGAAGTAGTTCAATCTAACTAACTCCTAAATCAATTGAAATCACAAATCAGATTTTAATACCATCCCAACAATCTGTGATTAAATTTTGAAATTAGGAAATAAATCCATAACCTAACCGTTTTCAATCCTAAGAACATTCATACACATGAAAATTGAAAATAGGATTGAAGATGATGAACATTCACACAGAGATTAAAATACTAAACTAGAACTCAAATTCTTCCTTGCTTGGACTGGATCCTTGGATTGATTGATTGCTTAGCCTTCCATGATCATCACCAGTGGAAGAGCAACAAAATTTGTGCAAGAAAAATGAAGAACATATATGAAAGGAAGAACAAAAATGAAGAACAATTGAGAGAGAAAGAGAGAAAATAGTTTGATCCTAAAACTTGCACAATAAGCTTCTCAAATCTGTTTGTACAAAATGAAGTAACTAACTAACTAACTAACTACACTAATATATAGTAAATGAACAATAGGAAAGGATGGACCCTGATTAGGCCCATCTAATATATCAAATTAAGCTAATTACACAAATTAAAGCCTAATCTCGCAGCCCAAAGCTCATGTGCAGAGGTTCTAACTTCTAAACCTAAAATGACCCTCAAAACGACAGATTTTGGCCTAGGCTTATATTTGACAAAATTGTATCTCTTTTCCTTATCTTTCCAGGGACAACTCATATGCTCCATTTGGAGGTCTGTAGAATCCTCTAGGTCTTGGACAAGGAAGATAGGTCAATTAAGCACAAAATCCAAAAATAAACAACAATTATCAATTAAGCCAAATTATTTGCTTAAGACAAAAACTAAGTTAAGGTGAGAAAATAAGAGTTCAAGAGAGTTCAGATAAGTTAATGAAGAATAGAAAAATACAAAATTAAAAACACTCAATCAGTCACAAGTCATTAAATCTTGACCGTTCATGTTTGGTTATACAATCCAGATTTAATTCTTTCACTCTCACAATACATTCAAAGCTTAGAGAAGGAAAAAAGAGATAAGATATACTATAAATAATTGTATCACACAAATACACAACATCCACTTCAAACGTCCCATACACATAGACATAATTGCATTATAATGCACATTTAACTTATGGACTTGTATGCATATGGTACCTTTCGAAAACATTTTGTGAATATAGCCTGGGATTCCATGATAGTCGACGAATGTCTACACTATGGGAAATTCAACACTATCACTCTCACCGAGATGACATCATTGGTGCTCGGCCTTTCAAGGATACTCCAATCCATGTGATCAACATGAGCTTAAAAGGGATTTCCAATTGTTGCACCTCCTAGGTCAAAGTTATATGCCAACTCATTCATTAACTCCCCGGTTAGGTTCTTAAACTTCCTTCACTTCAAAAATACATATGCAAAACATGGTCCATGGTTCACAAACTATATGCACATTGTTTATACCAGTATAAGAATATAAATAATTCATATTTATATAAGAATATAAATAATTTAGATATATATAATCATATTTTATGTTATATATATATATATATATATATATATATATATATATATATATACTATGCAACATGTTGGAAGCGTAGTTACTAAGTGAATTCAGCAAGAAGGCACATGTATGTAGCTAGGCATATATAATACCTAAAATTGAAATGTCAAAATGAATATCTAAGTAGCATATATGTAACCACAAGTGGTAGATGCGAACCAAGAAGTCGCAAAACTAAAAAAAATCCAAGTATATAATAGCCAGCACATGTGAATCATAACCACATTTTCATAAAAGAGAGAAAAATAAAAGGTTTTGTATGCTTAAATGTCAAAAGAAACCCTAAGTTACAAAATTAAAACAAATCCATATATATAATAGCGCATGTGAATCATGACCACAATTTCATAAAAGAAAGGAAAAAAATGTTTTGGAGGCTTAAATGTCAAAATAAATCCAATTGAGAAAAAAACAATTTAGTTATAACAAACTACCACTGCCATCTACACTAAAAGTTCAAAAGCATCCATTGGAAATTCAAATAGCATGCACTCTATCATATATGTGAAATGCATATATAAAAAAAATGAAAAGCTTTATAATCAGGCAAATTAACTATCACCATTGATTACTTCCTTTACTTGCTTTATGTGTATGCAATTTAGGTGCAAAGCACAATTATCATATTAGAATAATTCTTAGCATTCCAGAAAGGAGAAAATCATCAAGTGCATACACAACACAAGTCAAACACATATATATGTATCGATTAAGTATAATGCACCAAAATCCGTAATCAAGACACAAATGGGAAAAATCCTAAATCACTTTCAAACACACATGTAATTAATCATCTCCACGAGATAACCTTACTCTCCCCTTACCTCGATTATGCATTCCTCAAAGCAAAAGTGGCAGAGACAATGATCTTCTATGTTTCCTCTCCCTCATCCATGCATGATTCTAACATCACAATTCCCAAACAGAGCAAAAAGAGACAGTATAACGAACAAACTAGCTTTTTAGAGAACCTGTCAACTTAGAGAATTGAATTGGGCTTCCTAAGACTAAAGACCCAAAAACATTTAATCCAACAAAAATTTTATTATTATTATTTTAAAAAACAAATAACATAAACTATTTAATATAAAATAGAATTTTTATAATTATATATAAAAAAATGGGATGTTACACAAAGTATGTTACCGATGTGAACCCTTTTTCATAAATTACAATTCAGCATCTTAACAAGCACAAAATTTAAAGAAATTTTTTGTAGAAGAAAAGGAAATCCAGATTGAGGTGAGAAATGGGAATGAACAACGCCATAATCGCTCAAAATCGATAAATTTAGGAGAATTCACAACAAAGAATAGGAATTATTTGATAAGAATTTAGGGTTCTACACAAGAACCAAGAGAGAACAATTCTCTCACACTTAGCACAAAGCTAAATTTTGATTTCATCCAAATCTAAGTCCCTTCATTGATAAAATTGGGAGGTACATATAGCTATCCTAAGGCATGCTAAGAGTTCCTACTAGTAATTAAACTCTTAATGGTAGAATTTATTCCAAGTTAGTGGCTATTAAATATCTGTAAGCAAGCCAACAACCACTAATGTTATTCCTGTCTAAAAGTTACAAAATAAAGAAAAATAAACTCCAGCCCATTATTTTGATAAAAAAAATCCAAACAAAAATATTGGGGCCAAATGACGTATCAAATTTATTCTTGGGTCTTTTCTTCAAGTTAGCTTTTTTTCCTTATTTCTCAAGCAGTTGACCAATTTGGGTTTGGGCTTCACATTTTCCATTTTAGATTGAGCTTCATTCACCATTTGCTAAGCACATGTTCTTCTGATTGGTCCATCAAATTCATGCTCTGCTTCAAGGTCCATGCTCTTGAGTTGTTCCTCATCATGCCCTCCCTCTTTTGAGTGAATTCGAGCTCGAATAAAAGCCATCTGCACCTGCAACACAAGAAAACAAAGTATTAGTTTCAATGAAAACAAAATCTTACTTCTAAAGAGATTTGAATTCCTTAAAAAGGGAAAATCTCTTATTATTTATGTGCTTACCTATCCATCCTCTCAGATCAAACACAAGGACAAGGAAACTACTATACAATATTAAATGGAAATGATTTCCTCTCCTGGATCTTAGGCACCTTAGCACAAATTTGATAGCCAAGTGAAGTCTATGCAAATTATGAACAAGCAAGGGCATCTTCATTCCATGAACAGAATCTTTAAATTTATTCCTTTTATGCACAATACATCTACCAAAACATTTGAATGTTTCATATTCCATGTAAGTTCCAAAGAAAATCCATGTAACATTACACTTTCATCATAAGTTACTCTAATCAAAGAATAGACAATGAAGATTTAGGCACACAAAATGTAACATTTTTCAACATATGTTGTTCACGCCTATAGAACTCATAATTTTTAGTTTCTTCATAAACAACAAGTCCCATAGAGGAAGACTCTTCATGATCACAAAATTCCAAATAATGTGCATTAATCGCACAACTCAAGGACTTGGCACCTCACCTAAAACAATATCATGCAAATCATATGCATTAAGAACATCACAAGTATCATGCAAATCAGGAATTAACACAGGTTGTATTTCAATCAAACCATTAGGCCTAGAGATAAAATGATTCAAAATCTTCTTCTCCCAATGGTTGCCTTGGTCCTCATGGGGATCCACCTCTTCTTCAAATTGTCTTTCCCATTGGTCCTTGATGTACAATTCTTCCATAGGCATCAAAACAAAATACTTTGCATTGTTAGATGCACAAACAAAATTACATTAAGAATTAATCTTATCATTCAAATTAGAAGAAAGAAATAAAGTCTTGCATTCCTCCATTGAAACTTCATCTTCATTCTCCTTCTTCACATGAGAGACTTCATCATCAAACAACGAAGTAGAACATGGAATTTTAAATTCTGCACATGGAAGCCTTTCTTGAAACCCCTTGAACAAAGAATCTTCACAAACAAACAAAGTGTCAAAATAAAAAGAAGAATATTCACATTTCTTTTTATCTTTTGCTCTCTCTTTTTCTCTCATGTCTCTATCTTTTGTTTCTTTTTCTTTTTTCCTTTTTTCTCTCATTTTCTATTTTCTTTCTCAATTTAACTTGATCCTCACTTGCTTCCTTTGGTGAAAATGGTGCAATTGTGATATTGTGTCCTTCATGTACAAAATAAATCTTGTTGATTTTCCCATGGTGTTTCATATTTCTTTCAATCTGTCATGATTTACCCAAAAATATGCGACATGCTTCTATGGGAGCAACATCATACAACACATCTTTATATTTTTCAATGGTAAAACTCATCAACACTTATTGGTCTACAACCAACACACCTTCTTCACATGTCCATTTCAAGCAATAAGGATTAGGATGTGGGGTGGTTTTAAGGTTAAGTTTACTAACCAACCTAGTGCTAGCCACATTAATACAACTACCCCCATCAATAATCAAAGAACACACATTCCCTAGAACCAAGCATCTAGTTTGAAATATGTTCTCCTTTTGAATCTCATCCCTATCCTTACATTGGATACCCAACAACCTTATACACATCATCAATTCATCATGTAGAGATCTGGTACCACATCCATTATCACTATCATTAGAGATATTAGATGAACTAATAGAAGAAAACTCACTAGTGACAATCTCATTGTCCCTCAAAACATTAGTTTTCTTGTTTGGACAGTGTAATGCAATATGACCTTTACCTAAGCATTTAAAGCATTTAATTGAACTACTCCTAACAGTAGAAGAATTGCTAGGGTTAGGAACATGTTTACAACTTGGAGACTTTGAACCTTGTTGCTTAGGTGGGGAAGATCCCTCCTTCTTGGATTTGTCCTTACCACTAGAAAATTCATAGTGATAGGTCTTCTTGTAAGAATTCTTCCTCTCAAGTTGTCTCTCCACTTTCTTTGCTTGATGCACCATATCCTCCAAGCTCTCATAGTGTTGCAACTTCACAAAGCATTGAATGTCTCTATTAAGCCCACGTCGGAACCTTGCCATGGAAGTTTTAGGCTCTTGAACATTGGCTCTCCTCATAGTCAATATCATCTCTTTATGATACTCTTCAAGACTCTTGTTACCTTGTGTGAAGTTTTGTAGCCAATCATAAGCATCTCTCAAAAGAAGGTTGTAAGAATGTCTTCCTCATAAACTCATTCATTTCTTTCCATGTTGCCATCTATGGTTTTCTTATCCTCCCTCTTGCATTCTATTCAAGCTTCCACAATATGAGTGCTTTGTTATCAAAGCATAAGGTAGCCAACCTAATCTTCTTTTCTTCACTATACTCATGACATTCAAAGATTCGATCAACATTCCTTTCCCACTAAAGATATGCCTCCGGGTCACGCTTCATTTGAAACTTAGGAATTTTAAGCTCCTCCCCTTCCATATTATGCTATCTATTATTTTTTTCCTCTTTGTCTCTTCCTCCATAACTTGTTGTGCCATGTCTCTTAAGCCACATCTCTCCTTCATCTTTCCCACAACCTCCATCACTTCTATGATAAGATGAATAATATATTCCTTCACAAAATGTTTAGCACAAATAATATAAATATGGACCTTACCACTCAACTTAGTGTTTCATTCAAAGTCCACTTTGGTTTCTATCTTTTAAGGCTTTTTTTATAATGTGCACACTTGCCTTTTTCCACTCTATGTTCCTCTATAAGTTCTTAAGTGGAACCTCCAAAATCCAAATCAATAAAGTATTCAACGTGAAAGATGTAATGAATTGCAAGCTCAACTCAAGAGTCCAAAGAAAGAGAAATACCCTAAGACAAAACCAAAGAAATTTAAAAGACAAGCAATAAAAGGTAAAAGAAATAAAAGGGACAACTCAAAATAGAATGCCAAGGAAAGACAAACTATAAGCTTAAGAATAAGAGTAACACAAAACAAGAATTCCAAAATTTCACTATGTCATACTAGTGTATCAAGAGAAACAAAATGAGTAAAGGTGTATGAAAAAAAAAAAAACAAAGAATTGGGTACTACTATAGAGGGACTTTTTATGGGACAGTTTATTTTTCAGATTTTTTTTACTTTTGCTCCAATATTGTTTTTTTGTTTTACTTTCATTCGTTCTAATTGCTAATAAGTACTCAAGATTTCAATCTTTTCACAAACACCCAAACTCACTCCAAACAACATTTTTGTGAATCAAACAAAAGGATTTTGCTAATCTCTCAAGAACAAAGATGAACACTTAAAGGCATATGTACTAATCAAAAATAAGAATTGGACACAAAACAAGAATCAATTGATGAAGGAAAAATGAAACTCATGGATATGGAATTGACACAAATTCTAGTAAGTCCTAAAATGGATTCTGATTGGACCAAACCTTGGATGTAAACAGTAGCAAAATTCAGAATCGAATGGAAACTTTAGATCCATAATTGAAGCAAGTTGCTTTGCAATACAGATACTAAATTTGATGCCAGCAATTAGAATTAAAATTCACTACACCAACAGAATTCATGCACCAATCATATACGCACACAGATTCGAGGAAGAGGCACCAAACAGTTCAACTATCAAATCAGGTTCTAATGAAATTTCAATCCAAATTCAAATTCTAATTCATGCCATTGTTTGCAATTGAGGCACTACAAATCATAAATTCATGGAAAAATTCAAACAGGCATAACTACTTGGCCATATGCGATGAACAACAGCAATAAAATTGGCATGAACAAATCCAAATTGAAGCCGCACAAAGTGATGCAAGCACCTAACTCAAAAATCGATGAGATCAAGGCACCAAATAGAATTGGCACACACTTTGATTCTAAATCCAACTCTGATTACCAAATGATGAGAACCCTTTTCATGGATCACAATTCAGCATCTTAACAGACCTAAAATTAAAAGAAAAATTTGTAGAAGAAAAGGAAAAACAGATTGAGATGAGAAATGGGAAGGAACAATGCTACAATCCCTAAGGATTGATAAGTTGACGAGAATTTGCCACAAAGAATAGGAATTCTTTGATAAGAATTTAGGGTTCTACACAAGAACCAAGATACAACAATTCTCTCACACTTAGCACAAAGTTAAATTTTGATTTCATTCAAATCTAAGTCCCTTCATTGATAAAATTATGAGGTACATATAGTTGTCCTAAGACATGCCAAGAGTTTCTATTAGTAATTAAACTCTTAATGGTAGAATTTATTCCAAGTTAGTGGCTATTAAATATCTATAAGCAAGCCAACATTCACTAATATTATTCCTGACCAAAAATTACAAAATAAAGAAAAAATAAACTTCAGCCCATTATTTTGATAAAAAAATCCAAACAAAAATATTGGGGCCAAATGACAAATCAAATTTATTCTTGGGTTTTTTCTTCAAATTAGATCATTTTCCTTATTCCTCAAGCACTTGACCAATTTGGTTTGGACTTCACATTTTCCATTTCAGATTGAGCTTCATTCACGATCTTCTTAGCACATGTTCTTGTGATTGGTCCATCAAATCCATGCTCTGCTTCAAGGTCCATGCTTCTGAGTTGGTCCTCATCACTTAAGGCAGCTTGATGCTTCTCATTCTGCTTTTGCGAGCTTGAGACAACATCTCTTGAGTAACTACTTGTGACTCAACATAGTGGATAGGAACAATGTCCCTTAGACTCGTAGAGTTAATTGTTACCATAACTTGGTTATCAGAAGCCTTTTCAGCATCCAAAGTAACTTTAAAGGAAGTAAATTTGGGTTCTTTAGCAACATCATTGCCCTTTTACTCTAGGATTTCTGCAACTGTTGGTTCTTTATCAACAAAAAATTCTTCAACATGTGTGACTTCTATAACATTAGTTTGTTTTTTATAAAGGTGCTCAAGTTGAATGACAACATCAGTTGTTGTGTTAGAAATGTGAGCATTTCCCTATGGACTAATAACTTTGTCTTGTACCAAATGGTCAACAATGTGTATGTCCTCCTCCATCATTAAGGCATTAAAAAATTATGTAATGATCATGTTTTCTACATGTAGACCTTGTCGAGGTTTTACATTGTATTTCCTCATATAGATCTCCATATCTTTTGTGACCCATTCTTAAACTAGGGATTCTATGTGAAATCTATGAGCGTCACAAGCTACGATATAAAGACAAAAAAGTACAAACTTGAGAGTTTGAGCAATAGCAGCTTCAACACCAAGCTATAGTTGGGGATTGTCCACTATAAAACACATAGTGACATCATCAAAATGATAAGCCCTACAAGGATGCATCTTTCCACCTCTTATAGAAGAAGTGTCTTCTCGTTCAACTTGAAATGTGTTTAAACTTCCACCTTTAGCTCTCTGCTTCCATAGACGTTGTTTCCAGACGCGTCTAGCATTATCTTCAAAGAACTTTTTTCCTTCTAGTAATGGTTGCTTCAATTTTTCATCACTGAAGGAACAAAACTTCTACCACTTGATCGCTTACCATACATGCAAGGTTGGCATAATAGGTTTTGTCTTCATTTTGTTGTTAGGGTCCAAGGTTGGCGTATGTGCACAAACCTTGTCATGATAGAACTTTACCATGATGGATTCCCTAATGCGAAAATTGGGAGGAAAACAACCCATTAAAATTCTAACAATATTTGAGCTTGGAGGATGCTAACATACATGATGTCATTAGGATATGGACAGAATCCCAATGTGTAAACCGTGAGTGATTGGAACCTTAAACTGTTTGATAGATGTTCAAGGATGCTTGAGTATGAGTGTAAGAGTTGCAAATGATTCCTTTAGACTATTGATGAATGCTTCTTTTATTTCATCCTACTCCCCATCAGATGATGCCTCATTATTTTTTTTGCTTGGTTACTTCCCTTTGTTTTTCTTGTTAGCCTTGCTTTTGGTAACACCTGTCTCTTCTTCTTCAAAAACTTGTTTCTCAATAAAGGCGTCCATTACAAGTTGCTTCTTAGTTTCTTTAAGAATTAGAGGTTTTTGTAAAGTACAATTCTTAGGTGAGGAATGCAGCCTTTGTTAGTGCGTATCAAACAATCGTTCCCTTCAATAAGCTCCAAGGAAGTACCTCTTCTCCATGTTGCATCCTTCCAAAAGAAACTACCCTCATGAAGAGCAAGAAACTCCTCTAAATGTAGACAAGGTTGATCTAAAGGGTAGTCCCAAGTTGGAGTAGAAACTTCCACTATTGGATGAAACCTATCTTCCTTAAGGTCAACAATCATAGTTGCACCTTCATTGGGCATTCCAAGGCAGCCATGGTAGAGGGAACCTACTCATGTAGGATCCTTGAGTGGTAAACTCAATCTTTGATGATTGGATGATTAGTTTTACAGGTAACTGAAAATAAAAGGAATACCCACAATAACCAAGAGAGGGGGTGAATTGGTTAAAACTTGGTCTTTTAAAATATTCTTTTCTAAATCAGAGTTAGGATCTTAATCACTTTAAAACCAATAAATATTTTATTCAATCAATTCACTCAGCTCAGAAAATCAATGGCTCAAAAAAAACATAACTTGTTGAGTAATGATAGGAATACCAAGAACCAATGAACAAGATAGTCAATAGAGATTAAAGAACAAAGAATCAACACAAGGATTTATACTGGTTCACTTCTCAAGAGAAACTACATCTAGTTTCTTCTAATCAACACTAGATTAGAGTTCTACTATTATAAATTTCATTTCTTACAAGCTTGATTACATTTACTCTTTATCAACCCTAGATAAAGAAAGGAAATCTAAAACACTATTAGACACCTTATCAACAAGAACCAGAGAACACTACTTTGTTCTTCCCTAGAGAACACTACTCTAGTGCAAGCCTCAAGAACAAATTTACAACAGCTCCAATTAACAAAAATTACAAAACAAATTTATACCCAAAAAGAATGGAGAGAAACAACTTGATAATCCAATGACAATGAATGCATATGAGTTACCAATCAGGATTGAATGATCAAATGCAAATCAGAACATGCTCTCCTATTCTTCTTTGAGATACTCTTGTCCAAGATATCATTCAAACACCCATGAAGATTAAAGAGAGGGACAAGAGGTTTGTATACTCAGAAAACCACTTTCAATCTTTGTGAAGCCTTGTGTGTAATCAGAAATTCGAATATCACAGGTTAGAAAACAAGACAAGCCTCACTTTTATTTATAACAAAACTTTATAACTAACTATAATCGATTAAACGCTCTCAATAATCGATTAAAATGCCTTATGTAATCGATTAAATTGCCATTTTAATTGATTAAAATGTTCATAAGTTTTTTGGGTTTGAATCACGAAGCAAATAATCAATTAATACGACCTTTAATTGATTAAACCAGTAGTACAGCATTTCAGAAAAGCCTTGTGTAATCGATTACAAGAAATGGTAATCGATTAAAGCAGTGCAGCAAGCTTTTCTAAGAACCTTGTGTAATCGATTACAATTAATGGTAATCGATTAAAGCAGTGAAGCATGACTTTCTTTTAACACTATTTAATCGATTACAATAAATGGTAATCGATTAAATTGTTCTTCAAAGCTTTTCCAGATTTGAAAAAGAGCAAATAATCGATTATCTTACTGTGTAATCGATTAAACCAGTGGCATTTGTATTTTTCCAAAAACATTGCTTCTTTGGTTCTTTTATCAAAGGTTGCTTCAATTCTTTATGAAAACATTTAGGCACATGAATGATTAGATGCATGCAATGCAAGAATCAACAGATTAACTTCTCTACACACTTTATGGATTTACATTCTTCCAAGGCATGTGAAAAAGCTCAAAACATTTCTCCAAGTCCTAAGCTTCAAGCTTCAAGATGCTCCCCCTATATCCAACAGTAACAGTTGGGACCTAGTTAGGATCATCCCATTTCATTTTCTCTTGGATGAAGGGTTGAAATCTAAGGTGAAAGGAGTATATAGAATTAAAGGTATTTTTGCAACAAATCATTTTTCCCTAGGTAGTAGGAGGTTGTCATTTTTGGTGAGATTTGGTTTCAGGTTGGTTGTATGTTTGAGGAGCTTGGTAATGATAGTCTTACGTCTAAGGGGAATACCTCATTATCCAGAATAGGATTCCTTGCTTCACTAAGAATCAAGGGTCCTAGGTTGATAACTAAATAGTTGTAAAGATAGTGGTGTTCAGATAGAGAAGGTTCTATTTGGGCTTGGCTAGTGGATGATTGGTCTTGTGTTTGTATTTCTGTTTGGATGAAGGATAAAGGTTGGTTATGGTTAGAGGGAGGAGTAGGAGTAGAAGGTTGAGGTTGGATTAGCAAATAACTTATTGGTTTAGAAGGTGGAGATGGAGGTGTCCAATCATCATCAAGGTTTTCAGTAGGCATGGATAGCTTTCTAATTACCTTTCTTTAAGGCCCTGGTGCTTATTCAACTTATGTCTTATCTTCTTCAACCTTCTAGATAGAACCTCGAGTTCTATGAGCAATTTCTTTACTCTTGGACGCCTTGGAACATTAACATTAAGAGTAGTCACTTTTTGCTTCTTGGACACAAGTACCTCACTTGTGTGGATGCTTCTTCTCTTGTCCTTTTTCCTTGTATAAAGTTGATAGGTTTGTGGAGATCTCATTATTGGCATCTAAGTATGACACATCAGAACCATTGTTAAAACTGATGGATGGAAACTTCTCACTAACATGAAAGTGAACACCATGAATCTTCTTTCCTTGCTTCTTTCCTTGTCTTGGTTGGGGGGAGTTGAACAGTGTGTTAGTTAACACTTAAAGCATTTTTTAAAGATAGAGAACTTCACAAAACAAGCTTATCAAAGCTTTAAAAAGAATGCTCTTAACAAGAGCGTCCAAACGTCAAAAACAATTTTTTGCAAAGATATTTTTCACAAAACTTGTGCATCCACAAATAAGATAGAAGCAATTGAAGATAAACAAGTTATAATAGAATTTAGAGTAAAAGAAAAATGTCTATACTAGTTTGCTCAACCTGAGCTACGTTCAGTTCAATTGCACAAACTGTAAAGGGTTCCACTAATCACAACTAATTACAAATGAGTTTTTACACTACCACTCCTGACTACAACAAATATTCTCTATGCCACTTCTGACTTACCCTTAAGTCCTTGAGACTAAGAACACCCGAGTATTCTTTGATCACTAAGTCACTCCTAGCTTTCCAAAAAACGGTTTGAATGAATAAAATATTCAAATCTCTCAACGAAAGGATATACTTTTAAGCTCGAATACAAACAGATAACTTTGCTAAGCAAAGGATAAACTTTTTATTTTCTGGTGATTAAGCTTGCAATACTTTTGACAAAATTTCAGCACTTGTGAATTTTTATGATAGTTCTTTCCTTTTTTTGTATTGAACCTTGAGATGCCTTTTATAGACTTCAGTAAAGCCTTCCTTTAATATGACTGTGTGTCTCATAGTTGTCATTCTTGCAATGTGGGAGTGTGGAGAGGAAAGAGAAAGGGGACAAAAGGTACAATGCTTTTTTGTCTAGGCACATTCTCTACTTCACTTACTTGTATTATTTATTTTTGTCAATTGTGATATCCTTCCAATTTGTATTTGTCTTTGTACACTTGAAATTCAAATTATACGAGACAACATGAGGTCATCAAGATACAAATAAAAATATTCGTTTTGTGGCAGCTAATATGAATCCAATACGTGAATGGATGTCACTTTGCTTAGTATGAATGGACGCCACTTTGCTTAGTATAAGACAGCTTAAACTCTTACTTTAGCCCCCTAAAAAGGTATTTAACATAAATATATTTATACAACTATTAAGGTTAGTTAGTCAATTGTTGTGGTAATTAATGTATGTTTTTTCTTTGGTAATTGGAGTATCTTGTTGAAGAGAAAATCACTTGATTTGCAAGCTCCCTAATTTTTATATTATTTTATTAGTATTGAAAATGTCTCAACTCAAAGTTCGTTTTAAGCTAAATATGTGTGTGTCAATCTTGGATTTGATTTCAGAAAACTTAACCTTGAAGAAACGCGATGGACTAGTTTATATTAGTAAATACACCTTCAACTCATGAGTTTTCTTTTAATTAGGACAAAACTATGATGAGTCACATCAAGCACCAAAGCAAATAATATATATTGGACGTCGTGATCCTAACGATGCTAGTGAACTTGAGATTAAAACATTAACACTAGAAAAATGGCCTAGATCACTTTTGCTCCTTAACCTTGATGGGTTTGCCAAAAGTTTTACATATATTGCTTAGGTGTCAAGGTCAATGATAATTTATATAAATATTATTTTCCCTCAACCCACCAAAGCATTTTTTTTCAATGTCAAATTTTAAATTGATAATAAAAAAAATCCAACTCAAATCTTATTTATCTAAGAAGCTTCTGCCACATCATATACACAATGTCACATGTTGGTTGATGTAACTAGATTTAACGATAAGCATCCACAATTAGACAGAGGACAAAAATCACAAATTTTTTAAAATAAAAGAATTAAATATCTCATTTTTATTATTATAAAATTACATGAGGACAGGAGGATCTAACTAAAGTGGATTAGTGTTATTTGACATTTGTGGCACACCCAATTGTTCACAAAATAAAGTAGGCCCTAGTTAGGTGAATGAACTCTAATAAAATAATCTATTTAAACACAAATGTAAATTTATAATATTCTTTGTGAGTGCATGATGTGCTCATAGTTTTTCTTTTCAATTTTTATGCTTATTCTTCAATAAGATCGAGAGCTCATACGTGCATATCTGCCTTACGCATGAGATAATGTTGCACTCAATTATAACTTAACTAAACTATATGAGTACGTAGAAGCTTTGTCTGGATTTTTTCTTATTTTTCACATTGTGTTTACTTTAGCTATCATTAAAAAATATTTCCTTTTTTATAGATTTTTTTTCCTATGCTGTTTTTATTTTATTTTTTGCCTTTTTTCATTAACTTTTAAGGCAACTTGGTGCGACTGTAGTGCTCATAATAATTGACATCTAGAAGATTATTCATTCAGCTACATTATTGTACACTCATCTATTACGGTAATTTGTTCACAGAAAGACACACAAAAGAGAAAAAGCATGACACTAATATTTTTTTTTAAGAGAATACATGTATATCTTCTATAAACAATATGCAAGGTAATTTTATTCGAATTAAATAGAATTATTATCGATATAAAATTTTCCTTTTACATAATTCAAACATTAATGTTGTTGATACATTAAATTTATAATTTACAATGCAGTTGCTTTCAGAGAACCGATAGAGATTCAAAGAAGTACCATGCATATTGCTTATACTGCTTTTGTTGTCTTTTTAAGTGCCGACTTATTTTTTGAAAGAAAAAAAGTATTTTTTATTTCTAATTTTAAAAGATAAGACACTATTACATATATGTGATCTTTAATAATATTTTTTTCTAACACATAGTAAGATAATATTAACAATAATTTTGTCAATTATATTTTTTAACCAATTTTTAATTATTTCACACATTTATTGTGAAATTAAAGAAAATGTGAAAATAATAAAAGACAAAAAAATATTAGTTAGTATCAATTAATATTGTGTGTTCGGTGTTTCTAATTAAGACCAATTTGTAAAACCAAAAAAGAAAAAAAAAAGTTCATTAAACACGTTTTTACTTCTTTTATTTTTCAGAATAAAAGTAATTTTGAAATAGAAATCAAATATGACCTAAATAAGTGATATTTGTCCTGTCTCCTACACTCTCTTGGAAGCATATGCTGCCCGTCATTTTTATGTATTATTTTCCATGAGAAAGTTGGTTTTGAAAGGATTGATACTATATAATTAGTCTGAGCAATCTGCTAGTGTGGTATTGTGGGACCTGTGAAATATTAATCATTTATTTTAGTTGCATTATGATAATGATCATAGGAATAAAATAGCCAAATTAGATGTGTCTCTTGTCATTATGCTTTTAAGATTTGGCTATATCCTTTTGGTCTCAGTCATTTGCTCTTATTCCTCATAGGACGACATTCTACTACTCCACGTACTATCTATCTGGAAATTAGGAACACCTTTTCAGGTTTCGTTTATTCATGCATTTAGATGGTAAATTCGAAATAGATTTAAATATTTTTTTTTAGTTCTTATCATTTAAAGTTTTTTATTTTTTGTTTTTGTAAAAATATTTTTTTATTTTTAATCCTTATAAATTATATTTATTTTATTTATAATCCTTAAGCATTTTATATAACGTTTTAAATAATAAAAAATATATTATTTAAAGCGTTATAAAAATTTAAAAAATATTATTTTTTATGATTGAAAATAAAATGACTAAAATAATGCAAGAAAGAAAATACTAAAATATATTTATACAATACCTGTTAAAGAAAAAATTAAAAGTATTTATTATTAAATTAAATATATAAAAATTATTCTTTTTAAATTAACTAAAAAAATACTACCACCTTTTATTTTTAGAATTTATTTAATATGTTTTTATTAACACATTCAAAACACTTATTAAAAATAATTTTTCCTCCGAATCTCCATCAAAAGTAGTTAGACAAAAGGAAGTTGTGGAATAATGGTGGATTTGATTAATTCCCGAACAGAGGCATTCATGAAATGTCAGACAATTGGATGATATTGAAAATGCGACTGTAGCAGTTAGAAGAGCATTAAATAATCGATTTGCAATTAACATGACGTGGAATGGTTAATAATAGTATATATTATTTCTATTTTTTAAATTGTCTTGAGTTTTGAAAGAAAAAACTATTTCTTTATTGTTGGTAAAGTTTAAGATCACGTTAATTATTTATTTATCATTTATACTCTTAGTTATTAGTATTTCTTAATTTTAATTATTTTATATATACATTTATTATGAAATAGAAAGAAAAATTGATCAAATAGAAAACTCCATAATTACTTTATGAAAACAAAAGTATTATATTTCTTAATTTTACTTAACAACCTCAAAAAAGTAAATAAAAAAGAAAAGAAATATATAAAAATAATATTGTCTTATAAATATGTGATTAAGGGATCTATATTTAATCTTCAAATTAGTTTAAAAATTGATGCCTTTTTATTTTTACTTTTTAGTTTGTTCATAAATAATAACATTATAAAAATATGTCACGAAAAAATTCTACAATTTAATTTAATTATTGACATTATTAAAGTTTTAAATTTTCAAATTTATGACCTTTCGTTTTACTTTTTAGATTATTCATAAATAAAAAAATTATAAAAATATGTAAATAAAAATTTCTTCAATTTAATTTGATTTTTGACATTACTTGAAATTTTATATTATAAAATTTTAAGTTAATTTTTTCATAAAAAATATAAAATAGAAAATTATATGAAAAAGCAAAAAAAATATTTTTCGATTGGGTGATGAGAATAAATATATAAAAAAACCACTTTCTTCAATTTAGTTTTTATCAATATTTAAAAATTATACATTAAAAATTGCTTTAAGACAAATTTTTTATCCAAAACTTTAAAATTTAAGAACTATTTTTTAATTTTTGTTTTTATTTCATAAATAATAAAAATATTAAGTTTTAATCCTTAAAAGTATCTTAATAGGGGCTAAATCACATTTATTTAGTTAAATAAAAGGATTATGAAAAATATTAAAAAAAACATTAATTCTAAAAATGGTTATATTTTCTTGTCAAAACGTATTCTAATTTTCAAAACAATAATTATAACACCCCACGTTTTAAGACTGTAATTTAATCAATTAATTTCTTTATTTTATAAAGTGTATTAATCCATTTAACTTTCACAATCAAATAAAATTGAGAAAGTGTGTATGAGAATCTTAGTGAATTTTTAAAACTTTCATTAGTTACTTTCTAAGATCAATTTCAAATAATTAATAAAGTACTTGCTCCGAAAAGAAGCGTAGCGTGATTTCACTTGAAAACTTCTCAAATAATTAAAGTAGAAAGAAAGAAATAACACATGAAGTTCATAAAATATATATAAATATGCATAGTGTTTTCCTCGAGCAAGAGCAAAGTAAGGAGCACAACCTCAAGGTACAACTGTATAAGAAAAAAAGAGTAGATGACTAATATACAATGAGAAAAAGTACAGAAACCTAGGCCTACCCATATCAAATATATATAAAACATAGGATCCTAGACTCAAAGCAGTCATTTCTAACACTTGATCCAATGTGGAAACAACACAAAATCATAAGTTAGTAGGCGTCTGCGCATAACCAGGATACCCTAAGAAGGGATCCACATCTTTGATCACGTTGGGTGTCTGCCGCCTCCAAGTGCACTCATCCTCTAGATGGAGCATCGACTCCTTGCCCACCATCTGGTCTTAAAATAAAAATGTAAGTGATGAGTCGTCTCACTTCGTCAGTCAAACACAAAAGGACTTAATAAGAACAAACACATACAATCTATCAACCACAACGATGTGGTTATATACCCAATCTCACTCAAGTCGGAAAAGCATTTCTCTTAATATCTCAACATATGTTTCTTACTGGTTAGCTGTCATTGGAACTCACAAAATTCAACGGTCTTACACAAATTGGTTTTTGGATGACTATTGGGAGGACACCTTTACACCATGGTACAATTGGAGGCTCTCACCAACTAAAAATTGCTCGTAATCAATCAGGGTTGCCAAGTTGGCTCGGTGACATTAGTTACAACTTGGCTCGTCACCCCTAAGGACAATTTTGTCCTACGATCATTTACCATGCACCAATCATGTTCATCCAACAACAACGAGGATGGTTTCCTCAGGGAACCTCCATATTTGGAGCATCCTTTCTTTCACAGTGGGGTTCTGCTGCTTTTAGTACTGTGTGACGACAAACTACGCATGAGCTTGGTTCATGATCATACAGTTTTGAGGACTCATATCCCCTTCATCACCCTAGGTGACATTGTCATACGACCTCCACTTTCATCAACGTTGCTTCATCAAAATTGACATAGTTAGAACACCCCACACAACTCTCTTTAAGTTGTACGTTTTGCAGTCCATTGTGTATTTACACTTGCTCCTACGTCTCTCAAGCTCATTAAATTCTTTGAAACAAATCCTAGTCACACAGGTACTCATTCTCGAGTCCCTGTGAACTATCACACAACATTGCATGTCCTTTGAGACGCATGATGCCTGCTAGAACGGGATTCTAGTCAACACCAGGACTCATGCCCAAGTGCCTATAACTACCACACAACAAAGTCTAACACACAAGATAATTATATTCTCTGGTTGTAAATTAAACGAGTCACACACAAAACATCATATGCAATAGATGTCTGAGGTCACACCTACCGTTCTCCAAGTAAAGCAACACATTCCGCAGTTATAATTGTCCGAGATTCACACTTCCCAAGTCTTTTAATCATAAGAAAACATGTATCATTTCATATAATAACAAATAAAATCAAAATACAGCACATAGAAAAAATTAACAATTCCAGATAACAACCTTTTGTCAAAATAACAATTTAACATAAAAAAAAAAGTAACCATGCATTAAAAACCTTAACTTCAGAAAATAGAGCAGATTCAAGCCTTTGTAAAATTTAGCAAACAAGTTCATTAACATAAACTTTTTATACAGCCTTAAAGAAAAATTTCTTATCTTTCCAACAAGGTAAACCAATTCATTATATAAATCTAAAAAAATACATAAAAATTCTATAAGACAAAAAAATAGAGTATTCTAGTTTTGACATAGTTCGAAGTTTTGTAAATTTTTACCTCTTCCAAAAACCAAATTGACTTCCACTTTATACAGTTTAAAGCTAACAAAACCCTCTTTCCATCAAGGTAAAAATCATACAAAAATTCATTTTGAATTGTTCCTAGTAAAATTTTCTTTCCAACTTTTTTTTAGACTTCACAAAATGTCCTCATTGGAACCATTTTGTTTTGCATTGACCTTTTAAATTAGAAAATGAAACCTAACGTTTTTATATACATGTTTCACAATAATTTTCTCTCTAGTTTTATAATATGTAAACAACATTTCAAGGTGATAACTATAGAGACCAGAAATTACAGAAAACCAATGACTACTAGATTCAACTTGCAACACTAGACAATCACCTTGCAAGTCACAGATGAGCCCTAAAATGACCTCATCTCTCAAGGTATCCTACATGAAAGTTGTTTCAAATTTCATATAGAGTAAAACAAGACAAATATCATGAAAAAATGAGTGGATTTTATTCTAGGCTCGCAATACCAAGGATGGTCCAAAGAACAAAGTCTTCCAGCCAGTCTCTCCCTTCTCATAACCCATATTTTGAAAATCAAAACTTGTTTTTATATTGTAAGGAAATTTGGATAGAGCCTCCTCTGTATTTGGATTTCTTCAAAGGCACCAAAAAGAGAAAATAAAATGTAGGAGACATGCATGCAAAGGAAAAGTCCACAACTTTCTAAAATAGTTTGCATAAAAGCCTCTTAAAATCCTTTTTTTTTTCAACATGCATGTATTGGAGGTTCATCCAACCATGTTTGCCTCCTCTCAAAGGCAACCATGGGCCGAGTGTAACGACCCGGATTATAAGTTACTAATCTGGATGCTTGATGTGTATATTATACTAATTAAATTACATGTATTATGTTGATTGATTAATTGTTTTATTTATAACTTGTTGTTTTAGTGTTTTTGTCTTGGCATACGTGCTTGATGGATATTGGATGTAAGTCAACTCTGCTGTGTTGTGGTTGCTGGCTGTGCACGTTAAGTAGACTTATTGTGTCAGCCGTGTTTATAAGCAGCAGGCTGACACAACAACAAGTTTACTCTTCCTTCTTCTACCTTTGCATTTCCTCTGTTTTCTCTCTAAAACTCACCCAGAAACCTCTCGTTCTTGACCCCTTCTTTGTTATCTCCAACCTACAAGAGCCACCGTAGTTGCTGCGAAAATCCCGATGCTGAGAGGAACTTCATGGTTGGAACTGAAGCTTAGGACAAACACACCGTGAAGCTCGTGAACGAACTCCTAGTTAGGTAAGGGGAGTTTTTCGTGTTTCTTAATAGCTTTAGGTACCACGGTTTGGGGGCTAGGAAGTCTAGCCGTGATGATAACTGCATGTCCCTGGTATGTGTGATGTTTTCCCCAGAAAAGCTACGTCTTTTATGAATGGGATGTGGTATGCCTTAAATCTGTTGAATGTTGTTTTGTGTTGATGTTTGGTGTTCTTGTGGGGAGAGTAGATGTTTTAAGAACTCCCCGTGCATGTGTGAAGATTGGCATTTTGATGCTGAAAGGCATCTAAGACACACGCGGAAGTGTTCGTGAAGGTGATGAGTACCAGGATGGATTGGTTGTGTTGCACATAGACATCAACCCTTGTGTTTTTTATGTCAGCTACCGGGATGGGTAGGCCGAGTTGAGCGGGTTACGTGGCATGCACGCATACATGCCAGACATAACTTAGTCCTTGTTGGCGGACGTCAGTAGACCGGATTCCCTGCCCGGGGTCTTTCCCTCAGTCGTTAAGACTCGCTTCCCTTTCTATAAGGTATATCGAGTTCCTTACCCAGGTGATATGTTAGAGCTGTTGAGCTCAAGTTACCTCACCATAGAGAGGGCTACCGAGTTGCTAACTCGGATGAGCTCGTGTCTTCTCGGGAAAAGAGCCATCGAGTGATTGACTCGGATGAGCTCATTTCCTCTCGGGAAAAGAGCCACCGATTTCCCCTACTCGATTGATCTTGTGTTTGTTCTTCTAGAACGGCTTGGTTCCTTACACGTTTTGTCTCTAGAAGCTCATCCTTCCATTTCCTTAGAGAGACCAGATTTCTTACCCGAGGTGGACTGTTTCCTTTAGAATTGCTAAGTCCAAACTTCTTTCTTGAGAATTGTCGGGTTCCTTACTCGACAGAGCTTGTCTGCTCTTGGGAAATGAGCCACCGAGTTCCCTTACCACCCTTGTGCGGGTTGATGAAATACAAACTCGGGGTCTTACAAGCGCTATATGTTGTAACCGATTACAACGCTTATGCAATCGATTACATAGTGCAGAACCCGTCCTTAGAACTTTATAAGAAACCTAAGGACCCCTTGACCGCCTTTGGCAAACCTTTACCAAACCCAACCGACCTCGACAGAGTTCCTCCTATCTCGCCCGTTTTTGCTACCCTTGTCTTCCCTTGTCCAAACTTTACCCCTCTGACCGACCTCTACCGGCGTTGATTGACCTTGTCCGCCTTCGTTCGACCTTGTTCGAATTCTTACCTTGAGATAGTATATCTAAGTGACAACCCGGACACCTCGTACTTCACACCGGTTCACTTGTTGGTATGTGTTTGTGAGTGTCGCATATGATTATGTTAGTGGCATTTGAACTCGGCCTATGTGATGGCTTGAGGTGAGGAATGCATTTGGATATACATAAATACCCATGAGGGTGTATGGCATTATCCTAGCCAAGTCGAGTTGAGCCTAGTTCTGGGTCATACATTGATGGTGTCATGGTGATATTCTATGTATAGATGTGAGATGCCGGGACCGGGTGGTGAACCTTGCAAGGACCATGGTCAGTGCATCGTTGGGCCCTTGTGTGGGCGGTATGTTACATAGGGGGTGTATGACGGGTTACCCTTGCAAGAAAGGATTGTGTTCCTAGCCAAGTCATACATTGATGGTGCCTACGTAACCTATGATGAAACAACCGCTTCTACTTCGCTTTATTTCGTATTTATTTTATAAAATTACGAGGGTTTTTTTTTTTTCGAAACATAAAAGTTAACGCGTTATCTAAATAACGTAGTTTAAGTAATTCACGCACACTTGCCATACAAACCATTATTACCAATTTATAGTTTGATGCTTAAACAGTCCAAACAGTCCATACAGTCCATAATACAGAACACAGCAGAGAACATGAAAACAGAGAATCATCACAACAGTCTTCACCAAATCTTCTTGTATAACATCCATATCACTGTCCCTCTGCTCGCCCAAATAATTGGGGTCATCACAGGTGTCAACCACAAGACACAAAATAGGGTAAGTCATGATAAACAAAGTTTAAATATACGCAAAATATATACAGCAATATTAAATTTACGTACTAACTAAATAAAATACAGAAGACTTATTATAACGGTTATTATATTTTTTTTCACATAAGTTAAATCATTTCTTTTCTATTCACAACACATAGAAAATGCATGCTCATCTTTATTATATGATGCATGACTGAGATCTCAGTAACATCTAAATAATTGTGGCCACTGTCAGATAACCCCACCCTTACCTTAGTGGAACGAACTTATTCATCCAGTCAGGGTAGCTCAGTGGCGCGTAGGATTATCACTCCCATCCATGTGATCATCATGGTGGTGTGGTCCTCACTGTTTCTACCCCCTAGTTATATGGACTCAGTTTAGTTATCTGACACTCCTCTTCATGAGATTTAACATCTCATCATCTCATACCCCACTGGGTATATGCGCATGAAAATGCATAATTGGTTCATTTTATCTCTTTATTATTTTATTTTCATCACCCCTTAACATCACAGAGTCATTTTCACAGGGTTCTTCATCCCAAACTCATCACAACATCATAAGGTTACAGTTTTATCATCATATCATCACAGATAATGGTTTTTAACATACCAAATATATACTGTTAACCACACTCATATCCAAATTATATCAAGTGTCATACAGTTTCATCACACCTCACAGAAATAAGCTTCTAATTATCTACTTTAACATTATTATATCTTCTTGATTAAGTTAGAATAGTTATAACAACCATAAAGCGGAATAAAAATTTAACAAAATAATTCCTTAAGAGATAATACAAAAGAAATAGTTAGAACTTATATGAGGTTCATTTCAAAATAAATTAGCTTAAGGAACATGAAATATATTTTATCTATGACTTATAAAACATTCCATTTATACAAAATAATTAGTCAAAAGATTGTCTAAGATAAATAATTAGAAGAATATGTAATTAGCATAATACACAATTAATAGAAGCAACAAATTATCTACATAAAATTCAAGAGATGTTACTAGATAAAAAAAATCATCTATACTATTATCTAATCAAGAAAATTTCCAATACATAAATCTGAACCATTAAACATTAAATAAAGAGTTAGATCAAATTTATTTATTTCCTAATTACCCATCTTAATTTTCTATTTCTATTCCATTCATCAACTTAATTCTTTACTAAATTAAATAGTGATCTTAAGTATAGTTTAATATTTAAACTTCATTTATCAAAACCTCCCTATACCTTAAGTGCTTTTCACAATTTGAACCAGCTGCTCCTTTTATCTTCACGTGGCCCTTTCTTCCTTAGGGAATGTTGGTGAAAAGGATAGCTTAAGAGAATAAGTGTGTACGGTGGAGTGGTTTGTGTGGGAATTCAAATAAAGCTTGAAAACAAAGTTCAAAGGTAGTGGGGTAAAAAAAAACTGCACGGTTTTCTACTTTAGTGGCTGACCCCAATTTTCTTCATTCCTTTCCTTATATAGCATGGTTCCATAATTGCTTTAATTTTATTGGTTGAAAGCTTGACTTCTTGGTCCAAAATTCTGCAAGGTCACGTGGCTGTCTCAAGCAGATTTTTTCTTCCTTTTAAGAGAATATAGAATATGCTTTGTCTAATGGCTTTATTCTTTTTTTTTTTCCAAATTCTGCACGGTTAGACCTTGGTTTTGGAAGAATTCAATTTGATCTTTGCTTCCTTGATTGCACGGATGGTAAGCTTAGGGATAAGACCATGTGACTTTTATTCTTTGCCATTTAATGCATATTCCTTGTGTTTCTTTGGACCTTATCTTATTAAGTCAAAGATTCTTCTTGTCTTTTAAAAATCTGCACTATGCTTTACCACTTGCTAATTTTCCTTGCTCTTGAATTGGCCCACCTCTCCTTTTACCTTGGCTAATCCACGTGAGATTCCATCATTCAAAGGCTATTCAGATTTTTTTTTCTTCTTTTGTACTCCTTGACCGTAGCAAGCCTTTTAACACCAATAATATTTGCTTTCTTTTCTTCTCACGGTGCCTCTTCCTCTTGGTGCCACATGCTTTGTCTTTCCTTGCTTATCTTGGCTCCTAGTTAATTTATTTTCTCATGAACTTATGAATAACTCCATCCTTCCCTTCCATTATTGATCATTCGATTAGCTATCTTTAAAAACCAATACAACACTTGTTTTCTTTTAAATAGCAAAATTATATTTACTTGTTGGTTTAATTTATAACATCACTAATCCATCTTAATAACTAAGTCTCCTTAACTTATAATTACAAGAAAACTCCTAATACTATGTTTATTACTTTTATAAAATTTTCTAATAATTAGAATAGCTTAAATTGAATTTAGTTCAACAGGTGTATCAGATTCTAAAAATCCCACTATAGTGAGTTTTCTATCCGTCCTAAAGTATTTTCTTAAATCCATATTAAATAAATAAAATATTGGGATGTTACATATGACATTTGCATGACGGAAATAGGATGGTTAACTGCATAGTACCAGAAGTACTGGGGGGCCACGTCTGTAGGGAGATCCTTATGACACCCATTTTGGCTAATCACCATAGGGGGGTGAGTCCTGTACACAACAGAGTGACCCTGACGTATTGCAGTAATCATTCGTACCATGGATTTTGGCCTATTTCTGGGATGGTACCACATTGCATAATGAGAATTGAGTCAGGAGCATGCATCATGCTAGATATTATAAGTCGATTTACGAGATGTTTGTGGATGTCTGTGTAGGTTAGTGTTTGATGGATGCTAGGAATGTTTGTATTGATATGTTGATGACCGTGTTGCTTCTTGATCGGGTTGTGTCCCTTTTCTGTTGTATTTACTGTTGTTATTTAATATGATAAACTCACATTTGCTTTGTTGTATCTTGTGATTTGGTACCTGTGATGATCGCGAACCGGGTTCGTGTGAGTAGATGAGCAGCAGTAGGCACTTTTGGGAGAGGACCCGGTTGTTTGGAGCCGCTGTGTTTTGTCGGGATGTCAATGGACATGATCCCGGGCAGGAGTTGCACTTTGCTAGATGTAGCCCTTGTTTTTAATGGATGCACTCCTTGTTTTGCTAATTACACCCCTGACTTCTATTTCTCTTTCTACTTGTAAAACACTTGATGTATATTTTGAGACATAATCCTTTATACTTGTAATTAAATTATGTCTGGTATGTGCATACATATATTTGAAAAGTCTTATGAGTACCTTTGATTACGTTTATTTTTCTATGAGGATGGTCGTTATATGCTCGTGAAAAATTTATCATAGTTTTCACAAGTTAAAAAGGGGTGTTCTTTTTATTAAAATGAATTTATATCATGGTTACGAGTAAGTATTATAGTAGCGACGTGGCGGGTTGTTACACTGAGTCCATAAAAAAGGACTCCCCCTTACCCTTGAAGAGTTAGACACGAAAATTAGGAGAAGAGGAAGGCGAGGGTGCAAGCTTGTTGAGCTTTAGCCAAGACTCCAACAATGGAAGCAAGTAAAGGTGCAGAATTTTTGGGTTTCTCCTTCTTGTTATGCTCACGGTTTTGGGCTGTTTAGGGGAGGAAAATGGTGTTTTGCTTTGTGTTTAGGCTTTGGATTGTGTTTCTAAGTCACCAAGTGAAAAAAAATAGAATGAGGTAGTGTGTGTCCCTTCTCTCATTGGCGAGTGAAAACATGACTATGATTATCAATTTGAATTTTTACATTGTATAACCTTGCATTATGAAATATTTTTCGCAATGGAAATTAATATTGTACTAGTTTTAGGAACTAAATCTAACCAATTAATTTGTTATCAAATGTAATACTAAAAGTATGTTGCGTAATTAAATAAATCCTAATGATCAAATATATTTTATTTCTCTTAAAAAAAGATTAAATCAACATCAAATTATCATAGACAAAATAATTTGTGGGCAAACACTCACATATAGTTAATCACAAAGAACCCAATTATTTAAAAATGGATTAACTAAGTTTTTGGTCCTTAAACTTTTTCAAAATTCGATTTTTATTGCCTAAACAATAGTTTGATTGATCAAAGTCCCTCAAATTTTTTCGTTAAGATTTTTATTTTTAGTCCTTATACTTTTGTTTGACCAGTCAAGGTCCCTAAACTTTTATTAGTTTTAATTTTCAGTCTCTAAACAAAAGTTTGAACCCATTATTTTTATTTATTTAATGAGATTTTAGGAACTAAAAATCAAGTTTTTCAAAAGTTTAGAGACTAAAAACCTTAATGAAAAAAAGTTGAGGAACATTGACCAACCTTGTCCAGTCAAAATTTTGTTTAGGGACTAAAAACTGAATTTCAAAAAAAAAAAGAGAAACTTTGACTAGTCAAATTTTGTTTAAGAACTAAAAATCAAATATCAAAAAAGTTTAGAGACTAAAAATTTAGTTAACCTTTTAAAGACATTTCACTCACACTAAAATAATTTAACACTATAATTTTTAATTAAATCATAATTCACAATTAATTCAATCACAGGAAAATACTCAGAAAAGACTAAATATACATATACAATGAGTTGTAATTTTTAGCATGTTACAACAATATTAATACTATATATTCAATAATGATGCACACCTACATATATATTAAGAACATCCATAATGGTGAACTCTAAACATAGGCTCTTAGGTTGTTTTTTTTTTTATCCCGCAACTGGGAAAAACACATATATCTCTTTTATTGCGCACAAAATGAGTAAGAATACACCATAAAACAAAAGGCCTACACCATGAAGAAAAACAAGAAAAATAAGAAATTTGTTTAATGTGGTTCAAGCCCTCATTCTTATATTCATAACCTCAACAATATTTTAGGACAAACTTACAAAGTTTTCCTCCATATATATGACCATCGATTTTTTACTTAGAGTGGTGACCCCTCTACAAGTTGGACGATTATTATCATCTCAAAAAATTTCTATGTATAAGCCAAACATCCTAACCTTAAATAAGTAAATAAATTTGTTTAACGTGGTTCAAGTTCTCATTCTTACATCCAAAAACTCACAACAATATTTTAGGATAAACATACAAACTTTTCCTCCATATGACCATCGATTCTTCACTTAGAGTGATGACCCCTCTACATGGATGATTATTCTCATCTCAAAAAATTCCTATTTATAAGCCAAACATCCTAAACTTAAATAAGGAAATAAATTCATAATTTACAAATAATATCTTTAAAATCTAAACATATTCTAAAGATAAAATAATATCTTCTAAATTTAAATACTATCATATGAATTTAGTTACAAATTTTAATTGCTTCCCAACACCTATACTAATATATGGTTTATATTTTTTATCAACTTTCTACTCCAACAATGAAAAATATTTAAATTGAGTCCTACATATTATTTCATTCTCACAAATATTATTTTTTTTTATAATAAGAACATGTTCTAGCAGAAGAACGGTTCTTCCACCTGGTCAACTCCTCCAGACACTCCAACAATCGACCTTGAAAAAGGTAGGTTCATCCATATAAAAACTATGAGACAAACCTCTGCTAAAGTTGCTATAAGTGATAAATTTCATTAAAACATTATGTCAATACTAAAATATTTACATGTATCGTTGATGGGTTGTAGCACGTCTCAACATTAGAATTAGACAACTTTCATTTTCTATATTAAAATATATCAAGAATAATCTAAGATATGCTTTAAAATTATTGTGTCAATGTAGTAAACTCTATTTTTTTTTATCTTTGACAAGCATATTTTTTTTGGCATGGCTAATAATTAAATTAAATCTGACTCTTTTGAGGTGTTGTTTGACATGTCAATGAGGGCTTTCCAAGTTCCAACAATTATGTATTTTATTTTTGGGAGAGCTATTTGCTTAACACTGCATTCAATCTTGTTAGTCTAATCTTTAAAGCATGAATTAGATTTAAAATAAATATATAAGAAAAACTAGTAGTATTTTCTATTATATTTTAACTTCTTTCTGTAATTGTGGTTTTAGAGTTCGTTGAAACTATAACAATATTTATTAAAACTACCTTAACATTTAGGACATAAAAAGTGGTTTAATATTTATTTTAAGTTTTGGACACAAAATATATTACAGAAAAAAAGTCACGAAAAAGACTACAATAATGAAGAAGGGACAATGTGGAATGCTATGCTAGCCACACAGTCCAGTATCATTAATGTTCTTGAAATATATATTTGTTGACTAAAAGCATGCGAGCTGTGTGCTAAATAATTTAGTTACCTTAACGTACTGAGGTGGCCGTTTTCAATATTTTAAAACAGTAAATTACGTTAATTAACACTAGATAAATATGTTGTATCAGTATTAATTTTTAATTTTTTTATAACATGATCTTAGTGTTAAATATCTACCAGTTTTATTTATGATTAATCTTCATGGCATAATCTGATTAACCACCTTTAATAGTATCTTTGCTCCAAACCATGTTTTTTTTCCTCCACAATGCTTAAACTCAAGACTTTACCTAAGGAAACCTAGTCCAAACTATGGAACTAATAACTTTTGGATTTATCATTTGTAATTTTTATATGACTTAAATATATTTTTAGTTTTTTAAATTTGAGTAATTATTTTTTTATTCTTTCAAAATAAAATATGCTTTTATTAGTTCTTCAATTTTCAAAAAATTGCTTTTACTTCTTCTCATTCTTTGTGTTAATGGTGTCACAATTTATATTTTTCAAGTGCCAAAAATATCTTTTTAATTTAATTTTTTTAAAAATGATTTATGATAGAATCATCAAAACATATATAAAAAAGTCATTACAGTTTCACATACATGTTTTTATTTTTCTTCTTTAAAATCATCTATATATGTAAAAAATGCAACTAAATGATAATACTAGTTAAATATGTTGACAGTTTAAAATAATCAATAATCACTTTTATAAGATTGAATTAAAAATAAATAAATTTTGGCACACACTGCATATCAGTAAATACGCTTGTCAAGTTACCATTATTTTTGACATGTGCTCGAATATATATTCACAAAAATAAAAAATAAAAGCTATATAATATAACACCTTAATTAGAATAACAAAACCAAACATCAAAGAACACAAATCGGTTGAAAAGAAAAGAAAACAATCACTCCCATATGCACCTAATTTGATGTGTGTGCATGTAATTAATCTTAACTTAGCACCAATTTTCTATCCATTCTCTTCAATACAAAACTTTCCACCAACACATAACAGCCAAATTTCCTCCACCTGTTTGTTCCTCCAAACTCCTCAACTCTTTCCACTCTCACCTGCCTTTGATTCCCAGCAATCCATCCAACTCTTTCTTGCTCCCATTTCATTCTATCAACAATTTTTAAACTCAGTCCAATTATTGTTTCAAACCCTACATCATCAAAACTCTTAAACCACACCACCCTCCCACTATTCTCATTCCAAACAGCTTCCCTTGCCGCAATCTTTGCAACTTCTGTTTGAACAACATCTACAAACACAGCCTGATTTTCTCCATTATTATTTCCTTTGATAATATCTTTGCTTAAGTGTCAACTCATAGAACACTGTCTTCTTCCATCTACTCCTTCAATTTCATTCTTTCCTTCACAAACATAAAAGGGCAGTACCACTTTCCAACAGCCACTGATTCAAACCTATTATTGGACAGTGGGAAGTTGAAATCAGGAAGCTTGGCACGCAAGGAATTATCAGAGCCTAAAAGCTTCACGTACGTAAATGGTAATCAGTGGGAGTATGAGCATAAAAACGCCACCCTTTTCTTCTCAACACACTAGGAAGAATTCCATTGGGGCAACGGATTTTGCTTCAAAATCGTAACTCCTATTGGTGATTTCAACCTGCTGATAATCGTCCGAGGGATCCAAAGGTCTTGGTTTAACATCTTGGACAAAGTTACAACATCAATTTATATTTCAACGATGATAACTTGGCGAATCTCTATCCATTTATAATGTATATAATTAAAAATCCTTTATCGATTTATAATGCTATGACTCCTGAAATGGGAGCTGAGGCTTTGGGATTTGATCTCACACACCAAAACTACATGTATGTATATTTGGGATTTACCATGGCGCATTACCATGTCCATTAAGAGCTTTATTGATGGACCTGACAGCCTTGACCGTTTATATATGCTTTTTACAAGAACAAATCTATTGGTAATAGACCAGACCAGCTGTTCTTTGATGCAGATTATAGAGACACATACGAGGAGGTATCAAGTTACTCCAATAAAGTTCAACATCAACAGCACTTTTAATCTAAGTTAATTGGGGTCGGTGGTAAATAAATCCAATGATAAATCGAAAATAAGACAAAAGAGAGAAAAGAAAGAAAAAAAAAGCTAAAATAAAAGAAGGGTGAAAGGAAGAAGAGAGAAAAGAAGAGGAAAAAAACTAAAACAAGTGAACGATTGGAACATAGAACTACTAATGAGTTTAATCCTCCACCAAGCTTATAACTTTTCTCCACTTCGTCCTAAGACATATCGTTCGCCAATCTATATCCCACTCCATTAGATCTTGTTTCACAACCTTTCCCCAGGTAAGTTTCGATCGACATCTACCTCTCTTTGTGTCGAGCTCTTGGTAACAAACTCTTGTTCTTACAGGAGCATCCAGTGACCATCTCATAACGTGCCCAAACCACCTCAATCTATGCTTCCTCATCTTTTCACATATCGGTACCACTGATACCTTTAGTCGAATATCCTCATTTCTTATCTTATCCATCTTCGTATATCCACACATTCACCTTAAAATCCTCATTTTTGCTACTCCTACTTTATGCTCATGTTGCCTCTGTGTTGGCCAGCATTCTGCTCCATATAGCATTGCCGGTCTTACAGCTGTTCTATAGAATTTTCCTTTTAGCTTAAGGGAAATTTTGCGGTCACACAAAAATCCCGATGCACTCCGCCATTTTATCTACCGTGCTCTAATTCTATGATTTACATCCTCATCAAACTCACCACCTTTTTGTAACATTGATCCCAAGCATCTAAAAACCTCTACCCTAGGTACCTCTTGACCAAGTAAATGCATTGTGTCTTGATCATCATCTCTTACCCGCGAAAACTCATACTTCATATACTTTGTCTTACTCTTGCTTATCGTGAATTCTTTAGACTCCAAAGTGTTTATCCACAATTCCAATTTTCTATTAACACCATCTTTGGTCTCATTAATAAGCATAATATCATCTGCAAAAAGCATACACCACGGCACTTCCTCTTGAATATCTTTCACTTAGTTCATCCATCACTAAGGTAAAGAGATAAGGACTAGGAGCTGAACCTTGGTGGACACCTACCATGATAGGGAAATACCTTGATGTTCCATTACAGACTTTTACACATGTGGTAGCCCCATCATACATATCCTTGATAGCATTAACATACTTTAATGCTACATTTTTCTTCTCAAGAGTCCACCATAAGACTTCTCTTGATACTCTATCATATGCTTTCTCAAGATCTATGAACACCATATGTAAGTCTTTCTTCTTTTCCCTATATCTTTCCATTAATTCTCATCAAGAAAATAGCTTCCATGGTACATCTTCCTGGCATAAATCCAAATTGATTTACGGACACCTTGGTCTCCCTCCTTAAGCGATGTTTGATAACTCTCTCCCACAACTTCATAGTATGACTCATAAGCTTGATGCCTCTATAGTTTGAACAATTCTGGATATCTCCCTTGTCTTTGTAAATAGGCACAATCATACTTTTCCTCCAAGCATCAGACATCTTATTTGTTTGAAGAATTCTATTAAGAAGATTGGTCAACCATTTTATTGTCATATCTCCCAAGCTCCTCCACACTTCAATAGGGACGTCATCAAGTCCCAAAGCTTTATTATTCTTCATCCTCTTTAGAGCCTCCTTAACTTCATGTATATTAATTCTGCGTACAAATCTTCTATTCAAATCATAAAAACTTCCTCCAAATCCACCTTACTCTTGTCGTCATTCCCATTAAAAAGTTTGTTAAAGTAGTTTAGCCATCTTTCACTTACATCTTCATCCCTTACCAAAAGCTTTTGATTTTCATCATTGATACATCTAACTTGGGTGAGGTCTTTACTCTTCTTATCCCTCATTTTTGCAAGTTTGTAAATACATTTCTCCTCATCCTTGCTTCCAAGATTTTTATACAAATCGTCAAAAACTTTGCCTCTAGCTTCTCACACTTCTTTCTTTGCATCTTTCCTCGTTACTCTAAACTTTTGCAAATTCTCATCATTGGGACATTTATGTAAAGATCTAAAGCATTATTTCTTCTGTTTAATAGTCTCTTGCACCTCTTCATTCCACCACCATGTTTCCTTTGTAAGAAATTTATTTCTTTTACTTTCACCTAGGACCCTCCTTCCCACATTTTGAACACACATAGCCATCTTATTCCATATTTCATTAGCTTCTCCAGTAAACTCCCACGGTCCTTCACACAACATGTTTTCCTTAAACTCTATTTATTTCTCCTTCTTTAGCTTCCACCATCTTATCCTTGGTTTTTGAGTCTTGTTCCTCAAATTTGTTGGATATAGGGGGAGCATCTTGAAGCATTGAAGCTTGGGACTTGAAGGATTGTTTTATGCTTTTCACATGCCTTGGAATGCCTTGGAAGAATGTAAATCAAATGAAGGGTTCAGAGAGGCCAATCTGATTGATCCTTGCATTGCATGCATTTAATCATTTACATGCCTAAATGTTTTTCATAAAGAATTAAAACAATGTTTGATAAAAGAACCAAAGAAGCAATGTTTTTGGAAAAATACAAATACCACTGGTTTAATCGATTACACTGATATTTAATCGATTATTTTGTTCGTCCTTGAATCTGGAAAAGCTTTAAAGAACAATTTAATTGATTACCATTTTTTGTAATCGATTATTTAGTGTTAAAAGAAAATCATGATTCACTGCTTTAATGGATTACCATTTATTGTAATCGATTACATAAGACTCTTAGAAAAGCTTGTTTCATTGCTTTAATCGATTATCATTTCTTGTAATCGATTACACAAGGCTTTTCAGAAATACTAAGTTACTGGTTTAATCGATTACGTATCGTATTAATCGATTATTTTGCTCGTTGTTCAAACCCAGAAAACCCATGAACATTTTAATCAATTAAAATGGCAATATAATCGATTACACAAGGCGCTTTAATCGATTATTGAGTGCGCTTAATCGATTATAGTTAGTTACAAAGTTCTGTTATAAATAGAAGTGAGGCTTGTCTTATTTTCTAACCTGAGTAATTCGAATTTCTGATTACACACAAGCCCTCACCAAGATTGAAAGTGTTTTTCTGAGTTTACTAACCTCTTGTCCCACTTCTTAATCTTCATGAGTTTTTGAATGATTTCTTGGGCAAGAGTTTTCAAAGAAGAATAGGAGAGCATGTTCTGAATTTCATTTGTTCATTCAACTCTTATTGGTAACTCATATGCATTCATAATCATTGGATTATCAGGTTGTTTCTCTCCATTCTTTTTGGGTGTAAATTTGTTTTGCAATTTTTGTAATTGGGTACTGTTGTAATTGTGTTCTTGAGGCTTGTCTAGAGTAGTGTTCTCTAGGAAGAACAGAGTAGTGTTCTCTGGTTCTTGTTTGCTTGAAGTCTAATAGGATTTTAGATTTCTTGTCTTTATCTAGGGTTGATAAAGAGTGATTGTAATAAAGCTTGTAAGAACTGAAATTTACAATAGTGGAACTCTAATCTAGTGTTGATTAGAAACTGGATGTAGCTTCTCTTGAGAAGTGAACTAGTATAAATCATTGTGTTGATTTTTTGTTCCTTAATCTCTATTAGCTATCTTGTTCATTTATTCTTGGTATTTTGATCATTACTCACAAGTTCTGTTATTGAGCTATTGATTTCTTGAACTGAGTGAATTGATTGAATAAAAGCTTTCTTGGTTTTAAAGTGATTAAGATCCTTACTCTGATTTTGTAAAGAAATTTTAAAAGACCAAGTATTAATCAATTCACCCCCCTCTTAGTTATTGTGGGTATTCCTATTGTTTTCAAAATTAAGAACTTTGTTGAACCTAACCTCTAGAACTACCAACTTATGTTGTGTCGTCACACATTCTCCAAGGTAGACTCTGCAGTCAATACACGAATTCTATCTTCTTGTCTAGCCATAAAGAAATCAATTTGACTACGATTTTGGCCACTATGGTACGTGATAAGATAGACTCCCTTTTCTCGAAAAAAGTGTTCGCTAGCATCAAATAATAGGCTAGTGCAATGTTCAAAACATCTTCTCCAATCTTATTTCTCATCCCATAAAGTTATTCATTAATATTTATTTTTTAAAATCTAATTGTAATGAATAACTAATCTTAAATAACTAATCTTAATCATTAGATTTTAAAAAAATAAATGGTGCGGATTTTATCTTCAATATATACTTGTGTCAAAATCTTTAATGGCGCACACACACACACACACAAAAGAGGGATCAGATTACACGACAATTATTACACTATTCAATAACTTTCAATTTTATAATGTTTTCTTAAAATTCAATATTGGGTTGAAAGTTTTTTCACATATGCAAAAAAATTTACATTAATCCAAAATCATTTGCTACTTCGTTCATGTATATTAAAATTGACGTAATATAAACATTTCAAAATATATTAAAATATGGATTATTAATTACTTTCTTATTGTTCAATTTTGACAAAATTTGACACAGACAATTTTGGTAATTTGTATATATAATTCAGCAGTTTGATCATTAAAAATCTCATATTATATCAAGTTATAAAAATTTTGTAAAGTTGATCTCTTCACACACACACATATGGAATTCCTAATATCTACCTTAGTTGGTGTGTGTTAGAACTTAACACTATTTTCTTTACCAAAAAACTCATTTCTTCTATTATTTCTCACACACACACACACACACACACACACACACACACATATATATATATATATGGAATTGCTAATATCTACCTTAGTTGGTGTGTGTTAGAACTTATCCCTATTTTTTTTACCAAAAAACTCATTTCTTCTATTATTTCTCAAAATTTAATTTAAAGATATTATCGTACTTTATTATTTAATTTTTTCCCCTCTCCTATCTTTTTCACATTTTTCTCTTTTCTCTCATTGATCGTTACAACTTCTCTCATATCACATCATTCTTCAATATTATTGTTAACCCATCAACATCACCACCACCACCATCATTGTCATCACCCTCGCTTAGTATGTTGTTATGTTATCATTATTGTATTGATTATGTTATTATGTTTATTGTTGTTGCTTAGATGCTCTAGTGTTAGGAATTAGTGAGAATAGGATGATAGGACCTAACAGAATGTCTAAGGCCCAAGAAGGGGACTAAGCACACCCAAACCTAACCCACCTAAGTGTCACCAGAAAGGGTGAGTAAGACCTTAGGTTTAGTTTAGGGAGAGATAAAGAAAGAACATAAAAGAGAGAATATGTAATAGGAGAAGAAGAGAAAAGAAAGAATAAGGAACTAGAAGGATAAATAATGAGCTCTCCTTCATGCTCAGTCTAGATGAGCATTTTTTCCTTTATCTTTCCTAATCCCTCTTGGTTGTTGAGTTTATATCTTTCCCTTTTTTCCCTTTTTCATTTGAAGAGTTTTACCCCCTTTGTGTTCTTAAGAATTAGGAATTTATGGATTTGTGTGAAGGATTGATAATTAAGTGTTTGAATGTGGAATTGTGTTAAAGATCAATTAGGAACATGTAGGAATGATTCTTAGACCCTTTAGCTTGTGTATGTTGAAGTTGGGTCACATTGGGCCTAGTGGAAAACCTTGTTTATATAGAAAAATTGTAGAATCGCAATTGTCCAGGGAAGAACATGCATAGTATCTCAATTTCAATTCAAACATGGGTCTGATTCACATTTCGTGTTTTGATAAATATTTACCATGCAAAAAAAGGAACAAATGGAATACGAAAAAAAAACATGATTTAGCGACCGAAGAGATCGATCACTAAATAGTTGAATTCAACCACTAAAACTGTTAGCGATTGAATATTGTGTATCGCAAAAACCATAAGGACTACACCCTTAGCACCCAAAATATTTAGTCGCAAGCATATAAAATTTGGTCGCTACGTATTTGGTTGCTATTTTGTTTAGGAACCAATCAGCAACAGAAACAATCGATCACTAATAAATAATTAAATTTTGAATATAAAATAAATTTCAATTGCTAATTCGATCACAATGGATAATTAATTTTAAATAAAATTAAAAGAAATGCATTCGATCGCTAATTTTATAATATAAAATGTATTAAAAATAAATTCAGTCTCTAGTTCGATTGCTATTTAATAATTACTATTTTTAATAAATTAAAACGCATTTCGGTTGTTAATTTGGTCGCTATTTATTATTTTATTTATATGTATAAAATAAATTAAAATACAATTTTTCACAGATTGGGTTGCTAAACAAAAAATATTCTGTATTTTTTTTTCATTTATTACATTTTGACCTTCTGAATAATTATTGACTATAAATATAATTTTTAATTAAACTATATAATCAAAATTATGAATAAAAGTGGACATTCATTATGTGTAAATATATCTAATAATAAAATTGTAATTTAAAGATCAATAAAGTGCAAATTTCAAGTTCTGAAAGTTTAATAAAATGCAATGTCAAAGTTTAATAAAGTTTAAATTCATAACTAACATGGTGTAATCAAATGGGAATAAACAATAATCAGGAGTCAATGGCCCTATGACATGTCATAAGGACGATCAACCTGAGCATTGTCAACATGATGCTCAATTTCATCCGCTATAGTAGTTGATGGACTATGAGCATGCATGATAGACTGAATATACAAGTGTTGTAATATACGCTACATTTGTTCATCTTGTTGATGATGCTTAGGTTGATTTTAACCATTGACTATTAAATTTTAAACGTTGACTAGATTAGAAAGTTGACCAATATTTTCTTAAAAAATATGAACTTAAAAATAAACTTGAGAAAGGACTACAACCATTGTCCTTGGACTACTCCTTTTACCACTACACCAACATGTTCAATTAGATAATTAGTGCAAAATATAGTATTAATATAAGTTTTATGCGAAAATAGTTCGAAATTCAAAGTTTATTCTTTTAAAATATAATATATAAGATTAAATTCTATTTTGACATAAATTAGAATATGTAAACTTATATAAGCTTTGTTTTTATTTTATATATTATATTTTTATAATCTTATGTATTTTTATCACATTATTCAAAACTTATTTTATACAATAAATATATAATATAAATTTTGTCTTTAATGTATATTTTTATATAAATTATAATTTCATAAAATGACAGTATTTTATTATCTTTTAAAATACTTATATGTGTGACTTAATGACAATATTTTTTACCTATATTAAGATATTCTTGTTATTTATTATAATATTATTTTATTTATATTTAACTTTATTTAATTAGGCATGTATTTTTGTTAAAAGAATTAAATTACATAGGAAAGATACATAATTAAATAAAAGGACAATATTTTTAATTTTTTAAAATATTTATGTATGTGATTTATTGACATTTTTTATCTATATTACAATAAATAACACGAATATTTTAATATAGATAAAAAATGTTGTCACTAAATCACAAGCATTATTTTAAAAGATAAATATAATATATAAAATAAAAATAAAACTTATATAAATATACATATTCTAATTTATGTGAAAATAGAATTTTAATCTTATATATTATATTTTAAAAGATAACATATAACTAGAAAGGGTGCCTTCTACGTCGGTTTGTTAGAAACCGTCTTAGAAAGATACCCGATGATATTTTTATAAATAAATACAATAATTCTAAAAAAAGTACCTTTTTAAGACAGTTTTGCGTAAACCGTCTTAAAATATTTTCCACTCCACAACGTTCTAAGACGATTTTCGCAAAACTCTCTTAGAAGGTTTTTCGCTATTTAATGTGTCTCCCTCTACTCTTTCGCTCTCCCTCTCACTACTCTTTGACTCCCCCTCTCCGAAGACCCAAACGACACCCGAGCCCGCCGTTCCAAACTCCTCGGACTCCACCAAGACCCTGTCACTCTCCCTCTTCACGGAACTCACCACTGGGCCCTCTACGCGCTGAAACGAGGATCGCCAAGGAGATCAAAACACTAAAGCTTAAACCTTTCGTTTATCTTAAACCCAAAGCATTAAGTTCATGTTTTTTCATTAGACCAAATGGGTAACAAGACAACCATGCCGATCTTCCAGAAGATTCTAGTAGCAATCAACGAGATTCTTCACTTCAAACTTCAAACACTAACCTGCTTCCCTGGACTTGTACGGTCGGGCCTACGCCAGAATTGGATCCAACCCGCTGAACCAGCTGAATGGGGCACCGACATTGGCCTCGAAGGTCTATTTCTCTCTTCTTCCCGTTCTATTAGGGTTTCCTTAATTCGGAAGTTAGGAGGTTTTGATTCTGTATTCTAATTAGGGTTTTTGATTTTTGGTTTAGAATCGATGTGGCATTTGACGTTGGGCGAATCTTACCTAGAGCGACTCGGCGTGCCGAATTGTGTGTATTACATGTGGCCTAGTGTGTGTGGATATGGTGACAGCACAGGTGTCGTTACAATCACCCTCGCGATCGTGCTCCCGTAACACTTTCCATCATTTTTGAGATATCTGCATTAGGTTATAATTTCATGGAAGAATCTTGTTGCTGTTCGTTTTAGTAATTTCATGGTTTTTTTGCCCCCGTTTCCATGACCGAAGAGGCGTGATTATGTTCCATATGCAAATGCACCGTACAAGAGTCTCACAGTTGAGAAGGCTATTCAGAACTGGATCGAATACGAGGGAAATGTGTTTAGATTTCCTAGTGGTGGAACCCAATTTCCTCAAGGTGCTGACAGATATATTGATCAACTTGCTTCTGTGATACCTATAAAGGATTGGACGGTTAGGACGGCACTGGACACTTGTTGCGGGGTATGTTTTTCAATGTAAATTCCTTGGGGCTATATCAAATTCCTTAGTTTATTTTAGGTTTGTGTCCTTAATGTAAGGTTGTTTCTCAGGTTGGAAGTTGGTGCGCATATCTTTGGAGCAGAAATGTTATTGCCATGTCATTTGCGCCAAGGGACTCTCACGAAGCACAAGTACAGTTTGCTCTTGAAAGGGGTGTACCTGCTGTCATTGGTGTTCTGGGAACCATTAAATTGCCTTATCCATCATTCCATCTACAGCCTTTGACATGGCACATTGCTCTCGCTGCTTGATTCCTTGGGGAGCAAATGGTGAGATATTTACACTTTTAACTATAATCTTCTCTATGAAGTACTTGCTGTAAATAAGAAAGCAGAATGATTATTTGCTCATTCTTGCTCTTAGATTTTGCACCTTTTATAACTTGTTATTACTGCTATTTACAAGTGCATTTTGGATCATTTATTTGCAGATGGAATGTATATGATGGAAGTTGACCGAGTTCTAAGACCTGGTGGTTATTGGGTGCTTTCGGGTCCTCCAATCAATTGGAAGGTTAATTACAAAGCCTGGCAGAGTCCTAAGGAGGATCTTGAAGAAGAACAAAGAAAGATTGAAGAGACTGCTAAGCTCCTTTGCTAGGAGAAAAAGTCTGAGAATTCTTCCTTGTTTGGATTTTATATATCGGAAAATTTGAGCAATGCTCATGTTCAGAAGCAAGTGGTGTACTGACCTGGAATGGCTTTATTTTGTGGCTGCAGGTATAAGAAAATGGAGGTCTGCATTACTCCAAGTCCTAAAGTTTATGGTGATTATAAGCCATTTCCAGAGAGGCTATATGCTATCCCTCCTAGAATTGCTAGTGGCTCTGTTCCTGGAGTTTCGGTTGAGACATATCAAGAAGATTACAAAAAGTGAAAAAAGCATGTAAATGCTTATAAGAAAATTAACAGACTCCTGGATATTGGAAGGTATCGCAGCATTATGGATATGAATGCTGGATTGGGTAGTTTTGCTGCTGCTATTCAATCTTCCAAGTTATGGGTCATGAATTTTTCAGACTAGTGCGTGTGCCTTGCCCCTTGCTTGCTTAGAACATTGTGTTGTCTATATCTTGTTGACTTTTGTTATTGGCATTGTAACCTTGCCGACAATTGAAAGTTCTGCTAGAGAATTCATAGGTAAAAGCAGCTCAACCACCTTAGCTGCTAGTGTGGTATATTTAAATATACAAAAGGTCACCTGCTCTTTCTCAGGGCAACAAATTTCAAATATAACTTTCTTCAAAAGCATAATTTTTATAGGAAACAACTTGTGTCTTAACAAGAAATTAATTATGGGGGATCAGTGGTGGATTTACTGGCTTTTGGCCTTTTGTGTCTTATTATTACTGCCGCAAGGCCTTAGCAATACTATACTAATGGATCTCGCGTGTGTTTTGCTAGGTAGGAGCTAGTTGATAGCTTTTGTGTGTCTGTTGGGGGGGGGGGGGGGGGTTGTGGAAACTACAGGCAAAATTTTCTTATCCAACAAAATTTAAAACTTGCCATAATGGTTTCTCTTTATTTTTCATTTTTAAAGAAAATATACACTGAAAGTTGTGTGTGCACTTGCTTCGTTATTTATGGGTGGGGTTGGGAGGATTATGGGAGCATTTTTACTGGTCGCAGTATATGTTATTTGAAAGTACTAACATCCATGGCAGGATATGTAAAGTTGACTCTAGTTTTTGGCTGAATAGACCTTTCTTCCTCTACAATAAATGCGGATAAAAAATAAACTTAAGTACACATTATGGTATAATTATATGTTAGCAACTGATTCTTAGTAGAATTCTGATCCAAAGAGAAATCTAATTAAAATGTTCCAATTAAATTACTTTACAACACTGAACTTTTTTTAATACATTTCAGGTAGCTTTTGGTATGGGAATCAACAAACTAGATGCTCTACGTCAGGTGAAACTTTGCAGCATTGAACTTTTTTTAATACATGTTCCTTACTTCATCAAGTTCAACTAATATATATATATAGTAATCTTTTTGAAAGTAAAATAATAATTACTGTATAAAAATTTCTAAATAAAATTACTTTTCCAAAACAATTTTGACTCAACAAAAATTATATAATAACAACACACTAATAGCCTGAACATGCATCATCATATAATCTTCTACCTTGAATTTGATTTAATTTGGTGATCATGAAAGATCACTTTCTTTAGTTTATATAGGAGAAGAAAAAATCTGAAAAATATATATAGTTATATCCTAATAAATGATAATAGAGAACAAAAGAATACAATAAAATATTAAAAAGCTATTCTAAGACGGGTTTTCGAAAAACCGTCTTAGAATTCTCAATTTTATTTTATTTTTAAAAAAATGCATTCTAAGACGGTTCTTCCAAAACCGTATTAGAAGTCTACATTTTAAGACGGTCTCTGAAGAAAATCGTCTTAGAATGTACACTTTCTAAGATGCCTTTATCAATAACCGTCTTAAAATCCTCAAATTTTATTTTATTTTTTTTTAAAAAAAAATACATTCTAAGACGGTTAGTTGAAAAACCGTCTTAGAAATCGAACCTTCTAAGACGGTCTGAGAACCGTCATGAAAAGTGTCAACTTTCTACGACACCGCATACAACACGATTTTAGAACCGACATAAAATGGGTAAAATAACCGATGTAGAAAGCGTTGTTTGTAGTAGTGAAATATAATAAATTAAGAACAAATAAAGTTTGAATTTTGAATTATTTTTACATAAAACTTTTATTAATATTATATTTTGTACTAAATATTCAAATGAGTACTTGGTACTTGGGTATAGTCATAAAAGAGTGTGCTTCTCCCTCAAACGATCATGGTACTAGTCTTTTCTCATGCATTTTTAAAGTATTTATTTTTTTAAGAAAATGTTGGTAAACTTTCTAGTTTAGTGAAAGCATTTTCAAAGTTCTTATTTTTTAAGAAAATATTGGTCAATTTTCTAGTCTAGTCAATATTTAAAATTTAACAGTCAACGGTTAAAATCAACTACTCATATAACATCCTATTGGGCTTTACTTAGTGCACATGTTATACTAAAGTTAAATTGGGTCTTCATCAATGCATGAATTCTAGTTACACCATATTGAACCTTAATGAATCATTAGTGTTACACTTATGTCTTATATTTTAAAATACTTAATCTTACAAAATTTGATTATGACATATTTTTAGAATATAAAGGGTGTTTATTTATTATAATTTTATAAAATAAACAATTATTTTGAACAAAACACAAATTAAAAGACTAATGATAAGCATGATTTATTTATCTTAATCAAATAATGTAAATATTATTTGTTAATTTTATTAAAAATTATCATAATATAATTTAAAAAATTATATATGTATTATAATTTATAAAATATTGTAAGTATTGGTTTGTTAATTTCAAAATATTACTAATATATTAATTTCAATATGTTTCAAGCATAAAATGTATATAATTTATATTGTATAATTATTTTGATTTATAATAAATTAAAATTTTAGTTTCTTAATTTTTAAAGAAAAAATGTATTTGGTCGCTAATATCAAAATATTATTTAGTCTTATAGCGACTGAAACATTTTGGTTGCTATCGTTATAACATAGCGACCAAACACTATTGGTTGTTATCTTCAAGTTCATTTCGGTCGCTAATTCAGTTGCTACAATACTTATAGATATCTAGCGACCGAAATAAAGGGTCAAAGACCATCATTTTGGTCGTTCACACAAGTTAGCCACCACGACTAATTCAGTCGCAACTAGCGACATGAATAGTTCGATCACAATTTTGGTTGCTAAACTGCATTTTTCTAGTAGTGGTTTAGTCCCGTTGCGCCAAGTGCAATGAAATTATTTTAAGTGTGGAATTGTCGAAGGAAAAAAATTGTATTTGGACACTCTGCATTGAGTGCAAAAAATGTTGCTTTAAGCGTGCGCGCAGTATGAGCTAAGCATGGTAAGTTCCAAGTTTAACGCATAACAGATAGACTTTGGTTTCTTTGCGCTAAACACAAAATGGGTTGCGCTAAGCATGGTCTGTCTGAACAATCATACATATTTTTAATGATGCTTTAACCTTATGTTTTTGCTATGTTCATATGCTTTAAGCTTTACCAAATTAAGTGTATATTGTAAGTTGCAATTGATGAATTATGTATTGGATCACCCTATGAGTTGTTAGCCTAATCTGGATGTTTGGTAAATGTGATGATTGACATTTATGTGTATATGTGTAAAAGTGTTTACTTCAATTATGGTATCGTTGTGGTTGTAAGCTTATATGCATGTGTTGAGAATACAGGGTTGTAATGATGTATACAAGTGAAAGAGGTGAATCAAGTGATATCATGATAATGTTTTGTAATTACAAGTATGTGGCTTGAGTTCATATAGACTAGGGATCACCATGTTATGATAAGTGTGCAAATCCATGATTGTCTTGTATGCCTCATACATCGTATCATGTTATGCTTTTTGAGAGATGTTGTTGAGCTAACTAGGGAGGGCATGAATGAGTTGGAGTATGGCTATATCCTTTGGCGTGTTATCTGGTTTAGAATCTCTGTGTGGCTCATCCTGATCCCTTGGGTTGAAGTATCCTCGCTACTCTCGCCATCAACAGTCTCATCTCAATGAGAGTGTGTTGTTGGGTTTCCCATAGTGTGGAAATTTGTCAATTGCATGTCCTTTTGAGCTTCTTTCACATGTGTTTTACTAGTACCACATGCATATGAGAATAAAAGAAAATCAAGCAATGCATTCATCCTACATTGTTTTAATAGTGTTTTGAATATGTGGTTTGTGTTGTGAATGCCACAAGTGTATTGTTTGTCACTTATGTGAAGTGTGTGATTGTGGTTGTGCTCTACATGTGTGAGAAATTGTCTTAGTGATATTAATGTGAATTGATGGATCCATGTTTTGTACTAAGAGTCAAATGAAAAGTACGTTTGTGCATTAATTAAGAATGTCTCGTGCCACCTTGAGATTTTGAGGATGATTACATGTAAAATGGTTTTATGCGAGTCCTAGTTGGTAAAAGTATGTTTTTAGTGTGATGTAATAGTAGGGTATGAATCTTGTAAGAGAATAAGAACTATGTAAGTTAAAGTGAATGTTTGAGATATTCAAGAAAAACAAATCCTACATTTAATTTGGTAGACAACTCTAAGTATCAAAGAAAGGAAACGTGAGACTAAGTGAGGAACATTGATGCTAACTAGATTTAGCTATGTCAGAGAAGTAATATCAGTTAGGTGATTCTTAAAGTAATAGGGATAGAAAATCACTATAACAATTAAGCAGGCAAAAAGGAAGTCAACAAAAGTTATTAATGAACAAAAGGTGTAAAACCAATCCTAGGCATGAAAGTTTTTTTAAATACTTAGTGGGGGTCAACCCATGAGAGGTAAGAGAAAACAAAGTTTGGTAGAACAATTTAGTTTGCCTATAGAGTCCTTAGAGCACTCACTGAGACATTATGTTTCACCCCTTTAAGTTCTTTCTTTTCTAGGTGATAATGTGTACCGATGAAGCTTGGAGCCTCATTTTGAAAGACATAGATTAGTTATATTTTATGTCCAATGTATTTCTTTTATGAGATGTATGATACCCACATTTTGAGGGATGTATTGTATGTAATAAAATATGACATATAGTTGTATTTTATATTTTTAGTTACTAGCTTCTAAATGACGTCAGTGTATTAATTTTCATGTTTTAGAAATATAAGTGTAGTCACGATAATATCCTCAAAGGTGTTACAACCGTCATCATCATCGATGGTAGTGGCGGCAACAACGATGGTTATGGTGACGATAGTGATGGTGGTGAAAATCATGATGGTGGTTGTAGCGGTGGTAGTAATTGTCATGGTGATTATGATGATGGGTTAACTGAGATATTTAAAGAATTGATGATAAAGATCTTTTATGGATTTGATTTTTGTTTGATAAATCATTTATAGATTTAATGCTTATATTATAATATAATTTGAATTTTAAATATTTAAAGTATGATAATATCCTTAAAATGAATTTCGAAAAATAAAAGAACTAATAATTAGTTTTTTGTCCAAAATTTTTGGTGTTAAATACTAATGCACACCAACTAAGGATGGAAACTGGGTGGGTTTGGCTTCCCATCCTCATCCCAACAAAAGACAGAGTGGATTTGAGTATAAAAGATGTAAGTTTGAAATTCAAGTGCAATATTTTTATAATTTAACTTACATATTTTTAAATAAATTATATATTAAGCTATTAACTGTATATTAATTCAAACAATAAATGAAATAATGAATAACAAAGAAACTAAGGATGGCAAATGCGGTAAGTATATAATTTGATACTCATCTCCATTTAGAATTCTTGAATAATATCCAAGCCCATATCCATACCCGATCAAAATGGATATTTTCTGTCAAAGTTGAGGTGAATTCAGGATGATATCCACAAGTTCGGGATTAGTTGTCATGTTTGACACCAACTAGGATAGATATTATATACTTGGACAAAAATCTAATCTCAAATCAAGTCTTATCTCAAATTTAAAATTGTTTAAAACAAGTTTGATCAAGTACTTAATGAATCAAATTTGAGTAGTTCCTAGATAATTTAAATCATTTATATCCTTAGTCCCAATAGTCGACATTCACCACATGGTATGGTGCATAGGGGTAAGTAAGCGGGTCGGCCCGCCCCACATAAGGTTCGTCCGCATAAGCCCACATTGGTAGCGGACCGGGCTAGCCTACCCCGCACTTTTACATAAACTTAATACATTGATCTGCCCTCATCCAACGAACCCAGAGAGGCCAAGCAGGCTGGTAAGCAGGCATAGTTTTATTAAAAAAATCCAATTTAAAATAAATATATATATTTTATCTTAAAAAAATAGTCAATTACACTCAATTATATATATATATATATTTTAAAAAATTCTTCATTAATCTCTAACGAATAGTTAATTACTTACAAAAGTTTCAAGACAACCAAGTAAATTTTTAACATAAATGCAAATAAATTTTGGATTAGGCTTTTAAGATTAATTGGGTTTGGATTGGACTTGACTGGTGGTTGAAGGTTTGCGAGCCAACCAGTGGATCCTGCGGTCCAAATCATACAACCTGCGGATTATGCGGGACAGACTCAAAATCTTGCATAGCCATAGATTTTTTAAACAATTAGGTCTATGACCCATGCGGACCATAGGCCTCGTAAATCAGTCCATGGACTTCAGCTTGTTTAATCATCCTAATGGTACATATGTAAAATTTACAATTTATTAATTTTATGAATATAAAAAGTATTCTTAATTATGATTAATGTTTTCTGAAATGTTTTCTAAGGCGATTCCCTCTAGTTCCATGGAGTCATTGGCCATTGCACTTCTTTAGGTTTCCAATGGCTTACTTTTTTAAAAATAAAAATAAAAATCTGAGCACCACAAATTCAACAAATAAAACAATGACACATCACTTGTTAAAGGCCTCATATTGGTCGACATTAAAGACCCTAACAGTCAGCATCATCAATTAGGATTGACCAAAATTGTTGAATTTTTAAAATGAGAAAACTAAATGTCTTAATTTTAAAATAATAAATTAAAATTATTAATTTATAAAAATGGGAATATCAAAATTACATTTTAGTCTAACAACTACTCACACAAAGGGTGTCATGGGAAAATATATTTAATTCCACAATATACTTTGAAGACTAAAAATATAATATTTCTAAATTATGGGGACAAAAATAGAATATATTTTTGAGAGGACTAAAACTGAATTTGAAAAGTTTTAAGAGAATTAAAAATATAGTTTACCCAAAATAATTTTAGTAGATATTTCATATATTTAGTTCATATTTAAAAATGATGAATTTGAGTTAATTAAAAATTTTGTATTGTTTTTCATTACCAACTGATTTTTAAAATAAAAAATCTAAATATAAATAACTTTATATAAAATTAATTTTAGCCATTTTTTCCATAATTAGGGCTTTATTTGATTTCTATTTTTGAACCCACACCAATTTCATACCTCATCACGTGTAACATCACTCCAAAATGACCGACACCTTTAAGTTTGTTAGGAATACAAAAAAAATGGAAAACAAATTGAGAAAATATATAATATTTATTTTCTGCTTTTTAAAATAATCATGTTAGAAATAATTTTCAAAACTTAATAAAAAAGAAAGTACTCCCTCCTCCGTCTCAAAATAATAGTTATCATAGGTTGTTTTAATTTAACACATACAAAAAAAGTAATAAATAAATGAAAGAAAATACTCCTTTCATACCTATATATAAAATCTAATTACCTAATTCATTAAGATTAAGAAAAATAATTAATTTAGTTGATAATAATAAATTTATCTTAAATTTATAACTTTTTTTCAAACTATTCCCGTCATTAATACTCATCTATCTTCTAATTGTTTGTCATACATTTCTTCTCTTCTTTTAACAATAGATATTTTTATTATAAAAATTCCTCTCTTCTTTTAACAATAGATATTTTTATTATAAAAATAATTAATACAAGAAATATTATAGATTGAGTTTTATAAAAAGTAATAAATATAATTTTAAACTTTGGTCTTATAAATAGGAACACAGAGAGTTTAATTTTACAAAATTTACCTTGCATAATCATTAAATCATTTCTAGATTTTATAGTTCATCTAAGAGATATAAATAAAAAATAATTAATGTTACATTAAAAAATGAAAATGACAATTATATTGAATTTTTTTTTACACGACATTTATAATGGAATGAAGAGAGTGTTATTTAAAAAAAAAGAAGAAATCAAACAATTGTGTAATGTAAACTCCCGAGTGTCCTGCCATACATGCAATTATTTCCGAATTGTGGGCTGTTAATTAATTACATTTACATATATTGAAAAATAAAAAGGAGATACAATGCGTTCAAATTCCCTAAAAGCAAAAACTAACAATACTAACAACTAGTATTTGTAAATAAAAATAATAATAAAATATAAGAGCCCAAATAGTTGTTATTTCAGTGTGACTTATGCATTACTCAATCATTTAATGTCATATGACTTACTAGACAATTCATTAAGTTAAATTTAATAAAATATTATTTAATCAATTGTAATTAAATATTATCTAATAAATTTTAAATTTATCTAATAAAATAATATGATCTAATTATATCTAATAAATTGATATTGTAATTATCTTTTATCCAACATTAGAACAAATGTATCTTTTATCAAGATTAGAATAATATATATCTAATAAAATTTTGAAAGATATATTTATTTATTTTTTATCTTGATTTTTTTTATAGAAAATAAGTTAGAGAGAAAAATATTATGCATTTGTAAGAAAAAATTGTAAATATTTTTTTCTTTCTATTTTTTAGTTCATAAAAATCATTTAAATATAATTAAGGGAATTAGAACAAGTATATCTTCATATTTAAAATTGTGTAAAAATATTAAATATTTTGAAAAGGATAATTAAAAGTATGATACTAAATATATTAAGTATAAATATTAATTAAAATTTTTAATGATCATTTTAAATGTCATTATATTTAGTATCATATTAAATATTTGTTAGCACAATTTTTATGTAATTATATTTAATATGATACTAAATATTTTATAAATGATAAATTTATATATATACAAACATATATTAAGCATTATTAGATATAAAATACTAAGTACAAATTTAAAAATTTATAATTTAATCAAATATGTATATCGCACAAATATAAAATTCAGTATTTATCTTTAATTTGAAATCTTATAAAATCAATTTTACTTAGAAATCATATAAATAATTTTTAATAATTTTATGAATAAATACTAATTTTGAATAAAATTTATATTATATAGTTGAAATTTTTATACTAAACATTAATTAAATTTAATTATTTAATATATTTATTATAAAATATTATTTTGTCTCTATGTTTAATAACTTTATATACGAAACTATTGTTAGTTAATATTTATAAAATAAGATTATACCATTTTTACATAATTATATAATAATTATTTTAATATTAATTTACTAAATTTATTTTTATTGCAAAAATATTACATGAAAAATAATATCATAAATTAAATTAATTATAACAGTGTTGAATTTTTTTTACATAAATATATTTAAATAAATTGCATAATATTTATTTCTCATACTGGTTTTCTTTTGTTATAATAAAAAATTTAAATATTTGTAATTACCTTGATTAAAACATATACATGTATGATAATTATCTTAATTATATTAAAATGATTTTTATGAACTAAATATAGAAAAAATTTATACTTTTTTCTATCAAATGTATAATATTTTTCTCTCTAAATTGTTTACTAAAAGAAAATTAAGATAAAATAAATATATATTTTAAATTTTTATTAGGTATACTTGTTCTAATATTAAATAAAAAATAATTACAATATTAATTTATTAGATATAATTAAATTATATTATTTTATTAGATAAATTTAAAATTTATTAGATAATATTTTATTAAATTTGATTAGATGAATACAAAATTAATTAGGTAATATTTTATTAAATTTAAATGAATGAATTGTAATATAAGTTACATGATATTTCATAATTGAATAATACATCACAAACACCATATCACTTATTTTTAAGTTAGAAGTAACAACCAACTTTTCTATAATAAATAAAAAACCCTTGAGAAAGCAACGTGAAGATAGTTAGAGATTTTATTCTTACACCCAACCTATTTCTTCAAACACCTAGCAGTGAGAGAGAAAAACAAAAAATATCCTTAAGTATAATTTATACAGATTGACAATTCGTATTACTAATATTACGTTAAAAATATACTTAATAATTTAAAAATAATGACCCATAAACTTGCAACCTACACATTATTAGCATATTAACCAATTGAGTTAATATATCAATTATGTTAAAAAATAATTAATGTTATTATATAATAACACTAAAATTTCTAATATATATTTAATACACATATAAGTTTACATAATAAATTTTATAACAATTAATTTTGATCTAATAATGTAGTTTTTTACATATATAAATTTTAAATAAAAATCATAAGTTTAAATAAAAATCATAGGTTTAATAAAATTTATATATGTAAAAAAATACATTATTAGATTAAAATTAATTGTTACAAAATTTATTATGTAAAATTATATTTGTATTAAATATATATTAGAAATTTTAATGTTATATATAGTAAAATTAATTATTTTTAAATATAATTAACATATTAACTCAATTGATTAAAATGACTTGCCAATAATAGGAAAGACTTATAAATATATTTCAATTTTCTCTCTGTGGTGCAGAAGAAAAGGCCAGATAATTATTGTAGAAACAAAGGTGGTCATAAATGGGCCCGTAACGGCTGAAGACAACAAAAACAAACCATTTTTGTATCCCTCACCCTCTCTTTATTTTCCTAAAATCTCGTTTATTTATCTCTCTGTGACCCATCATTCAAATCTTAACTCTCATTAATCTTCTCTTCGTGGGTTAAGCCTAAGGAAAACCACACCCCCATCACTGTTCAAGGTCCTTTCCTTCTATGAGTTCTATCACTCTGGTACAAACCTCTTTCTTGCACTTTCGTTCTTTCCTCTTTTCGCTTTCATTAGGTCTACTAAACCCTTTAATTATAATGGGTTGGTTTCGTTTTATAAGAATAATAATAATGTAAGAAGATTCTAAATTTTGAAGTGCAAAATGATTGTTCTGGGTTGGTGATGGTTTGATTACATGAAAAGTTGTAGTTTTTAGATTGAAACTGAGGCAGTTTACTGCCGTGGAATTGTGTGGTACAATGGGGTTTGTGTGTTGGGTTGAAGTTTGTTGCGGAATCTGAGTGTCAATTTCAAGTGATTTCATTTGGCTAATGAACTTGTGTTGTGTGATAAATGAGCATGAATCTATGTAGTGTGTTTTCAGTTTTTTGATGGGTTAATGGATGTGACTTTCTATCATTGGTTTCATTTATCAACGACGTTAATTAGCTTGGATTGAAAGTGCTGTTGATGTTGATGTAATGGATGTGACCTGAGGTAGGTGAGTTATTCCTGTTTAGATAACTTCTCTGTAATATTGTACAAGTCTTTTTGGTGGTTGGGATAATGTTATAACTGAATTTGTTAAATGTGGTTGAATGAAAGGAATGAGTGATTGATGAGACCATTTGAGGATCTGTGACTGTGATTCTGTTAAGATCTTTTTAAATTGTCATAATAAGATATGACATATGTTTTACGTCAGGTTTTTTTTTTTTTTTTTGACAAAGTTTGTTAATGCTTTGTAGTTGTTCTCTATATAAAAATATTGATAATACAGAATGGTCATATGTTTTCTCTATAAAGTACCAAATGGATCTGCTTTATGTATTTTGGGACTGTTGTGACATGAGAGTTGAGACAATCAGGAAGTGGGATGAATGCATCCCTTTCTGAAACTGAAATATTGTGTAGTGTCGTTTTCTGTTACCATCTGTTCTGAGGTTAAATTATTTTAGATACTGAGATAAGTTGATTTAGTCATTCTGATTTCACTGAACCACATCTATTGGTACAGGTGTGAAAGGTGAAAGCAGAGGGTGAATATCAGGTCTTGTTCTTTTTTCAAAGGTGATTCACTATGTCGATTATTCTTGTGCATAAGCTAATACCAAGCTTCTATATCAGCACCTAAGAGATTACGGCCTATTGCGTTTTGGCATTTTAACCTATGCCATCTGACATGATTTCTCTACTTGTTTGAGCTCAATTGTAATTAAAAAAAACCCACCCTTGTCAAGGTACGCTCTCCCACTCTTGCGGGAAGACGCATGCAACTATGAGCAACGCATATGTTAGCTCAACAATATATGCTGTTAGGTGTAAAGAACCATTCTCATTATCTTTCAATGGCTACTCAAACTTCTGTTACGAAAGATTTGACAGAACCCCATCATACTGTTTGTCATGCTGTGGTTGTTGTGATTGCTGTTCAGTCTCCACTTACAGAGTACCCATAAAACCTTGTCTTATAAATGGGTGGAGGCAATCTGCTCTTCTCCAATTGTCGGCATCTAGAAGGTTGATATTGGGTGGTGGAGACCATTACCTTTCCCGGCTACCAGCTTATGGTGTCCTCAGAGGTTGTCAGGAGCTTAATTCTTCTGTCAATGAGAGAACTGTTTGCAATAATAGTAGATGGAGAATAAAGGGAAGATGTATTCGTGCTGCTTCCCTGAAAGGGAGAGAATTTTCCCATTCATTTGGCTCTGATGATGCTGAAGCAGTTCTCAGCTTGTTGAGTGAGGAGGCAGATAAGGATGCTATTTGTAGCAAATGTAAGAATGCATCTTCATCAAAAAGAGTGGAAGTTGAGAAGAAAAGAAAAAATCTGAGCAGAGAGAAACATTTGAGTTCAAGTGAGAAAGTAGAAACAGAGGAAAAAGGAAATTTGAAGCGACATGAATCATCCACCATAGACTTGAGAAGAGAATATGGAAAAGCTAACAAAGAAAGGGGAGCCTTTGCAAAAAGTGAAAACCATAGGAAACGAAGAGATGCGTCTAGTTTTTCATCGTATTACTCTCTCTCATCAGGAGGTTTTGGGAGTGAGCTGGAAGTTCAGGATGAGATTGGTTTGGAAGAGTCATCACTGGAATATGAGAAGGATGAAGCAAATCATCTGGAGGAACAAGTGAAGGAAGAATTCAACATGCAAGGGGATGACTCAAAGAAGCTGCAGGCTGTGTTAAATAAGGAAAGAATTGCATTTGGTGTGGATATTGATTGGAACCTAAGGAACAAGTCTGAAAAGAAGCTGACCGAGGGAACTCTGCAAAACACTGAATCCACAAGAGAACAACAGGACATGCAATCAAGAGAATTTAGAACACATGAATCTGGTCATAAAAAATCATTTATTTCACAAAATCGAGTCAATATTGAGGATGATAAATTATCTTTTGTTGACAATTTGGATAAGAAAACTAACAAAGCATATATTCACACTGAGTCTGGTTGTGATGAAGTTGAGACAATTTTGCTATCACAAAAGAAATTCAGTGGCAGGGAAGGGAAGCTTGAGATATCAGAAACAATGTTGAATGAAACAACAGATGAACATAAAAAGTTTGTTAGTTCAACTTCTACCACAGGAAAGCAAACTTTGACATCCAAGAAGGCATTCAGTGGCAGGGAAGGGAACCTTGCAATATCAGAAACACTTTTACAAGAAACAAATGATAAACATAAAAAAACTGTTGGTTCTGCTTCTACCACTGGAAAGAATGTGATAGATAGAAGTTCCCAGAAATATACTGGAAATTTAAAAATTGAAGACACTGAAAGGACCTCAAATACTAGGATGAAGGACATGGAAGTGAAAAAAGATTCAGTTTTGAGTTCTGTTCAGGGAGTGGAAGAGCAGCAACACCAAAAAGGAGAGAAGATCATTAAGGCGAAGGATAAAGAGAGAAGAAAAAAATCTGAACAATTTTCTGAAGTATCAGAAGCTCACAAGATCAATGTTGAAGATACATCTAGCATAAAGTCTAGAACTAGATTAATGAACATGGAAGAAAAATCGAACATAAGCTCAGATGCAAGGGTTATGTGGCTCCAAACAGATAAAAGGTCAACTCAGAGTTTCCAACACAGGAAAGGATCTGAAGTTGTCAGCACTTTATCAGAAGGCTATGCTAGTGATGAAAAGCAAGTTTCAAGTTCTCAAAAAGCTTATGAGAAGGTGAGATTAATTCCAAAAAGTAAATCAACATCAGTTGTTAGAACTAGAGAAAGTTCTAGCCAAACTGATGAAAGGATTGCAAATTTTGAATTGGCCAGAGATGACCAAAGATCTAGTAACCTTTCAATTTCTGATGAAACTACCTCAAGAGAGGAATCCAGCTCCCAGGGATCATTGAATTTGATTTCTGGGGCTGGAAAACATATTATATTAGCATCAGGTGAAAAAAGGAGGCCTGCAACAATTGTGATCCCTTCCTCTTCTGAAATGGGTGGAGACTCAGCACATGTTGAACTCACTGCAGGAATTGCAAGCCCTGAGATCTTCCTTGGAACTTCAGAAAGTGGCTCTTCTGCTTTGTTTGACAATTCAGGAAGAAGGTCTGCTTTGCATCCAGATGCTATTGATTCAGCTGATCGTCTAGAGAAATCATCTAGACAGTTTGTTGATGAGTTTTCTGAGAGGGTCAGGCATGAAGTAACGAATTCAGAAGCACAAGAGATGGAAGTTACAGGAACAAAATTGACTCTCGAAGTTGGTGGTGATCAGATCTACAGCTCAAGGCAACAAAGCTCTCAAAATGGTGCTCAGTCAAAGGAGCATGATTCTAGTCATTCCTCTGGGTTTCCTGGGACCAAAGGACCTTCTGATGAGATGTGGGATGTCACAGAACCATCTGCTGAGCAAGGTCTAGTAGCCAAAGAAACAGAGATCAGCAAGGAAACTGGGAAAGCATTTGTTACTAGAACTGGGAGGTCCTTATGGGGTATGATTGCTGATATTGTTCGATTACGTTGGGGTTCACGTGCTGGTTCCTCCACTTCAGCTGGAAGATCAGCTGAGAGAAATTCACCAAACAAGTCTGACAGTGACACATGGTTTTCTGGGCAGGAGCAAGAGGAAACCACTAAAACTGATGTCATAAAAGAAACAAGTGTACCACCACAAGCCATGACTTTTGATAAGTTAAAACCGGGTAAACATTATACCCAAAGTGAGGGAGAGGTGTCCGACAATACAAAACTGAAGGACAAAGGAAAAAATGTTGAAGTTGGATTGTCATCCCCAAATACATTGGAAAGTGGATCAATGTCAGTAGGCGCATCTTACACTTCTGGAGAGGAAAATGCTAGTTGGATTGAAGATAAAAAAGATTTGAAAGTCAATACTTCTGGCACTCAAAACATGGAATTACCAATTTCAGTACCTGCCAGAGGACCTTCTATTGTTGGAGAAATTGTAAGCATTGGTGGATCTGACATGTCTGGAGCTGAATCAGTGGTTTCAATCAAGGAATCTGTTGCTCCTGTGCAGTCTGAATTGTCTGGCTCAGAGAGAAAGGATGGAGAGTTGAAGCAAAGGAAGTTTCAACGGAACAGGCAAATCCTAAGAGATAGGTTTGATGACTGGGAAGAAGCCTATCAACGTGAACTTGAGCAGCGAAGAGTAGATGAAATGTTCATGAAGGAAGCACTTTTGGAAGCCAAGAAGGCTGCTGATACATGGGAGGTACCTGTTGGTGCTGTTCTTGTGCAGCATGGGAAAATTATTGCTCGAGGCTGCAACTTGTAAGTGTGATGATATTATTTCATTCTTTGCAAGTGTATGGTGTTATTTCATTCTTTGTAATTGCCCTAGTTTTTAATTTTTAATTTATATCTTCATATCTGTTTCAGAGTAGAAGAGTTACGGGACTCCACTGCCCATGCAGAGATGATTTGTATACGAGAAGCTTCAAACCTTCTCCGATCATGGAGACTATCAGTAAGTTTTCCTAGTTGGAAATTTAGTTATTTTGATATTACACCACCCAAAGTTTAATATTCATTGTTGTGATTCTCTTGTATAATTTTTTAGCTCATTTGACTAATTTAATATGTGACAATATTCCACCACTTTTATGTTAAAGAGTAAAAGACATCTATAGTCTAATGTTTATTTTTACAGAACAAAGCAAGTTGCCATTGCAAAGATATTTTTAAATTTAAATAAAATTTATAAATCAAAATAAATTAAATATTACATGTTTTCATTATTAATATTAATAATAAGTATTTTATTATATAAAATAAGAATAAATTATAGAGATGAGACTTTTAAAATTGAGGACATGAGAGATCTATAAAAAATATATATATATATATCATCATTCAACTGGGAAAGTTGAGGCTCTTTTTTGTATTCACGAGTGCCTATGATTAAATATCGTTAGACATGTAGTGCCCTTCATCCTTCATCATCACTGATTAAATTATTGACCATTCATAATTTTACTTACGAATAGTTGGTTGCTATGCAGCTTTCTTAATTCTTATGTGGACGCATTAATTCAAGAACAAGGTTTATTTGCATACATGCAATGGTGGACAGCATTATTGAAATATCCAACGCAAAACTGTAAAAGTATATATTAGCAAGATAGATTCATTTTTAAAGCAGGTGAAATTATTGAAAGAAAATAATATTAGGATTGGATTACTTTATAATCTATCACTCCCTAGTACTTCTATATTTAACGATTGATAATGTTGAAAACCCTTGCTGTGGCAATTTTGTTTATTAAAAAAGAAGAAATTCATTAAGAAAAATGAGATATACAAAGATAGAAGGATAAGATATCCCCCATAAGAGAACTGCAAAAGGAAAAGAAAAATACAAAGAACAAGCAACATGGAGCTCAAGAAAATCAGTGCACAATGGCAGGCCAATCTATATTGGAATCTGAAATGGCAACCCCCTTAAAAGAGCTAGTGAGCCACACACTAAAGAGAAGCCCAAATTTGATTACTTTATTAATCTATTGCTATTTAATTTAATCAATATTAATAAATAATGTTATTAAAAAAATGTTTCTGTAAAATAAAGAGAGAATTTGACTATAATGGCATGTTTAATAACCTAAAGCAATTTTCATTTAGTACAGGGGAATGAGAAATGAAGTGGTAGTGAATGATTTTTGTATTTGGACTTACGTGTGGTCCTGGTAGATGAACCATTTCCATCCTTTCAATTCTTTCTTACCAAACATTGCTTGAAGGATCACTTAGTAATTTTGTCTTTCTTGAGAAATGTTTGATATCTATTTGTTCTGGTATTTGATACAGCTTGATAATTAGTTTGATGGTTCATCTGTTTAAGGACAAAATTTTCCCACTTTCAGGACACTACACTTTATGTAACGCTTGAGCCATGTCCAATGTGTGCTGGTGCTATCCTTCAGGCAAGAGTAGACACTATTGTGTGGGGTGCTCCCAATAAGCTTCTTGGAGCCGATGGTAGCTGGATTAGGTATGCAGCCAACGTGCTTCTTTTATTTGCTTATCATTAAGTTCTCACAAGGGAGTCTTTATGGTTTATCATTGTTTCATGAAACTTTTTCCTATATTTGGCAGAATTGGTCTCTACTTACCTTTATTTTCCCGCTTGTTATCTTTAGTTGAATTGGTCATGCCATAAAAAACACTATTGAAAAAGAGGGATTGTGCACATGTGTATTAAAATATATATTATTATAATTAGAAAAGGATCACAATGCCCTCAACCATAATGCATATTGAACATTTGGTATTTGAGTATATGGCCACTGCTTAAATTTTTTTATGTCAAATCCCATATTCTTTTATCAAGACATCATTAATAAGCCTATGAAACATGGTTTTTACTTAGAGAAAATAGTATATTCACTAACTTGTAAAGAATTTTTTTACGTTGTCACCTAATTGCAAATTATGATGTAGGGGTCAATTTATTGATTTTTATAAGGGTCTTACAAACCAGTGTCCTTTGGACATTGGTTAAAGAACTAAAGGAAAAAATATTTCTTGTGTAAATCATAAGAGAGTGTCAAGAAAATCATGGGAGTAACTACCTTAAAAGTTTTATCAAGGATAATTTCTGATTGGTTGTAAAAACTTTTACATTGACCGAGCACGTCTATTAAAGTCTCTTATGTTATATAGATGTCATTTCTGTATACAACCCCATTTTCAACATCTTCTTACTGGAATTTATCCCTAATTTACCTTTTTCTGAACTTTAATAAGCTGCATTTGTCCAACTGTGCTAGGATTACAACTTAAGTAGGGCAGGGGTTTCCCATTGTTTTTCTAACTGAAATTGAGTCCTTTTGGAAATTTTCTTGAAAGCTCAGCACATGAAATGTTCTTGAAAGCTCAGTACATCAAATATTACCGCTCTTTCTTGAACTTTTTTTT
>CM023941.1:18701947-18763138 GCA_013407115.1 Glycine latifolia | reverse complement strand
ATATTTTTATTATGGGGCTGTTTGGTATTAATTTTTAGAAGTAGAGGTTGAATGGTGTGTAGTTAAATGGTTCAAATATTAGAGTGATTCAATTTTGAGGATGAAGTAGTAAGGTGGTAGGTGAAAGGAGATTAAGATGCATGCTAGGTTATGATCTTTTCTTATGAAGGTTTAAAGGAATTAGAAATTATTTGAAAAGATAGATTGTGGTTTATTAGTTAGAATACTAACATGATTTGTCTGTAGCTTGAGGATAAACAATTGTCATGCCTAAGTTGGTATGATTTTGCTTGAATAAGGTATGGTAGCCTAACCATACTTTTGGTACGTGTGATGTTATGATATAAATATCTTTCCATAAGGTAGTATGTATTTGCTTATGGATTTGATTTTATTATGGATGGATATTGATGTGATAATATGTGGATTCCTGTTTCCAAGTCCAGTACGAGACTTTGGTAAACAGAATCTGATGCTACATACAGTACGATATGTAGTACCCAGGTGCAAGATACATGGCAAGAATTCATGCATGTTTGCGTAAGACGATCGCGGCGTCTACATCCAGTACGAAGTGTAACCACATACAGTACAATATGTGGAGGCCATTTGCACCCTGGGATAGTTCATTTCATGCATTCATATAGTTTGCATATTTATTTTATGAATTTGTTGGAATATATTAATGATTTACTAACTTAATAATGAGTTCGGGATTTAGCTTTGCCTACTGAGAAATTTTATTTCTCACAAAGATTTGTTTCATGCTTTTCTTAGATGGCAACGATGGTCAGGTACCATGATGCTTTTAAGTAGTGATGATAAATAAAGAAGTTATGTACTAGGCTGGAGTATGAAAAATTATTGTACCTGTATGATATAGACTTTTGTATCAGAGACAATGGCTATGTATAATATATTAAGTCTATATTTGTACGTTTTATGTTTTAGAATCTCTACTAATATACGCTTCTTAGAAACTTATCTTTAAATAATAATAAAAATTAATAAAAATGAAGTAGAAAATTAGGTCGTTACAATTGATGATATTTAAATGAGACAATGTTGATGTGATTGATAATTTTGAAATCAGATGATATTGGCGTTTATGATGATGATATTGAAATAAATGATGTTGATATTGTTGATGATATTGACATGCAATGAGGTCGATGTTGACAATGACATTGATGAGAGATGATGTTGATGTTGGCAATGTCATTGTATGTGCTGGATACACATGGGGGGTGCATCACTGGATATCCCTACAGGAAAGGGTTTGCGAATTTTAAGCATCCCTAGAGAGAGAAAGGAATTTTTTAAAATTCTAGTCCCTATCCATGGTCAATGCATTGATGATGCCCATGGTTATATGTTGTGTATGTACATAGGGGTGCATGACAGGATATCCTTGCGATGAAAGGTTTATGAATTTTATGCATGATCAATGCATTGATGGTATCCATGTTTCATACTTCGTAATTGCATGGATAGAAATAGAATGGTGGCAGTAAGTACTGGAGGTACTAGAGGGCATATCACTCTGTTTGGAACTCCCTTGAGACTCAGGACTGATCACCATGGGGGGAGCGACCTGTGCACGACAGGGTGACCTCGATGAGCTACTGCATCATTTTCCTAAGAGAGACTATTTCCATGAGGATGGTACCGCATTGCATTTTGAGAGTTGAGTCAGGTGCATGCATCATTCTGAGCATAATTGTTTTGATTTGTGAAATGAAGTGGATGTGGTTTGTTGAGTGTGTATTGAACTGATGGATTATTGAGAATGTTTGTGGTTGTTGTTGTTGTTTCTTTTCTAATTAATGTTATCTGATGCCTGTTGGTTTTGTATGATAAACTCACCCTTGCAATTTTTGTACCGTGTGGTTGGTACTTGTGATGATCGTGAACCTTTGTTCTTGGGAGCATATGAGTAGCAGTAGGTGACCTTGGAAGGAGATCTTTTTGTTGGAGCCACCAAGTCGACATGATGATGTTGGAATTCTTTTTGGAAAAGAGTTGTGTTTTGTTAATCAACTCTTTCTTAGTTGATTCCTTTTGTTGGACATGTAAATTCTAGGTGTAAATAAATGTAAAAATTAAACTAAGTTCTGAAATGTGAATGATATGTACTGGTTTAAAATATACATACATATGCATTCAATTATGTATTTATTCATCGTATGATAAGTGTATTATTGCGAAAAATGCACTAACATTTTCATAATCAAATTAATGGAATTTTCATTAAAATTTGAAATTGCACGATTAAAGCTAGTGATATTATAAGGACGAGGAGGGTCGTTACAACTGCTATTAGATATAGGGGGAGCTGGAAGAGGATCAAGACAAGGATGAAGCCATGTGTCTTAGACAGATTTTAGCTTTACATGTCATTCAATTGAAGGCATTTGTAATTTGTTAAGTTGTTTGAGAGCCTCATTGTAATGACCTGCCTCGTCTCTACGATATCACTAACTCTAGATCATGCAATTTCAATTTTTAATGAAAACTCCGTTAATTTGATTATGAAAATGGTAGTAAATTTTTTGCGATAATACAATTATCATACACACGATGAAATTGTGTAATTGAATATATATATATATATATATATATATATATATGCATATGTTAAACCGGTACATATCATTTACATATCAATCTTAATTTAGTTTTAACTACAAGAACTTATCCCCAAAATTTACATGTCCAACAAAAAGAATCCTGGGACTAACTAAGGAAAAGTTGTTTAACAAAACACAACTCTTTCCGAAAAGAATTCCAACATCATCACATCAGCTTGGCGACTCTAACCAAAAAGAATCTCCCTCCAGAGTCACCTAGTGCTGCTCATCTCCTCACACGAACGAAAGTTTATGATCATCACAGGTACCAACCACACGGTACAATAAATGCAAGGGTGAGTTTATTATACATATACAACAAGCATCAGACGACAATGATTAGAAAGAAATCAATAATGACAACCACAATCATCCTCAATAATCCATCAATTCAATACACACTCAACAAACCAATCATCCACTATATTTCATAAATCAAAACAATCATGCACAGAATGATGCATGCACTTGACTCATCTCTCAGAATGTAATGTGGTACCATTCTCATGGAAATAACCTCTCTAGGAAAATGATGCAGTAGCTCGTCGAGGTCACCTTGTCGTGCACAGGTCACTTCCCTCCATGGTGATCAGCCCTGAGTCTCAAGGGAGTTCCAAACAGAGTGATATGCCCCATAGTACCCCCGGTACTTACTGCCACCATTATATTTTCATCCATGCAATTATGAAGTATAAAACATGGGCACCATCAATACATGACTTGGTTAGGAACAAATCTTTTCCTACAAGGATAACCAGTCATGCACCACCCCATGTACATACCTAGCACACCAATGTGGTCACATCGATGCACTGACCGTGGCTAGAAACAAATTCTTCCCCATAAGGATAACCAACCGGTCACTGCACCTCACTTGTACATACACAGCATACAACCATGAGCACCAACAATGCATGACTTGGCTAGGAACAAATCCTTCCCCGCAAGGATAACCAGTCATGCACCCCCCATGGGTATCCATGTATATCCACATCACACAATGACATTGTTCACATCAACATTATCTCTCATCAATTTCATTATCAACATCAACATCATGCATCTCAACATCAATATCATCTCATTTCAACATCATCAACCACATCAACATTATCTCATTCAACATCATCAACATCAATGGCATCTCAATCTCAATATCATCAACGACACCACAAGCAATCGCATTTCAAATCTATACATAATACATATGTCTGAGATTCACATTCCCCAGGTCTTCAGACAACTCAAATTTCATACATTCACAATTCATCATACCACAAGATTGATATTTTTAGGAAAATTTTAAATTAAAGAGGAGGACTACAATATATAAAAACACACTCTTATGTCCATTTAAAAATTTAATAAAGAATTAAATTGAAGAACGCATTATGAAATTTTGGGCAGAGTCTCCTCTATAAGTAAGACTTTTTCCAAAAATCCAATCATTACAACAACAACATCATTCACAGTTTTATCCATCAATAATAAATATATCACATCCCATTAGTTTAAAACATAGTTTTTTTTTTTGAAAACCAGCACACAACAGGGACAGACAGATATCCTCATAGTTGGACTCCCTGGCCCCCAACTATGGTACCAAAACTATAACTAAATAATAAACTCCCTTTACCTAACTAGGAGTTCTCCTGTTAAAACCTCGAAGTGTTGTTTTGAGATTCTTCAATAAGCATGTTTTCATCCAAACGCAGAGCTCTATATACCAAATGGAAGATAATTTAGTATAGATTTCCAAAGCAAGGTCAATATTAACATTTAGGGTCAAATACCCACTCAAATTAAAAAGGGGCTAAAAGGGTGTTTTGGAAGCCCACATCAAAAGACATCATTTTGAAATTTCAATCACACCAATGTGACCGGGGCTCAACAAAGATCACAGAAATGACAACTAGTTTATAAAAATGGGACTTTTACAACATCTCATTTTCAAAGGGTTTTCAAAGGAAGTGGTAAAACTTCCACAACGGTACCTAAAGCACAAGAGACACTAAAAGAAGCTTAAACTAGCTAGGAGAAGACAAAGGAAACCAACGTTACCTCAAAGAAACCAAGAAAGAAGGATTGGAGGCTCCGTTCTCTACCGAATCCTAGAGTTGAGTTTCAAAGTTTTCGCTTCAATTAAAGGGTTCCTCTCTGTGCGATGGTCCAACGGCAAGTGGCGGTGGCTCATGGTGGTCACCGGTGGCCGTGACTGATGGAGGAGGATGGTAGGAGGTTGGGGGAAGGTGTGAGGAAGAAGAAAGCCTCCATTTTTGTGATTTTCGATGCTGGTACGTAGTTATAGCCGACTTGATTCGCCATGGCGAGCCAAACTCGAAATTTAAAATTTGAAGGCAATCCAATAGTTAACCAATCCAGAATGGTGATTTTACTAAAATAGGTTTTGGGTTAACCTCGAAATCACTGAATTTTTAGCTCAGCTCAAACAAACTTCGCACAACCTAACATACATACCAAGTAATTGCACCAGGGTAAAATGCACAACAAATCAACCAAAATCAATCAAATAATCAAACAATCACAACAAATACATCAAACATCTATTTTCAGTTATCGAAATTTCAGGGTGTTACACTCATCTTATGATCCCTTGCATTGCATATCCATTGCCATGCATACATGGTTTTAATCAAGTCACATGAATTTTGAAAAAGCATAAGGTTTTCAAGTTTAGCATAAAGAAGCCAATTTCTCATGGTTAAGTTTTGAAAAATCACTTTCTGCATTGACTTAATCGAGAACGAGAATTAGTAATCTATTACTTAAGCCAAGAAGAACTAATTAATCGATTACAAGGTAATGGTAATCGATTACATAGCACAAAAACACAGAATATGTCTTCCTGTGTTAATCGATTACCATCTAATCGTAATCGATTACATTAGCACATTCTGAAGCTAGACTAACTGTGATATTTGATGACATGGCGGTTTAATCGATTACTTTGCTCATATATCTTTTTTAGAAAGAACTAAGAACACTTTAATCGATTAAATATGATATTAATCGATTACTTAAGTAAAAATAATTGATTACATGAATGATTTAATCGATTACATTAAGTTGAAACAGTTTTTCTATAAAAAGTTGTTGGGTCTTTTGATTCAAATAGAACTTGATAGTTCGAATTTTTCATCACTTTCAAAAGCCCTCTGATTCTAAGATATACTAAGATACATAGCTCTTGTTCCGAAAACCAAGAATCACATGCATCATTGATAAAATTGTTCCGAAAATCATATTAAAACAATCACAATTCATGACATTTTGAATAAATAAAATATTTAAATAAACAGAAACACCTCATTGCATCCAAATAAATATAACAAACACAACTTGGTGATTCCCAAAATCACAAGACTCAATTCTTTAGTTCCCAAAACCAGTGTAGATCGCAACTTCTTCAAAGTGTCTGAGCTCATATTCCATACAAATACCAATGTACTCATTGACACGAAAAGGTACAGAGACACTACTCACTAACTAATTCACATATATGTACATACAATTAATAAATATATTTCTCCTCTCAATTAGGTATCCTATCATTCAAATATCAGCTTCCCTAAAGGTACAAAATTAAAGAAAATAATAACTCAATCTTGAACTGAATATTAAATATACACACATACACATTTATCAAGAGACCCCAATATATTGAACTAATGCATGTCATCATTCAGGGAGATATAAAAAATGGAAGTTAACTTGAAATGCGAAGACTACACACACCTATTCATTTGTACTTCAGAAATAACATATTATGATTCCTACTTTAGGAATAATAAAGTACACATGCAGAAATTTGATGTTGTGGAGATGCAAAAAAAAAATATCGAGAACATAACACACTATGTGGCTTAACCATAATAGTTATATTGAAGTTGCAACATATCTCTTTCATAAATTATACCATAGAAGTTTAGAAAAAGCTTGTTTTACTTAACTTTTGAAGTAAGAAATTCGTGCTCTTCGTTGTTATTCTTCTCCTCTACCAATTGTGTAGAAAGAATTTCCCAGCTTTCTTTCTTTTTCTCATTCCTTGAGCAACTCATTAATACTAAGTGATACCGTTTATGTGTGTGATTCTAAGAGACAGAACCATCTACCCTTATATAAGAATTGTACATAATTTTAAATTTGTTTAACTGGTCTTTCTTTATCTATTATTTATAGTATCTTTAATTATAGTTATCTTTAACCAATCTAATATATTATACTAACATCTTTTCAAAATAAAAATAAAAATCTAATATATTAACTCAAATTAATCTATTTTTTCCTTTACTAAAAGATATATTTAGATATCGTTATTCTTAAAGAAGTATTTATATCATTTTATTCAAGATAAGAGATTCAATATCTGAAGGAAAGAAATAAAAAACTTTAGTGACTAGCATTAAACCTAGACGCCCTAACAAGATTATGAGTAACTTATGTGTTTTAAATAAACATAACAAAGCATAAAGGTATAATTTTAGGTGTTTTAAATCAAGTTGTATAAACCATTTTTTTTTTCAAATAAAGTCTAAACTTCTTTTAAATAAAGATCAGACATTGAAAAGCTTCACAATAGAGAATAGAATCTCAATGAGGTTGGCACCCAGAACCCTACCCATCATCTACAACACACCATAGATTTATTAAAAAGATTAATAAAAAGTACAAAGGAAACTTGAGAGGATTGGACCCAAACAAATGATAAAACAAACATTAACAAAAACAAAATTTTAGGAAGATGAAAACGAGTCTGAAGTATTTTCTAAAGGCTTAATTATAATTTAAGTTCAATTGGGTCGCTCGATTACTAAAATAAGTTTAAAAACCTTTAATTATTTAAAACGCTACAATTATGTTGTTTCTATCAATTCCATTAGTTTGATTAACAATTTTTTGTAAATAGACATTTTTACACTAATTGTATTGACAACCAAAGTAAAATGTCTATTTACATCAATCACAAATCTTAACAAGGATGTCATTTTTACATTAGTTACATTGACAATCAAGGTTAAAAGTTCTTGTTTTACAACCGATGTAAAAATATTATTTCCATCAATCAAACTAATGGAACCAACAAGAAAGAGTACAATTGTAACATTCTTAATAATTAGAAGATCTTATTGAATTTTTAATAATTGAGTCACAAAGGCACAAACTTTATCATTATATCAGAACTTGTCCTCTACCTGTTTAATGCTATTGCAAACTAAAATTCTTTTAAATGTCTGATTGTTATTGATTGGTATATTTTGCATGCAATTCTTGTTTTACAACCGCAATCAAACTGATGGAATCGATGGAAAGAGTATGAGTATAGCATTTTTAATAAATAGAAGAACTTATTGAACTTTTTGAGTATAGCATTTTTAATAATTAGAAGAACTTATTGAACTTTTTAATAATTCAAGGTCAATTGAACTTTAAATTAAAATTAAGATATCAATTGTCTAATTAAGCCTCTTGTGATCTAAGTTTCTCATTTGTGTGTTTTTATTGTTAGTTAATTTATCTACTCTGTTCATTATTCCTTATCATTTGTTTCTTATTTTTAAATCATGTGTTTTCTGAACTGAATTCTCATTTACGCTTACGTGGAAAACAAGTATAACAAGATTATAACCTGAGAAAACTAATTCGTTTTAAGAAATAAATTAAAAAAAACTTCGTTTTTTAAATATCAAACATTTTAAAGGACAACCATTTTTAGCATTTCTCGTTCTACACTTTTGGCCAACTGCTCAAACTTTTGTATACAGTCTCGAATAGAACTCAACTTTTTCCTCTCATCCTTTTTTTAGTACCCGGCATTTAAATTTACGCAAGTTTGTAGGAGAAAGTCTCGATAGATAACCTCACTAATCTATCTGGGTGAAAAAAGTGCATTAACATTACGTTGACCACAGTAAACAATCAAACAAAAATTCCTTCACCCGGGCCAACTACCAAGAGGCAGTAATATAAAGAAAAAGTTTATATGAAAGTTCTTTGTTATGGCTCGCCTTTCCCTGAGTTCCAGATCACTGCCACTCGTTCTCAATCCTGAATACCATAGATGGAAATGAATACAGCTATGGAAAATCAGTTGAAGTGCCAAAATTTCAGCTCCAGTAGTAAAGTCAACAAGGACAGGTAAGTCCTATTCTGGAGCTCACAAAAATGGAAGTAGCCAGGGTAGAAACATAATACCAGGTTGGTCATAACCATCAAAGTAAACTCCAAGAATGAGTAGTCATTTCCACGGCAATAAGGTAGCTCGTTTAGAGCCACTTTGGTGAAACCTAATTTGCCTTACGTGTCGATGATACTGCTGAGTTACAGTGGATGTCTTTTGTGTATGTATTTGTGAGGGCAAAGAGTAATAGAACAAAAACAACTTGGGCACTCATGATGCCAAAATGACTGATACTATTTCCAATCTCCATCCAACTTCCTGTATTCCTAACCTGCCAACCATCAAACTCAGTAATAGGATACCATATACATGCATCATGCATTCATACATACACATACACATACACACACATTGATCAAAGATTCAAAATATACCAATCAATAACAACCAGAAATTTCACGTTAAAAGAATTTTAATCTGAAGTAGCATTAAACAGGCAGGGGGTGAGTCCTGACATAGTGGTAAAGTTTGTGCCTTAGTGACCGATTGGTCATGGGTTTGAATCCGGAGGCAAGGGTAAGATTACATGCAATGACCCTCCTCCATACCTTAGCATAGCGAGAAGTCTCTGGACACTGAGCTACGCTAGTTTAGATTACTTTTTAGTTTAGTAGCATTAAACAAGCACCACAAAACTTGTCCCTGTATAACAGACATCCTTAGTCCTTACCTTTTGATACAGTTTGCAAATCTTCAAATCATATATGAATTGTTTAGCACATTAAATTAGAATCTTCATAAAATTGTTAAATATTTTATTGATTAAAGGTTAGCAGACCTCAAAATTTAGGTTAGTGGGACTAAACCACCACCCTTGAGGCTGCAATTAAGACAGCCCCCAAGAGGCCACAACTAAGGTGGGTAGTGGGTCCACAACTAAGGCTTTCCAACACTCCCCCTCACACCCAGGATTTTCATCCTAGTGTGTTGCAAATACAGGTGGCTGAAATATGGATCTAGGATAGATTCTGATATCAACTTAGAAATTGGGTTTGAGCCTATTCCTAACTCATTCCAAAAAAATAGCATCTTAGAATGTGGGTAAGGGCCTAATTCTTCCCTACAAAACCGACTTTGGAAAACCACCTTGTAAGGTGTGGAATGCCATTCACTTATATATTGCAATTAAGGCAGCCCCCAAAGAGGCTGCAACTAAGGTGCTAGGGCGTCTGCAATTAAAGCAGTTTTCCAACACAACTCTTTGAATTATAATAAGAATATTATTTAGAAAAGTATAGTAAATCCCAGAAGTATTGACACAAGATACAAGTTAGGTGGTTAAAATTGAAAAAGACGTCAAGAGTTATTTGTGATCGCAAAGTACCTATCAAACTCTATCAAGCCAACTATACTCTGATAATGAGAATGCTAAGATGGATGTATGACAAAAAAAATATATATATAGAATGATTATATATGAGGATATTGGTGTGGCACCTATGAAGGAGGTGATAGAAAATTGGTTAATGTAATCTAGACATGTATAAAGAAGGCCACAGAAGACACCAGCGACAAGAGTAGATCACATGTTTTTAACCATGTGAAAAGGGTTACACAAAGACAAAGGACACCGAAGACAATTATTAACAGAGATCTCATAGTGAATAACATCTCTAAAAGCCCAGTGGCGTTGTATGATTTATGTAGTAAACTTCACGTAGTGGAATTAGGCTATTGTTGTAGTTGATTATCATTTCATGTCGCTAAATATTAACATAATGTTTAGTTAAGAAAATATATCAGAGAAAATTATAAAAGACAGCTGATTTCATTAGTAATATGATAGAAACTGGTCCAGAAAGATAGATGAAAGAGAGAATCTTTATTGAAAAAGAGAGCAATTACAGCAGGTGCAGTTGATAGGAACTGGACCAGCAGAGAAGAGAACATAGAATTTTATTGATTTCTGGAGAATACTCCAGCTGATACAAATGTGATTTCAAGGATCACAGCCTCCTATTACATTCCCCCTCCTTACTCAGCCACCCATCTGCTATTTATTTCTAATTCTAACCCCTACAGTTAGTTATAACTAACTGACTAACTATTATTTACTAATTGACCCTCCTATTATACACTTTTTCCCCACCTCCTACTCCTATCATAATACTTTATACCATAATTAGATATCCACAGTTATCAACAACTGGGGTGCTAGGAACCCAACAAAAAATAACAAAACAAAGAAAAAATGAAGTTAATGGTAATGGAAGAAAGAAATTGGCAGCATCTACGGCACTTCTAACAGTTTATCATTTGACCCCTTTCATTTACTATAATGAAATGAAGACACATATCTGTGGTATGAAAAATCAAGAAACAGGAGACAAGAATTTACTTAAGTCTATGGAAACAGTTGAGAGAATAGTTTAGAGAAAAAGCTTGTGTGTTCCCTCACACTCAGCTCCTAAAGAGTATTTATATATAATATTATATACATATATATGTGTGGGGGGGGGGGGGGGGGGGGGTAGTGTAAGTCAAAAGACTTGCACCAAATTTCATCCATTAAATTGAGTTAATCTAATGGCTCCAAATATCTCAATTGAAAAGAAAAACAACCATTTAAAACAAGGCACGTGACTTGTTGAGATTAGTGAGACCAAATTCTCCACACATAATATCTTTGACCAGAGGGTAAGCCCTGACACAACAATAAAGTTGTGTCTTGGTGACTTATTGGTCATGGGTTCGAATCCAGAAACAGCCTCTTTACATATGCAAGGGTAAGGCTGCGTACAATATCCCTCCCCCTTACCTACGGACAATGGGGTACGTAGTTTTATAATTTCTTCGACCAATAGAACCATACCATCTTCGACCTGGCATAATTTAGTTGTTTTTTTAAGTTTTTTTAATTTTGCTTTTTGCTTGATTTGTAGGGACTTGGGAAGGTTGAATCAGATTGATTTATTTTCATTTCGACACAGGAATTTGTTTTGAATTAGATTAATTTGGCTCCAAATATGTCCATTAAAAAATAAAAACAAAAACAAAGACAAATCACATAATGTTAAAACCCTAACAATCATGATTTTAATTTGGCTGGAAAGGGATAATTCCACATGATCAATGGTCGCATGGTCTTGAAGGGGATAATTATAACATGGTAACACCCAATCACAAATACCATGAAGATTACGAATATGGCTTAACTAGTATAGTAGTTTTGGTGGTGTATTGGTATAATTGGCACAAAATAGGGATAATAGAATAGGTTGTCTGTCAAATGTTTATGCTCTGGATTGAATAAACATACGCAGTATAATGTTTATGTGTGATCATGAATCATCATGAATTACATGCAGTGAGAAGACAAAGACGGTAGGGTTTTTAGGTTTTAAGAACACGTGATTTGCTGTCGTTATTTTATTTATTTTTTGTTTGAAACATTTTGAGGGATTAGACTAACTCAATTCAATGGATGAGATTAGGTGTAAGTGGATCCTATCCCTATATATATATATATATTGTTGAAGATCAACGCAGAATCAACATACAGCTCATTAGGATTTTATGTACATAATTATTAGCTGTCATTTCTGTCTTTACCATATTTAGAATTAGCATTTATAGGGAGATCGATTCCCCTGATTTTTAGGCTAGATTATTGCTCTTATTTCTGTCCTATGCATTCTATATATACCTCCCATGTACCATTCACAGATTGAAGGAAAATTAAACCTATTTCCACATGGTATCAGAGCTCGATCTGAACAATCCCTAAACCTAGCGCCGCCAAGTCATGGGAGACCAAAAATCTGATAAATCACTCACAGTGGAGACTGGATCATTTCCAACCAGCTCACACGATGGGCTTACTCACCTCATCACTAGCCATAAACTGAATGATCGGAACTATACCCAATGGGTAAATGTCAGTCAAGATCTTTCTTCAAGGAAAAGGAAGGGAAGGCTACATCAAAGGAGACTCAAATGTTCAAAAATGGCAACTTGTGAACAATCAAGTAATGTCATGGCTACTCAACACCATGACAAATGAAATTGGTGAAAATTTCATGTTCTATGATACTGCAAAAGATATATGGGATGCAGTGAAGGAAATGTACTCAAACGTGGACAACACATCTGCTATTTTTGAGATAAAAAGAATACTCCATGACCTTTGACAGGGAGAGTCCTCTCTTACTGAGTATTTTAACATACTCTACAGACATTGGCAGCAGCTGGACATATATGAAGAAGTTTCATGGTGTTGTACAGAAGATAAGAAGTATAAGGAGCTGGTGGAAAAAGATAAGAAGTACAAGTTTCTATTGGGACTAAACAAGGATCTTGATGAAGTTCATGGAAGGATCTTGGAACCAAACCACTTCTCAGAATTGAGAAGGGAAGAAAACAGGAGGAAACTCATACTGGGAACATCCATTGAGAGCTCGGCAATGAAAGCAAGAGGAAACCAGCCCCGACCACCAAAAAAGAAAAACTGGCCCTGGTGTGATCGTTGCAAGAGGCCAGGCCATACCATTGAAACATGCTGGATCACTCATGGAAAACCTTCAGAAGCCAGGCAGTTCAAAAGCAAGGAAGGCAGAGGCAACACAGCCTTTAACCATCAACAAGTTGAGATAAATTCTAATTCATATCCATTCAGCAAAGAACAAATGGAGGCTCTTAAAAAATTGCTTCAACAGTCTATGGTAACTGCAGAAAAAGGTGGTACTGCTGTAGTGGCTTAAAGAGGTAATTTTTTACATGCCCTAAACACTAGCAAAGAAAGAACAAAGTCATGGATCATTGACTCAGGAGCTTCAGATCACATGACTGGAGATTTTACTTTGTTTAGTAGTTATTATTCTCAATGTCCCCATAACTATACTGTCCGGATAGCTGATGGGACTCATTCTAAGGTCATGGGTAAAGGATCCATCTATTTCACAAAATATTACACTTGAATCAGTTCTGTTTGTGGCAAAACTTGATTGTAACATGATGTCCATTAGCAAGATTACAAGAGATTGGAAATCTGTTACTAAATTCTTCCCAAACCTGTGTGAATTTCAGATTTTGGAGTCGGGGAAGACAATTGGCAATGCTGAAGAGTGTGCTGGACTCTACCTCCTTCAAGTTGAAAAACCAGAAGAACTCAAGAACCATTCTTATGTAGCAGCAGCAGTTCCAAGTAATGATAATTTTGTCATGTTGTGGCACTATAGATTAGGCCACCCAAATTTCATGTACTTGGAAAAGATGTTTCCCTCATTATTCAATAAAAACAAGAAAAATATTCAGTGATCTGCCAATTGTCTAAACATACACACAGCCATTACCCACCTCAACCCTATCAACCATCCAAACCTTTCTCACTAATTCATAGTGATGTATAGGGACCATCACAAGTTCACAACATTACTGGCTCAAGATGGTTTGTCACCTTTATTGATGATCACACAAGCGTCACTTGGGTGTTTCTAATGAAGGAAAAATCAGAAGTAGGCAGGATATTTGAAATCTTTCACAATATGGTGCAAACACAATTTCAAAGCAGGATTCAGGTACTCAGAACTGACAATGGTTGTGAGTATTACAACCTTGCTCTAAATTCCTATCTTCAAAAGGTTGGAATTGTTCACCAAAGTTTTTGTGTGGACACCCCCCAGCAGAATGGGGTTGCGGAACGAAAGAATAGACACCTTCTGGAAGAGACTAGATCAATCATGCTAGCCTCCAATTTTCCAAAACAATTTTGGGGAGAAGTCGTCCTTTCAGCAACTTACCTCATTAATAGAATGTCTTCCCGTATCCTTGACTTTAAGACCCCCTTCTCCACATTTCAAACCTTCTTCCCAACCAGCACAATATTTTCTCTCATTCCATTAAAAATATGTGGATGTTCAGCTTTTGTCCACAACCTAAACCTTCACCGTAGCAAATTGGACCCCAAATGCATATTTCTTGGTTACGCTTCTCATAAAAAAAGATACAGGTGTTACTCTCCCCATACTAAAATGGTTTACCACACTATGGATGTAACCTTTGAAAATCAGCCTTATTACCCCAAAGTTGGCATTCAGGGGGGAGCAACCAAACACCTATCCAACTAAAAACTCAGAATACCAACCTGTGGCTCTTGAGATAACCGAACCTGCACTACTTCTGCACAAACCTGAACAAACCTTACCAGACCAGAACCATAACACTCAAACAGCCGAACCTGTACCTAAACCAGCCGAAAGGACAGCAGAGGTTGTGACAGAACCTGCAGCAGAAACTGAACAGGATGTAGCAGTTCTGACAGAAATTGGAGCAGAAACTGAACAGGATGTAGTTAAAGTTTCAACTACATCTCAACAGAACCATGGCCTAGAAACACGAGAAGATAACTGGAAGGTTTATAAGAGGAACAGGAGGAAGGATGTAGAGTCAAGTACAACTCCAATGCAAAACCATGAATCCAACCAGGCTCTAGGAAATGAAGTTCCCCAAGGTAATATTCTTCCTAACCCTGAACCTGTTGATATAAATACAGCAGATGCTGATATTCCTATTGCTAAGAGAAAAGGGGTGAGAACCTTTAATCAACACCCTATTGAGAGATATGTCTCCTATGGAAAATTGTCACAAAATTACAGGTCCTTTGTAGCAGCTGTTGACAATGTAGAAATTCCAAGAAAAACCCAGCAGGCACTACAAAGACCCGAATGGGCAGGCAGCAGCTGTAACAGAAGAAGTTCAAGCACTTGCAAAAAATGGCACATGGGAAGTCACCACTATTCCAAAAGGGAAGACAACAGTGGGATGCAAATGGATATTCACAAATAAATGCAATGGATGGCAGTATAAACAGGTACAAGGCTCGGTTGGTTGCAAAGGGATTTACACAATCATATGTAGTAGATTATGAAGAGACATTCGCACCTGTTGCTAAACTCAATTTTGTTCAGGTCCTATTATCTCTAGCAGTAAATCTAGATTGGCCTCTACACCAACTAGACATAAAGAATGATTTTCTAAATGGGGAGTTAGAAGAGGTATATATGCAAATACCTCCAGGACTTGATCACCCAGCACCTCAAACATGGTGTGCAGGCTTTGTAAATCTCTATATGGCCTCAAACAATCTCCAAGGGCATGGTTTGACAGGCTAACAAAAGTTGTCAAGCAAGATGGTTTTGCTCAATACCAAACAGACCATACTATGTTTGTTAAGCATTCAGTGGATGGAAAGATAGCTTTGTTTATTGTCTATGTAGATGATATCGTAATTACAGGAGACAATTATGATCAAATAAATCATCTGAAGAATCTTCTAGCCGAGGAATTTGAAGTCAAGGATCTAGGCCAGCTCAAGTATTTTCTAGGGATGGAAATTGCTCGGACAAAGAATGATATTTTTGTTTCTCAAAGGAAGTATACTCTGGATTTATTTCAAGAAACGGGGATGCTTGGATGCAAAGCAGCCAATACTCCCATAGAACCAGCCAAAAGGAGTGAAGAGGAGAGTGTAGCAGCTGACAGATAGATATCAAAGTCTAGTTGGAAAACTAATCTATCTAACTCGGCCAGACATTGGCTTTGCTGTAAGCATAGCTAGTTGTTCTATGTCAAACCCAACTGAAACTGACATGAGAAATGTGAATAGAATCCTCCAATAACTTAAAGGTACACCAGGTCAAAGGCTCTATTTCCAGAAGAATTCAAACAGAGGAATTGATGTCTATACTGATTCGATTGGGCAGTCTGTCTATCTGACAGGAAATCAACTACAGGATATTGCACATTTGTATGGGGGAACATGGTAACTTGGAGAAGTAAGAAACAGTTTGTTGTGGCTAGGTGTAGTGCAGAAGCAGAATTCAGAGCTATGGCACACAGTATTTGTGAAGGAATATGGCTCAAGCAAATGTTGAATGAAATCAGAACTCCTACCAACTACACCATGAGGATATTTTGTGATAACAAGGTTGCTATAAGCATTGCCAAGAATCCAGTTCATCATGATAGAACAAAGCATGTGGAGATCAATAGACATTTCATTAAGGATAAAATTGATCATAAGGAACAAAGCATTGCAAAGAACCAAGTCAATCATGTTCCATCTTGCCAGCAGACAGTGGACATTCTAACAAAAGCCCTACCAAGGAATCTATACGAGAATATGAGATCCAATCTGGGTATGATAGATCTCTACCATCCAGATTGAGGGGGAGTGTTGATCATCAATGCAGAATCAACAGATTCTGTTTGTAAAGCTCATTAGGATTTTATGTACATAATTATTAGCTGTCATTTCTGTCTTTACCATATTTAGAATTAGCATTTATAGGGAGATCAATTCCCCTGATTTCTAGGCTAGATTAATTCTCTTATTTCTGTCTTGTGCATTCTATATATACCTCCCATGTACCATTCTACAGATTGAAGGAAAATGAAACCTATTTCCGCATATATATATACAATGAGACATTGAGACCAAAATGGATTACAAGCTGTACCGCTATGACAGTAGGCTACATAACAAAAGAAGGAAAAAAGACAGCCTTTTACAAGATATATCTAACACATAATACGTAAATTATCTAAGAGAGACCATAAGAAATTCAAAAGAATAGGGTGACTATACCAGGAAGAAGAAGTGAATAGTCATCATGTCTGAGAACAATATTACAAGAAAATAGCATCCCAACCTTGGAACTTGGTTTAGTTTGGTAATCGCACTGAATACACATCTGCAGTTCAGTCCATTGCAAGCAATATAAGATGGAAAAATGTATATAAGATTTAGAACTACTACAACTGTCAATGGTAATATGTTAGTGAAAAGAAGAACATGAAGAAAGTTTTAAAACCATAAAGCTGAGTACTGATGTAAAACACACCATTTGTGAAATATGGAATTTGGAATCTACAGATTATACCAGTGAAATATTGTTCAGAGATTAATACCATTTTATTTCTACAATAATAATGGTGAGAAGCCATCATGTGAAAGTCTACAGCTTTAGAAGTCTGTATATGACCACATATCATACTTGGGATGTATTGCATTGACACAGTTTTAAAAAAAAAAACAAAGACATTGATATTCGGAAAACCAAGTATCAAAGAAGTAAAATTGTGGTACAGTTATAAATAGCATTAATGCACTTACATTACAAGCATGAAAGGTATAAATAATTTGAAGATGAGTAGCGCTGCCATCAGGAAGGGCTGCATTAGAGAAGAAATACATCGGTTCAAACGCTTATTAAAGATACCTAAGATATCAAAAAAAGTTCTATTTTCACTTACACTGAAGATGGTAATGAACCGATAGACAGATGAAATCTCAAAACTAGCAATACTTGCAAAATTTCCCGTTCCAAAAAAAGCAACATTGAATAAAACCATCTGCATGATACAGTAGTTAATTTAAAGGTCAAATTAAATATCAATTATATTAAATTATTAATAATCACTTAATCAGAGCTTATCTGATTTCCTTTAGGGATATAATAAGAAAAGCTATGCATAATTGTAGATGCATTAGTTCACCCTGAATCTTAACAAACACTATTAGGGTATCAGCTAAATGTAAACTCTTGTGTATATTTTCTTTTTGTTAAATCATAGTATACTGCTATTACAGCTTATTAGGGCTGATGAATATTCACAGAGAAAGGAAATGAACAAAGAATAATATTATTATGTTCCAATAAAATGAATGTTACACACTTACAAAGATTACAATAGCTATATATAGTTGAGCTAATTATGTAACAAACTGATAGGAATAACAGTTAGTAGCAATAGCAGTTACTTAGTAAAATACAGTTAGTTAGTTAGTTAGTTATACTAACTGTGGGAGGGTCAGAAATTATAAATAGGAGGTGGGTGGCTGAGGAAAAGGCAGGCAGAAAGTATTAGGAGGCTGTGACCCCTCGAACAGTCACAATTGTACTGTAGGAGCTAGTCTCCAAGATTCAATAAGGATTCCTTTTTTTTTCTTCTTTCTCTCTAAATCTGGTCCAGTTCCTATCAACTGGTATCAGAGCTCCATCTTGGGGCTGTGAGGACTGAATGGATTCGAAAACAAACAGCAAGATGGAGGCGAGGCTGGAGCTACTGGAGCACGCAGTGGAAGAGAACAAAGAAGCCATGGATGCCCATAGGGAGGCGATCGAAGGGCACCTGGGTCCATCGAATCGCTGCTGCAGAAGCTGGCTGCGACATGGGAGAGGGCAGCAACGGAGGAGACGATGCAAACAAGGGGAGCAAAAGCGAAAAACAGAGAAACCGATGGGGCGCAAAGGTGGAGGAACGTAGAGATGCCTGTGTTCACAGGGGAAGACCCAGTGGGGTGGCTGTCAAGAATCGAAAGATACTTTCGATTACAGGCAGTGAGGGATGAGGAGAAATTAAAAGCAATGTTGGTGGCCATGGATGGGGAGGCGCTGGCTTGGTTCCAGTGGTGGGAGTCATGGAGTTCACAGCAATCTTGGGAGGCATTCAAGACTGCTGTGGTACAGAGATTCCAAGGTACGAATTTAGGCAGTCCTTTCCAAGCTTTATTAGCTTTACAATAGGAGGACACTGTGCAGGGGTATATTGGACAATTTGAGAAACATGTGGGGGCTGGAAAGGGATTGGAAGAAACCTTCTTGAAAGAGGTTTTCTTGAAGGGGTTGAAGGAAGGAGTTGGGACAGAAGTCAGATTGCATGAGCCCAAAACCTTGTTTGATACTATGATGAAAGCAAGACAGGTGGAGGAGAAGAATGGAATCCTGGGCAATCTACCCAGAACTGGGAAATGGAACCAACCTGTCCAGAGGCCTAGTTCTTTAGGTCCAAGAAGTGGCAGAGAGTGGCAGAAGGTAGAAGAATCTATCCAACCTGTTAGCACAAAGAATAATGGATGGCAAGGTAGAAGAACCTTCCATAATTTGTCACCTGCACATGTGGATGAGAAAATGAGGAGAGGAGAGTGTTTTACATGTGAAGAGAAGTATCATCCAACACATGTGTGCAAGAACAAGCAGCTGAGGTTGATGATTATGGAAGAAGAAGATGAAGGAGACCTTTGCTGAAAAATACAGGTTGTTTTTCCTCACCTGGACCATGGGGACAAGGTCCATCTTGAAGGGGAGGGTATTGATAGGAATAACAGTTAGTAGCAATAGCAGTTAATTAGTAAAATACAGTTAGTTAGTTAGTTATACTAACTGTGGGAGGGTCAGAAATTATAAATAGGAGGTGGGTGGCTGAGGAAAAGGCAGGCAGAAAGTATTAGGAGGTTGTGACCCCTCGAATAGTCACAATTGTACTGTAGGAGCTAGTCTCCAAGATTCAATAAAGATTCATTCTTTTTTCTTCTCTCTCCAAATCTGGTCCAGTTCCTATCACAAACTAACAAACTGAAGTTTAGTTAGGTGTACAGCTGTCAACCTAAAGCCACTTGTACAATAGAAAGTATACAATCAGAAACTAAAGAGTAAAATACTATACTCTAATACCCCCCCCTTCCACCCCAAAAAAAGCTCCAGAGGGGTGAGAAACAGAGGAGTTCGGCACTCTGAGTTTGTTACACTGAGGGATGCAAATAATTAGAAACAGTGTTACATTTAGAGATGTTACATAACTGAAGTTGCTGGATTGGGACAAAAATGGGATGTCTTCTTATAAGGTGCGAGGTAAATTATGCATACAAGAAACAATTTTCAGACAGAAAAATCACACTTAAAGATTTAGAACGTGGGGGCGGGAGGGTTTGCCAGCGTAGACCCACTTAAAAATTTAGAACGTGTATGCTAGCATTGAGCACCCTTTCACTTAAAAAAAATCATCATTTCTTTTATTAAATTCAGCATACATTAAAGATTAATTAAGTATTTTTCTTTTTTCTTTTTTTAAAAATGCAAATAATCTAATGTCTTTTTCTCTTTCCCACTTGCATGTTCTTTCTTCTTGTTGCCCGTTAGCAGTGCCTTCTGCAGAGATTGGTAAGGCGTAAGTGCTTCTTGCTGCAAATTTCAGACCGCCATGGACAAAAACTTCGAGCGGGAGGAGAAACTTCATTTTCCGGTCAATCATTCTCCTTGTCCAACCTTCTTCCTACCAACCTCCAATTTGACCCCGACATCAACCACTTTTATTTGTTATCAGCAAAAATTAATATGTATTATAATAATAAGATAAGTACAAGTGGTACTATTATATTTACACTGTTTCCCTACTATGTGTAGGCCTATGGAGTCCTAATACATGCTGTATTGCAAGAATTAGGCATCCATAGGTCTAGATTTGTCTAGATACCCCTCCACAAAAGTAACCTATAAAGCAATCCCCCCAAGTACAAAACCCGACCCTTATATTGCTAGCCCAAGAATGAAAAGGCTTTTGACCGTTGAAACTTTCATTTGAGAAACAATCTTGTTCCTATGATACCATATGCACCAAGTCAAGGAAATTCACCACATTTGCCATTGCTGAAGTTTGATACCCTTGAAATAACCGTGAGAATGCTGAAGGAAGTGATCTCTGGGAGCTTCAGGAGAAACACCGACTATGTTTAGCCAAGAAAGCGCTTCCCACCAGAGGCAAGATTTTATCACAGCTGAAGAAAAGGTGGGACGTCCTCCTCACTAGTTCTAAAGAATAGGCAATATACGTCATTCAGATCCACATTCCTCCTCAAATTGACCTTTGTTGGTAGCCCATCCCGAATCAACCTCCAAGCAAAGTGTGACGCTTTACTTGGGACTTTGAGCTTCCATAATTCATTGAACACGCTGTCATTATTTTCATCTGACGAATGTCTACTGAGCAGTTTGTAAGTGCTGCCCACTGTGTATCTCCCGCTCGGATCCACCCCCCGACAGATGCTTAGTTCCAAGAGAAGGCAGAAAAAGGACTTTGCTACTTTTGTGATGGGAAATTTGACCCTGGTCATATATGCCCCAATAAACAATTCTAAGTGCTAATTCTAGGAGAAGGACAAGATGAAAAAGAGGAAAATGAAGAGGAGGCAACGCAGGAGAAATAATTACAGAGCCTATACAGCATGCAGGATTGACTTCAAAAAACTCCATCAGGCTTTGGGGAGTTATTGATGAAAACAAAGTCAGTACATTAGTGGATTGTGGTGCCTCTCATAATTTCATTTCTGCTGCAATAGTGAAAAAATTGCAAATACCAGTCACAGCCACTAAACCATATACGGTGAAAGTAGGAGATGGAAGAAAAATCAGGTGTGAGGGAGTTTGCAATAATGTCAAATTGCAAATACAAGGACTACGAATCCAGCAAGATTTATTTGTCTTTGAAATGATGGGAGTGGATGTAGTATTAGGGATGGAATGGTTGGCATCCCTGGGTGAGATAAGGGCAAATTTCAGGGAGTTAACCTTGAAGATTCCTATAACTGAAGGGTCTGTTATCCTAAAGGAAGAACCTGCAATGGCCAGATCTGCTGCCTCATTGAGGTCCATTGTCAAGGTTCTAAGGAGCAAAGGAAAAGGATTTTTGTTGTGCTATAAGGACTTACAAGTTGTTCAAGATGCAAACCTCATTCCTACTTGGATGGAGAGTATTCTTCAGGGAGACACGATCACAGCATTGAATTAAAACCTGGAGCTTAAATTCCCAACATGAGACTCTATAGGTACCCTCATTACCAGAAAAATGAAATTGAGAAGCTAGTTGATAACATGCTCAATTCGGGAGTTATTCAGCCCAGTATCAGAAGATTGAAGTTTGTTTTTTTTTTTTTTTTTTTGGTCAGCAAAGATAATATATATAAATATAGAGAGAAGAAGAAAACAGTACAAGTAGAAACTATACACAGAAAGATCCAATCAAAACATGACCTATGGCAACCTAATACATGAGAGAGGCATGAATTAAGCTGCCAGAAGCCTGTCTAGATCGAAATAGAAAACCCCAGAACAGGATAAGACTTATACATTAAGTCCTCCCCTGATTACAAAAAAATCACCCAGATTACAAGACCAAACATGAAAAGGAATATTGAATCCTTTTTCCAAAGTTTTAGCCCACGACCAGCAGGTAAAAATGGCTTCTTCCATAAGCTTACAGCTATTGAAGCTGTCATTATGAAAGATGATCCTATTTCTATAACGCCAAATCGTCCAGGTCAAAGCTATCCACTATGTTAGCCACCTCTGCGAACAGATCCCAATGTAGAAATAATAGGAGTGTTGGCTAAAGTGTTCTCTCGGGATTACTGAGCAAACGCTAAGAATAGATACCCAAGACATGGATTCCCACCACAGCGGCCTAATTTTCTCACAGCTATAAAAAAGGTGTGCTGCGTCTCTTCAACATTCCTACAAAATGGGCAGTATGTATCATTAAGAACCACATTTGTCCTGCTTAAGTTCCTTTTAGTAGGCAATCTATCCCCTATTAATCTCCATGCGAAGCATACTGCTTTAAAAGGGGCTTTAATATTCCATAGGTCCTTATACACTTCACTCTGATTCCACGGTGTTCTTTCCAGAAAAAGGAATGAATAGGCACTCCCTACTGTATATGTTCCGCTCGGATCAGCCTCCCACGTCCATACATCAGGCTGCTGTGGATTTATGCCTATGTCGCATATATCATCTAGAAAGTTCACAGCAGACTCTACTTCCCCTTCCATAAAAAATCTCCTCCACTGAAACTGCCATTCCCAGCCCAGCTCTGTTTGTATTCTCATCTGCTGAATATACTGGTATTGTTGATGGGAGAGCTGGAACATGCATGGATATTTCTCCGTCCAGGTTTGGGGTCACCCTACCTGTTGCTTCAAATCTCCTTTTGAAAAATAATCGAACTTCAGCTTTCACTCTGGATGGTTCTTCAGTCCAACTCCCGTCAGCTATCACTCCTTTCAACAAATTATATCTGCGCTTCCAATTCACAGTTACATGAAAAAACCTGGAATTACAGTCCCCTTCCTTAATCCAGGCTTTTTGTCTAAGTATTGACGCGTTTGATAGGGCCGCAGACCAGAGTTCCTCCTATAGTTGTTTCCTCCTCTTAATCTCATCAACGTTCAGCTGCCTATCATCTGCTTCAGTTTCAATCTTATTAATCTCCTCCTCAATTTTCTTCCACTTCTGCTGCGTATTCCCAAAATGCACCTTATTCCATTCTTTCAGCTTCAATTTCAGTCGCTTAAGCTTTTCTTTTAGAACATATCCCCCCCAACCATTAACCGAAGTATGATTCCAGCAATCCCTCACAATCTGTTTGAAAGACTTATCCTGCAACCAACAGTCCAGAACTCTGAAAGGCTTCGGGCCCCAATCAACAGTAGAAGATCTCAATATAACAGGGCAATGATCGGAAAAATTACGATCCAATATAATCTGGGTTGTGCCTGGCCATTTGTCCAACCAATCAGCAGAGACAAAAGCGCGATCCAGCCTACTCTTAGCTGTCCCGTTAGGTCTGTACCATGTAAATTTGCGTCCAAGACAAGACGCGTCTTCCACCTCTAAGTCAGCAATCCAATCATTGAACTCCTTCAGATTACCTTCATCTACACCTCTCTGGCTGACCCCCAATCGTTCATAAGGTCTTCTAATATTATTAAAGTCGCCAATTATGCACCATAAACCCTCCATATGTGCACTCCTCGACTGCCTGATGCCATCCCACAGATTTCTTTTTTGAGAGACCTCACAAGGTGAATAAACATTCACAATTGTGACTTTAGTATCATCTGCTGCCCACTTCCCCTCCAAGTATAGAAAACCACCACCTACCACCTTGTTCTCCAATTTAAACACCTTTTTACTCCAAATACATAACAGGCCGCCAGCTCTATTAATTGCTGGAATAAATTCCCACTGAACTTCGCAATCGCCCCACAAAGCTTGGCATAACTTCAAGTCAATAATTTCTTTTTTAGTCTCTTGAAGGCATATCATATCTACCCTCTCTTTTGTGACCAGTCCCCTAATAGCAGCCCACTTAACCCCCCCTCCCAAACCTCTAGTATTGTAGGTCAAGATCTTCATTGGTGACCCACACTACTACCCAACCTTTGAATCACATCCATATCTCTTTCCTCCAAGGATGATATTTCATTTATCACATCTGCATGGTTACTGCAATTTAATCCCAGCAATTTTGCTAATTCCCATTCATCCTTAGCATCTTTTTTTCCATTCACTCATAATGGGGCTTACTACTGTTGGAGATATGACAAGGTTCTCATGTGATTGTAGATTTCCTCCCCACTCCGCAACATCTTTTAAACCACTGCCCGAAGCTATAGGTGTGCCTGCTTCAGGAAGAGGGTGTATATTAGTTGCCACTTTTCCTGTGTTATTATCCTGCTGGGAATTAAGACCAAACTGAGAAGTTTCAATAATTTTAGGCCCATAATCAGAGTCCATTTTACACCCCTTGCCTCTAGAATACACCTTCAAATTAGTTTGTGGGCCTTTAAGATTGTGGCCCAATAAACAGCTACCTACATTCTGCTGGGTTTTATGTGCCCCTTCTCCACACGTGATTCCCTTTCCCAGAACCCCTTCACCCTCACGTGCCCCTTCTAGAAGAACATTAGGTGAGGCTAGCATATGTGGGTCCCCCTCCTTAGCATCCCTTTTTGTGCTGTTTTCCTCCTGTCCAGCTTCATCGCCCTGTATGACCTCCATACCCGCAGCTTCTTTCACCTCTGCAACCTCGGAACTCACCCCGAGATTTACGCATTCCGTGTTCTGTTCGGGTTGGTCAGCGTGACCTTGTAGGCATGGGTCCCTCCCCAATCTTCCATTTTCGTGTCCGTCTGCAGGCTTTATGGGAGTTGCGTGAACAGAATCTGCGCTGGACCCACCCCCCAACTTCTCTCTCATCTGTACGGTCTCTACCGCTCGGGCCCTACCCTCAGTCTGGCTCGTGGCTGAAGAGTCTCCATCATAAGCCCAGTTTGTGAAAACTGGAAGTCGTTTGTCGCCGAAAGCATGCGAAACATCCCCCTCCTTTCTGAATCTCTTGTCAGAATTCTGACTACCCATCGATACCAGAGTTCCGCTTTGTCTCGCAGGTATTGTCTGACTGTTTCCACTGTTGCCACCTACCTCCCTAGCATCTGCCACCCTCATCTCCTGCGTCGGAGTCTCTGCCACCAGATTGTCTTCCTGGCTTTCCTCCGCATCCGCCGTGCTTTCATCGGACAATATTATCTCCGACGACGAATCGTATCTCCCACTGGGATAGTTGCAAGATTGAAAACACGTCTCCTCCACGATTCTTATGCGGTATTCCTCGTTGTTAATGGATGCTACTACCGTGTGGTTGATAGTGGGCTGCCACGGAGTTTTGATGAGTACCCTTGCCCTGTCTAAGCGATGTAAATCATCAGTATCATCATCCAAGTCCACCATCTCCCCTATACCAGCGACAATACTCTTGATATATTTCTGATCCCATGCATGTAATGGGATCCCCCAACAAAGTATCCAGACCAACCTATAACCGGCCTTCATACCCGGATTCCATTTTTCCAGTGAGTAAAACATAGACGATCCAGTTTCTTCTGCCTCCCTACGCATATCAGCCGCTTTGGAATCGCTGAGCCCAGTGAGTAATACCATATCATCCCCCAAATATTTAGGCTTAACTTCCTCATCTCCATTCCACAAGAACTCTTCTTCTAATCTATCGAACGCTTTCAAGCTCGTAAGTCTACCAACCCAGGCACTGCTGTACCAGTTCCTAGTGTCCATGGGGATAGATAACAGGACATTCGACCAAGATGATTTCGCCCTCGCCAGACCATTAAATGCGGGTCGCCTTCTCCTCCATGGTTGGTTTCCAGCCTTAACAGCCTGTGCATAGGAAAAATGCCAATTCTGATATCGCTGTGTGTGATGCTGATCGACTTCCGCCGAGACCTCAGGATAAGCTTTACCTTTATCCTTAACAGCCCTGATATTCTCCGTTGTCTCCCGCTTGTGCTGCTCTTTTAGATGAGGCTTCATCCGCCACTCCCTATCATGTTTAGGGAGGTTCACATGCATCTTAAAGCCCCCCACAATTAGATTATCCAGCTGCCTCTCGAGCCTTCCGATGTCATCAACACTCTTAAAGCGCACAAAACCATATCTACGCCCAAAACTGTTTCTGGTTTTTGGAATAAAAACCTCCCTGACGTCTCCCCATCTTTTGAATACATACCATAAATCCTTTTCATTCATATCCTCAGGGAAGTGAGTAAAGTAGAAAGTCGACACGTCTGTAGCCTCCCTCCAGTTTTTCGCGTGAGCACTCCGTTGTTCTTCCCTCCCAACACCATAGTAATGCTGACCATACCTGTTCTCAGCAGTGATGAGATGGGGTTTACCCTTAGAACTCTCCCTAAAACTCTCATGGATCCTAAATCTACTGTTCTCTCTACCCCACCCCCTGTTTCTCTCTCTAGACTTCTCTCTCATCCTACCCCCCCCTCATGAAGATTGAAGTTTGTAATGGAAGAAAATTTCCAATTCTCACTGTACCTGATTTTAATCTACCTTTCACTGTGGAGACTGACGCGTCTAATAATGGATTAGGGGCAGTACTTATGCAACAGGGGAGACCATTGGCTTTTCTAAGCCAAACTCTCTCATACAGGGCTAAGAAAAAGTCAGTTTATGAGAGAGAGCTCTTGGCTATTGGGTTGGCAGTGCAGAAATGGAGACATTACTTAATGGGCCGCAAATTCACTATATTGACAGATCAGAAAAGACTAAAGTTTTTAACCGATCATAGATTGATAAGAGAGGATCAGTTTATATGGACCTCAAAGCTGATGGGGTTTGATTTTGATATAGTGTATAAGCCGGGATGTGAGAATAAGGAAGCTGATGCCTTGTCTAGAAGAATGACATATGTAGCCATTTCAATGATCGGATTTTCTGATGAAGAGTGGGAATCTGAAGTTTTGGCTGACCCGAAACTGAAAGAAATTATGCAGGAACTATTGGTAAATGGATCTGCACATCCAGGATATTCCTTGCAGAATAAAAAATTATGGTATAAAGGCAAGTTAGTAATTTCTAAAATGTCTCCCAAGGTGCAAACACTTATGACAGAATATCACAGCTCTGTTGTAGGGGGTCATTCAGGGTTTTTTTAAGGACCTTTAAGAGGATAGCAGCATTGGTTTATTAGGAGGGTATGAAACAGGACATCTTGCAGTTTGTGGCTGCATCTGAAACTTGCCAACAGATGGTCTGTTGCAACCTCTCCCTATTCCTACACAGGTTTGGGCTGATATATCTATGGATTTCATAGAAGGTCTACCAAGAACACAAGGAAAAAAATGCAATTCTGATGGTGGTAGACAGATTGATTAAGTATGCTCATTTTATTCCCCTTAGTCACCCCTTCACTGCAAAGGGTATAGCTGAGCTATTTGTTCGAGAGGTTGTGAAATTGCATGGGTTTCCAAATATTCTGACAGGGATAAAAATTTTCTAAGTCAATTCTGGAGGGAGTTATTCAAATGTGTAGGGGCGAAATTGAAATTTAGTTCATCATATCACCCTCAGACGGATGGCCAGACTGAGGTGGTCAATAGAGGAGTGGAAACATACTTAATGTGTGTCACAGGAGAAAAACCGAAGACTGGCCGTCCTGTTTGAGTTGGGCAGAGTTTTGGTTTAACTCTAACTATAATAGTTCATCTAAGCTCACTCCTTTCAGGGCTTTATATGGCAGAGACCCACCCCAATTGCTTAAAGGCATCACTGTTCCGTCAGCAGTTTAAGAGGTCAACAGACTGACCCAAGATAGGGACTCTTTGTTGGACCAACTCCGTATTAATTTGCTTAAGGCTCAAGACCAGATGAGAGCCTATGCCAATAAGCACTGTAGGGATGTTAACTTAGAGGTGGATGATTGGGTTTACCTGAAATTACAACCGTATAGGTTGAAATCTTTGGCTAAGAAGTTGAATGAGAAATTAAGCCCTAGATTTTATGGACCATATCAGATCTCTAAGGTCATTGGTAAGGTGGCTTACCAGCTCAACCTACCACCCGAGAGTAAAGTCCATCCGGTCTTTCATGTGTCTCTATTAAAGAAAGTCATTGCTCCTGCAGTGACACCCCAACCCTTGCCTCCTATGCTGACTGATGAGTTGGAATTAAGGGTAGAGCCTATTGCTGTGAAGGCTGTCAGAAATTATCTGGCAGGTACGGCTGAACTGCTTATCCAATGGAAAACTTTACCTAACTTTAAAGCCACATCGGTTTCTGTTATGCAACAACAATTCCCTACATTTGACCTTAAGGACAAGGTGGCTCTTTTGAGGGGAGTATTGTTAGACTACCGGTAAAGCAAGTATATGAAGGGAGGACTCATGACAAGTATAAGCGGAAACCAGAGCAGCAGCCAGAGCTGTTAACTGTAACTGACGTTAGTCAGTTAAGTTGAGTTAGTTAGTCGTTAGCTTTAAATAGCAATTAACCGCCTAGAATTAGGATCTTTGGTAATCTTGGTGGTTGGTTAGGGAGACTAGGCTCTGATCCCTAGATGTATTCTTGTACCACCAGTTTAATAAACGAGAGAGTTCTGGTTAGTTCTATCACTTTCTTACGGTGCTATTGAAAAGGCAAGAGAATGTATTGAACTAACTTTGGTGGCACCATGACAGATTGACAATGGAAATGAGAAAAGGAAATTAGAGGTTATTTAAAAATAAGATAAATAAAATTACTTTTGTATCCTTTAATCTATGCTCAATTTAATGCAAATGATGGCTTTTTTGTCGAAACGAAACCGCGCTCAATGCTAACATACACCTAGTTTTTAGGTTGGTCTATGTTAGCAAACCTCTATATGTATATATTAGTATTTTAATTATTATTAAATAATTTTATGTAAATTAAATTAATTTTACTAATATTTTTTTATATCTATAAATGTACTTTTATGTTGGACTAGATAACTATTTTGAAACAAAATTAAAGTTTTTAATTTTTTTTACCAAACAACTATCTTAGAAAAGATACTTTTATGCTGAAAAAATGAAAAATGACAAACTTTTAATTTCTATTTTAACCTATTTTATTTAGATTTAACTTAAAAATAGCTTTAAGTATAAAAAAAAAAAAAAAAAAAGTTCAGTCAAAAGAGTAACATTAATGGGGAAAAGTGTAATTTCGGCTGTAGATTGGGTTTTTTTTTGTGACATTTTGTGAAACCTCAAGAGGGGTTAATGTAAGTTTAAAAACAAAAGGAAGTTTGGATTTAATTACGTTATGAAGGAAAAAAGATAATGAAAAGAAAAAAACTTACAAAGACCAATGGAATCCTCACATCAGATAACTGCAAAGATCTATTATCAGATCCATGGATGAGATGATTTGTAACACTTTTAGTGGAATCTGATGACTTATTCACAATATTTAAAATGAGAATTGTATTTTCAAATAGTATCCAAGCCAACAGTACAAGAGCAAGAGCAGCATAGAATATAGCTTCGTATCTGCACAAATTTCAAGCAGTAAAAGTAAAAACAAATGCATCAAGATGTCAACAAGACGTCAACAAGTCTACAAGAGAAACTAAAGAAATATCCTGGAGAATGAGATACTACCCAATGGAGAGAAGAAGGAATGGAGGTGCAAAGCCAAGAAATATGGAAGTAAGTCGGGGTAAGAGGCTATTTTCTGAGAACAGCGGGAGCACCATTGAAAAACCTGAATAGGTGGTCAATATCAATCAACAGACATTGAATCAGCAAATTTAAATACCTCATGCACTAGTAATTTATAAATAAGCAATGATGTAAAAAGAACAAAACAATATTCTTTAGTTATATATGTATAACAAAAATTGTTTATTTATAAGAATACATATTTTATATAAGAATGTAAGTACCGAAAATCCTATGAGTATCTAAACTCTTGCACTTGCAGAGCATTGAACAGCTTGAAGCCTTGAACAATCAAATGACAAATTGTATAGCATATACAAATAACAATAATAGCTGATAAACTAAAGGAGAATCAAAATTAATTATGCTGACCAAAAAATCCCCATTCTCCAGCCATATTGATTTGTCTAAAAGGACAAGTAGAGCTAGACATTTCACGTTGTGAAAGAAAAAGCAAAGAGTGTGATAAGAATTGTATGCAATCTGGTAATGGAAAATATTTGCTCTCAAGCTTGAAGGGGAGTGTTGGAAATAGGAATATTTTAGGAAATAAGAGCTTCTTTTAATGTTTATTTTTTCCAAGTTGTCAAGATACTTGGTATAGTTAGGTTCAATGCATCTTAGGAAGTAGTTGTATCTTAATTGATCTCTTGTAAGTTGTTTTGGTATTAATTATCTTTGTAATACTCTTGAATATAAATAAATTTAGGGTTAACTAAGTTATTAGTCCCTAAACTTTTTCGAAATTCAGTTTTTAGTTCCTAAACTTATGTTTGACTACTCAAGGCCCCTCAACTTTTTTCCATTCCCTAAAAAAAGTTTGAACCCCTTTATTTGATGAGATTTCAATGACTAAAAACTGAATTTTTCAAAAGTCAAACTAAAACCTTAATACAAAAAGTTGAGGGACAATGACCAGTCAAACAAAAGTTTAGGGACTAAAAACCTTAATGGAAAAAAGTTAAGGAACCTCAACTAGTCAAACAAAAGTTTAGAGACTAAACTTTAATGAAAAAGTTATGGGACTTTGACCAGTCAAAGAAAAGTTTAGAGACTAAAACTGAATTTCAAAAAAGTTTAGAAACTAAAAACTTAGTTAACCCATAAATTTATGCGTAAATAACCTTTTCGTCCCTATAAAATAGGTTTTTTTTATTCTAGTCCTTTAAAGATTTACATTTTTATTTTAGTCCCTATAAATTTATTTTATTTTATTTTATTTTCAGTCTCTGCTGTCCAAGAACAGCATTAACTTATGGCATAACATCGACGTTGGCAACCCATTGACTTGCCACATCATCAAGGAATCTGATGGGCATTCAGGTGTATTTTGTCAATGACATCAAACTAGTTGATGAGGGATTTAAAAATATAGTTTACCAAAAAAATTGCATGTGATTGTCCTTTCAGACTCCTTGATTTTTAGAATACACATTCTAATATTGATGATGTGGCAAGTCAATGGACTGCCAACGCCGATATGTCATCAGTTAAAGCTGTTACTTGACAAGAAGGAACTAAAACCAAAAAAGAAAAAAAATAATAATATATATATATATATATATATCTTTAAAGGACCAAAATCAAAAACACCCTATTTTATAGGGACCAAAGAGTTATTTAAGCCTAAATCTATTCTGCTGGATGGAGAATGACACTCAAGCACATTCAAAAAATTTCCTTTCTCGTTTTCTCAGTTTCCAGCCATGCCATATATACATTGAGAGAAATTGACATGTTAAAGTCATGTATTTTGAGATTTGGAACAACGAAAAAGTAGGATGGCACCAGCTATATAGAAATGCCTGCATGGGGCTATAAATTCAGGTAAACAGAAGAATCAAAAGTTGAAACAATACCAGCAACAGACCAATTTATCAATTGGTGCAATGCAAGCAACTCTTGCTTTTGAGTTCTGTGAACAGTTGATAAATACACCATCACTGAAGATAGAGCAACCAAAAGAGCCTGATGGACAAGTAAAGGAAATTAGTGGATTTGTCATACATAAATAAGCATCCAAACTCAATGGTGGAGAATATGATATGCACCTGTAAGTAAAATAGAGATGAAAATTTGGAACTTTTCAACTTGCCATTGCATATAGTTAACCAATACTTCCTCCCACCAGCATGCAAATCTAGCCATCTTGCAACTATTCCTATAATGATAATAATAACCCCACTACTAATTCTGCAAACATAATAATTTGATATGCTTAACAGTTGTTTGGATTCAAAATGTGTTAGAAAATGATGGGACAGAAAAAGCAACACACAAAGCAGAAGAGAGAATCTCAACATGAGAAAAGTTAAAGTAAAAAATTGTGCAAGATCTTTCTTACATGATAGAAGTGTTTGCACAGGATGGAACAGACCATATATGTGTTATCTTATGTTTGGTATATTTTATTAATAGAACAGAAGTGGGCATAGAACAGTATCTTAAAAAAGTGGTACCATTTGGTTCAATGGAAAAGGGTAGAACCAAGTGAAACCGAACAATAGCATTCAATTAATTATTTTTTAATACAAAAATATCAGTAAGTTTTATTTCTCCATTCCTACTTTCTTGATGTCGAGCAACATGACAGAGATGGTGATCTCCTTCAATATCAATTGTACAATGTTCCAATTAGACAATGGATTGTGAAAGTATAGATTGATTGCATTTTTTAAATATCTGATTTCAGTAACATTTCTGCACTTCCTTTTCGGTTATTTACAAATTACCTCCTCTGCACAATAAAAAAAATTAAATTGAAATTCACAGAGTATGAGAATTAACTTGTCAAGGAAACATGATACGGTCCAACCTTGGAATACCTACAAAAGGGATAAAAATAGGAAGAAATGGACTTTAGATGTGGGCCTCAAATACCAATAATGCTGATTCAACAGAATTATGTCCACAAAATGAGCCAAATGACCCCCAACAGAATGGAGTGGAGGAACACGTGACCAGAGAGTCAGTTAAATAGGTAGTGGAATAGGAGTGAAGGGGGAGGTGGGCTGGAATCAGTAGGTTGGGACTTGGGAGAGAATGGAGCCTCTCATATGTGCTTCACACTATCTGTTCTTATTTCTTTCTGCAATTACCATTGCTGTTATTGTCATTTTTATAGGAGATTACTCAGACTGTAGTAGGAGTTGCTGGTACTGTTATGTAATTTCCCCTGTTGCTGAGATACTGTAACCGTGTTTCTTAGTAATATACAGTCTTGAAGTATTATTTTCCGTAACCTTCCCAATGGAAGTGTTGGTCCTTATCAATTGGTATCAAAGCTCCGATCTAGGAGCTCTGTGGAATGGTCTGTACCAGAAGTATGGAGAATCGTTTGGAGACTATGGAAGAGGGGCTGCACAGGAACAATGTTCGTCAGGATGAAGTGATTAGAAGATTAGAAGCTACAGAAATGGGAGTGGCTGAAATCATCAAGAGGTTGGATGAGATGGCTGGAAGAAGAAGGGGCAACTCTTGTGGCGCAGAAGACGAAGCTGATGAAAACACTTCAGATGCTAACGGAGAAAGATATGGAAGAAGGTTCAACACGATGGCTCCGGGGATCAGACGATTGGAGATACCTGTATTTACAGGTGATGACGCGTTTGGATGGGTAAGCAAAGTAGAAAAGTATTTCACCATCAATGGCGTGACGGATGCTGAGAAGGTAACGGCGGTTCTTGTCGTACTTGAGGGTGAAGCCCTCCATTGGTATCAATGGTGGGAAGTCAATAATCCAAATGCAACCTGGGCATTGTTCCATCATGAGCTTCTGAGCAGGTTTCAACCCGAGGCATTGGAGAATCCTTACAGGGCCCTGTATTCGCTGAAGCAAACGGGGTCAATGGCGAAATTTTGGTGTGAATTTGAGAAAGTGATTGGGGGCTTTACATTTTGAGGATGAATAACTTCTTAAGGGAGAATGGTTAAATGGAGTTAAATGCAGCATTAGCGAAGAGTTGTTGATGAACCCCGCCATTAGTCTCGTGGAGATGATGAAGTATGTGTTGAAGATTGAAAAGAGGAATATGGCTTGGGCTGAAGAAGGGATTGGGCCATCTGGGAAAGGGCTCACATTGTGGCACATAAGGGAACCCAAGCTACAAGATACAGGCCAAATGGGGTAAATCAAGTTGCGGGTTACACAAGCCCATCTAATTCAGGTCAAACAGTTCAGAGACCCATTAACTCCAAGGGGCCAATGGCGGAAGCAGCGAGAAATAATGCTTTAAAGACGATGATGAGTCCCACCACGAACATTGCCGGAAACAGCAGCGGAAATGAGAGCCACACAAGCAACAGTCGACGATTAACGCAAGAAGAGCTGCGCAAACGCCAACGAATGGGTCTTTGCTTCAAATGTGACAAACGGTGGAACCCTAATCATAAATGCCAGGTTCGTCGACTTCACTTATTGCTGGTAGAGGAAGACGATGAAGAGGCAGGAGACGAAACATTAGCGGAGAAGCACACGTCACTTCCCATGGAGAAATAACCAAAAACAGTGCTTCAGCTATCAATGCAGAGTATGTTAGGGCTTTCTTCAAACCAAACTCATTAGAAGTGTGAAGGTGACAGTGATGAAAGATTGCAGGGCCTCCAATAATTTCATATCCAAGGAAATAGTCGAAAAACTGAAGTTGAAGGTGAAAGAAACAGAAGTGTATAACGCGGAAGTAGGGGAAGGAAGTTCTGGTCAAGGGGGACCCTGAGTTATTAAGGTCTGTTGCATCTCTTAAGTCGTATTGTTAAAGCACTACAAAATGAGGAACAAGGCTTTTATCTCAGCGTAGATACAGAGTCAGTGGCTGATGAAGGGGAACAGTGGAGTGAGTTGACATCCCTGCTGGAGGAGTTTGAAGATTTATTCCAGGAGCCCAAAAGCTTGCCACCTAGGAGGAGTTGTGACCATGCCATCAACCTTAAACCGGACAGTCAAGTGGAAAGAAGTGCAGTTTCGGGAGGGAGCAAGTGGAATACCTGGGCCACGTAATTTCTGCCTATGGTGTGAGTGCTGACCCGCAGAAATTAAGAGCAATGACTGATTGGCCTATACCCAAAGACACCGAAGTGTTACGTGGTTTTCTTGGGTTAGCAGGGTACTACTGCAAGTTTGTGAAGGATTACGGAAAGCTGGCCAAGCCACTCACAGATTTATTTAAAAAGATGGTTTTAAGTGGGACGAGGCTGCTGAACATGCATTTAATATGCTGAAACGGAAAATGAGTAGTGTGCCAGTGTTAACACTGCCAGATTTCTCTAAGATCTTTACAGTAGTTACGGATGCGTCAGGAAAAGGCATAGGGGCTGTGTTAATGCAAGAAAACAGACCAATAGCTTAATCAGCCAAGGTTTTTCTAATAGAGCCCAGGGGAAGTCAATCTATGAGAAGGAATTGATGGCCATAGTGTTTGCTGTACAAAAGTGGTGTCACTATTTGATGGGGAGGCATTTCATTGTTAAAACTGATCAACAGAGTTTAAAGTTTCTGAATGAACAGAGTATATTGAATGAAGACCAGCAGAAATGGGCTGCTAAGTTGATGGAGTTTTGAAATTCATTATCAACCGGGGAAGGAGAACTTGGTAGCAGATGCATTGTCTCGCCAGATGCAGCTTGCTAGTTTATCATTGCTACAATGGCCTCGTCAGGAAGAGCTGGAGATGGAGATATACAATGATGACAAGCTGAAACACATCCTGCAAGATTTGCTTGTTGACAAGAATGATCACGAAGGGTTCAAAATATATGGTGGCAGGTTATTTTACAAGGATAGAATAGTCCTCCCCAAAACATCCCGATTTATTCCTGTTAGAGATAATATTTTCACTAGTGGTGACCCTACTCTATCACAAACCTTCCAGCGCTTGTTGAATCTGAAAGATGAGATCATCTCTACACCTACTCTTGGTTCAGTAATTGATTCCACTGTCCTCATCTCACATAGTAATGAATCCCGTGGAAATGCTGGACGAGGTAGAGGAGGACGTGGTCGTGGCCAAGGTGGACGTGGTCTGAGGCCCTATTGTAACTATTGTCAGACACGTGGCCATGTTGAAGAGCGTTGTTACACAAAGTATCCACACTTAAAACCCTCTCCAGCTGCCCATATTGCAGATGCTGTCTCATCTTCTTCCGGATCAGTTTCACTCTCTCAGGCAGAATATGAGGCCTTCCAAACTCTACTGAAGAAGGCCTCTCTTCAGACTACCACTCCAGATACTGGAAATCATGTTGTCTGTCTATCTCAATCATCGCTTGGTCCCTGGATACTTGACTCAGGTGCTACCGATCATCTCTGTGGTAATAAGGATCTTTTCACTTCACTTACTTACTCTGACAATTTACCCTCCTTTACCCTTGCTGATGGCACTAAGGCTCCTGTTCGTGGTATTGGGCAAGCTCGACCAACTCCTTCCTTAACCCTAACCTCTGTTTACTATATCCCTGGCATACCTTATAATTTGATATCTGTTAGCAAATTGATCCGTTCCCTATCTTGCACCATTACTTTCTCTAACCAATCTGTTTCTGTGCAGGATCCGGGTATGGGGACGATGATTGGAGTGGGTCGTGAGTCCCGCGGCCTATATTATTTGTCGGTGCCTCCTCCTCACTCTCCAGTTGCATGTTCCATTGTAGAGTCACCGGAACTAATTCACAGTCGTCTAGGCCACCCAAGTCTCTCCAAACTTCAATTAATGGCTCCCTTTTTGTCAAATATTAAGAACTTCGAGTGTCAATCCTGTCAACAAGGAAAACACACTTGCTCATCTTTTGCTAATAGAGTCAACAAACGAGCATCTGCTCCCTTCTCTATTGTACATTCCGATATTTGGGGTCCAAGCCAAACTGTATCTGTTTTGGGTTTTCAATATTTTGTTACTTTTATTGATGATTTCTCTCGTTGTACTTGGGTATATTTAATGAAAAGTCGTTCTGAGTTGTTTTCTATTTATCAGAGATTTTGTGCTGAAATACAAACACAATTTGGTACTTCTATATGTATCCTACGCAGTGATAATGCTAAGGAATATGTTTCCTCCTTTTTCTCTGAGTTTTTCGTCAAACAGGTAACCCTACACTAAACTACATGTCCTCACACTCCACAACAAAATGGAGTGGCAGAACATAAAAATAGACATCTTGTTGAGACTGCACGCACACTTCTTATCCATATGCATGTCCCCCTACGTTTTTTGGCTGATGCTATTATCACCTCTTGTTTTATCATCAATCGTATGCCTTCATCTGTACTTAACAATGACATTCCACACAATATCCTCTTTCCTGATTCCTCCCTTTACCCTCTCTCTCCTCATGTCTTTGGTTGTACCTGTTTTGTCCATGATCTCACTCCAGGCAAAGATAAGTTAATATCTAAAGCCTTTAAGTGTCTATTCTTGGGTTACTCTCGTTTTCACAAGGGTTACCATCGATGAAGCACGGACACGGCAAAATACCAGCAGAATCGCGTCGGACACGACCCAACACTCCGACACGCTCCGATACGGTGTCGGACACGCGGTCAACATCTCTGACACGTTGACCGTCGCTGACACGCGAATTTGACCGTGTCCGACACAGTCAAATGGCATTTTTGTAAAATCAAAAAAAAAATTATAAAACCCTTGTTGAGCTTTCAGTCTTTCACCCAGTGCTTGTTTCTCCTCCTTCACAACACTCACGCCGTTCGCTCCTTCGACTGCCATACGTGTGCCGTTCACATCAGTGCGTCACCGTTCGTGCCGCCGCTCGCGTCACCATCCATTGCATCACCGTCGCTCGCGCCGCCGCTGGCATCTCCTCTCTGCTCGCACCTCGCCACTGTGACTCGTCTCCTTCAACTTCTCATGCGACGCCGCTATCTCACTCCTGGGGGTAAGGTAAGTGCTGCGGGTCTGGGCGACTGGGCCTTTGTGGGTGGCTGAGTGCTTTTTTTAATTGCTTAGTTTTTGTAGGTTTTTTTTTTATAAAAAAATATCATTTATGGACTACAGTATTTTATAATACCTTGCTTGTGTAATACCTTGTTTATGTATGGCTTGTGTTATTTGAAACCCCATTTTTATTTTTTTAATACCTGATATTTTTATTTTTATATATTCTGTTTTGAAGATTGAAATGCAGCCTTTATGAATTTTTTTGGGTTACATTGATGGGTATTATTAGTTTAGTTTAATTTTTTTGTTAAATTATTGAATTTTAAATGAAATATACACTATATAAATTAAAAATATTATTTAATATTAAAACGTGTCCCAACGTGTCGAAGTCCATAATTTTTTAAGATTAATGTGTCGGAGAGTCGAATCGTGTTGTATCACGTGTCACGTGTCGGTGTTGGTGCTACATAGGTTACCGTTGTTATTCTCCCGACCTCAAGCATTACCTTGTGTCTGCTGATGTTACCTTTATGGATCAACAACCCTTCTTCGATTCAGCCACTCCTTTATCCCAGGTTGACTATGCTCTACCCATTCCTATCCACACTTTGTCTCCTCCAGTTATCACTGAATTTCGGCCTGAGAATCGTCCTCTCCTCACTTATCAGCGTCGTCCTCATTTACCATCTGATGTCAACCCTACACTAGATGTTCCTCCCACTGACTCACTGACTTCTCCAATTATCTCATCCCCTCCGGCTCCTACACGAGAGACTACTCCCATTGCTCTCCGCAAAGGTATCCGCTCCACCCGAAATCCTCATCCTCTTTATGCCTTTTTGAGTTATGATCGTCTTTCTTCATCACATTTTTCTTTTGTATCTAGTCTCTCTTCTGTCTCTATTCCTAAAACTACAGGTGAAGCTCTCTCCCATCCAGGTTGGCACCAAGCTATGATTGATGAGATGACTGCTCTTCATTCTAATGGCACATGGGACATTGTAACTGGTCCTCCTGGGAAATCTGTTGTTGGCTGCCGGTGGGTATTCACAGTTAAGGTTGGACCTGATGGCACCATTGACCGTCTCAAAGCCCGACTAGTGGCCAAGGGCTACACTCAGATGTTTGGTCTTGACTATGCAGATACTTTTTCTCCAGCTGCCAAGATGGCCTCCGTTCGCTTATTTCTTGCTCTTGCTGCCATTCGCCACTGGCCACTTCTTCAGCTTGATATTAAAAATGCTTTCCTCCATGGAGATCTGCATGAGGAAGTCTATATGGAGCAACCTCCAGGCTTCGTTGCTCAGGGGGAGTCTGCGAAGATGTGCAAACTCCGCAAATCTTTATATGGGTTAAAGCAGTCTCCTCGGGCTTGGTTTAGTCGCTTCAGTTCTGCAATTCAAGCTTTTGGGCTGATCTGTAGTGAGGCTGATCATTCTGTCTTCTACAGGCATAGTGATGCTGGTCAATGCATTTATCTTCTAGTCTATGTTGATGATATTGTTATTACAAGCAATGATCATGTATGGATTGACCAACTGAAGCGATTTCTGTTCAGTTCCAAACTAAAGATCTTGGCAAACTTCACTATTTTCTAGGGATTGAGGTGGCACAATCCCGACAAGGCATTTCCATTTGCCAAAGGAAGTATGCTTTAGATATCCTAGAAGAAACTGGTATGTTGGGTTGAAAACCAGTGGATACTCCTATGGATCCTAATCTTAAGCTGCTACCTAGACAGGGGGGAGCTCTTATCTGATCCTGGCAGGTTTCGGAGACTTGTTGGGAAATTAAACTATCTCACTATGACGAGACCAGATATTTCCTTTGCAGTTAGTGTCGTAAGCCAATTCCTTGATTCTCCTTGCAGTTCACATTGGCATGCCGTTATAAGGATTATCAGATATATCAAAGGCGCACCGGGAAAAGGCTTATTATACAAAGATAGAGGGCATTCTGAAGTGTGCAGGTATTCAGATGCTGATTGGGCAGGCTCTCCCTCAGATAGACGCTCAACTTCAGGATACTATACCTACTTTGGAGAAAATTTGATATCCTGGAAAAGCAAGAAGCAAACCGTGGTGACCAGGTCCAGTGCAGAGGCAGAATATCGTGCTATGGCAATTGCAACATGTGAGCTCATCTGGTTGCAACAGTTAATTAAGGAACTACATATTGTGGGCAGCGGCCTATGAAACTCATTTGTGATAATCAGGCTGCGCTACATATATCTTCAAATCCAGTCTTTCATGAAAGGACCAAACATATTGAAATTGATTGTCATTTTATTAGAGAAAAGATTCAAGCTGGGCAGATTGAGACAGCATTTGTAAACTCCAGTGATCAACTAGCAGACATTCTAACAAAGGCCCTTAGAGGACCTCGGGTTAACTACATTAGTAACAAGCTTGGTGTCCATGATATATATGCACCAGCTTGAGGGGGAGTGTTAGAATATATTTAGCACCAGGGCCCATAGGGCCCAAATACCTTGGATATATATGTACTCTGTGTGCTTAATATAACATAAAGAGATATTTTCGATTTCTCATTCAACTATTCCATTACTTTTAAGGGAGTTTCATGACTCTTGTATGGGAGAACATTCAGGATATTTCAGACATACAAGCGATTGGCAGCATTGGTTTACTGGAAGGCATGAAGAAGAGAATTAAAGACTATGTGGCAGCTTGCTCAATTTGCCAACAAAGCAAAGTCCTGAATTTGTCCCCTGCAGGACTATTGCAGCCTCTACCTATCCCCTCTAAGGTATGGACTGATATATCCATGGACTTTATTGGTGGATTTCCAAAAGCTATGGGTGTAGACACTATTTTTGTGGTAGTGGACAGATTGTCCAAGTACGCTCACTTCTTAACCCTCAAGCATCCCTACACAGCAAAGGAGGTGGCTGATTTATTTGTTAAAGAAATAGTAAGACTCCATGGGTTTCCCCTCACCATAGTTTCCGGACAGGGACAGGGTGTTTATGAGTTCCTTTTGGTCTGAAATTTTTAAAAGCGCTGGGACCACATTACACTACACCACAGCCTATCACCCACAAACAAATGGTCAGACGGAGGTGGTTAATAGGTGCCTGGAAGTCTATTTACGGTGTTTTTGTGGCCCAAAACCGAATCAGTGGCCAAAGTGGGTTCACTGGGCAGAATACTGGTATAACAACACATAAGGATTCAACAGGTATGACCCCCTTTAAAGCTCTTTACGGGATCGAACCTCCTTCCTTATTCAGTTGTGGCAGCTTTGTTTCTACCAATGGTGACATCTCTCGAGCATTAGCAGAAAGGGATAACATCTTACATGAGTTGAAACAGATTCTGTTGAAAGCCCAGAATAAAATGACCAAACATGCGAACCAGCAGCGAAGGGATGTGCAGTATAAAGAGGGAGACTTAGTGTATTTAAATCTGCAGCCTTATCGCCTCAAAACCATTGCTAGGCGATTGAATGAGAAGCTTAGTCCGCGTTACTATGGTCCATATCAGATTGTGGAGTGCATTGGTAAGACTGCCTATTGTTTACAGTTACCTACTCATTGCAAGGTACACCCAGTGTTCCATGTGTCCTTGCTTAAACAAGCTACATCAACTCTATTCAATGCTCAACCATTACTGTTGACAGAGGAATGGGAGCTCCAATTTTTTTTTTTTTTTGCTCAGCAAAGATTATATTTATATATATATATATATATATATATAAGAGAAAAAGGTACGGGTATAACAAATAAAATACAACCTATCAACAAACAAAACAGAACTGTGGCTATCTAATACATGCGAGGTGCATGGATTAGAAAGCCAAAGAACTTGCTGAAGATAAGGCTCACACCCCTCCATAAAAGAAATCACTTCTGTTAAAACCTCCCCCTAGTGCAGAGACCTTCCTTAATATGACTAGACCTGAAGTGGAAAGGGATATTAAATCCTTTCTCTAGGTTAGATAACAAGGACCAGCAGAAAAATAAAGCATCCTCCAACAGCTTATGTCCATTGAAGCTGGCACCATGGAACACTATCCGGTTTCTATAGTGCCAAATGCACCATGACAGAGCTACCCACCATATCTGTCATCTCTTGGTCTTAAGATCATTGGAACCATAGTAGGCATGCTGTAAAAAATGTTCTTTTGGAGTTATTGGGAGTGTCCCTTGAATGTTTATCCAGTTCATAGACTCCCACCATAACGGCATAATCTTAAGGCAACTAAAAAATAGATGTGACGCGTCCTCTTCAGAACTCCTACAGAAAGGGCAGCTGATATTAGCTAGTGGTATATTCCTTCTACTTAGATTCTTCTTAGTAGGTAAGCGATCCCTTAGCAGCCTCCAGGCAAAAGATGAGGCATTACTAGGGATATTTAGCTTCCACATATCTTTAAACACCTCCTCTTGGTTCTGAGTGTTTACCTCCTTATTCAGCAGTCTATAGGCACTTCCCACCATGTATTTCCCACTCGGATCTCCCTCCCAAACCCAAGAATCCTGCAACTGATCATGTACTTGTATACCTTGCAGCTCTTCTAGAAAATTTATGGCTGCTGCTATTTCACCCTCCATAAGGCACCTCCTCCACCTAAACTTCCACTCCCATCCAATATTGGATTAAGTTCCCATCTGTAGAATATTGTTCTGCTGTTGCTGAGAGGTTGGAAATAATCTAGGATATTTCAGCTTCAAAGGGACTCCAGCATCCTTCCAATCATCCTCCCAAAACAGCACCCTTGGCCCACACCCTAACTTCCATTTAACACAATTGCTAAACCATCCCTCCTCTACATTTGAACTACAAATACTACTTAAGTCCCTCCACCAAATTGACTCACTAGCAGATCTTCTTGCTTCATCCAGCTTCCTCCAACCTCCGTACTTTGATTCCAATACTTGTGCCCATAATTCCCCATGGTTATGGAACAGGTTCCACAATTCAGATAAGTAGCAGCACTACTAATCCATTGGGGATTCACACCAAAAGCCCCAAAACTGCTCTTAGCAAAATTAATCTTCAAACCCGACACCAATTCAAAACACCTCAATAATACTTTGATAGTTCGAACATTGGCCATTGTTGCATCCCCAAAGAAAATAGTATCATCTGCGTATTGCAAGAGACTAATATCCACAATGTCCTTCCCAACCTTATAGCCTACAAAACTGTTCTTTTCCTGTGTTTCCCTCATGAGGCCAGAAAGACCCTCAGCTACTATGTTAAAGAAAAAAGGAGCAAGTGGGTCTCCTTGTCTTAGTCCTCTTTTGGGTATAAATTGTGCAGTTGGACTTCCATTGACTAATATAGACACTGAGGCTGATTTCAGGCAACCCTCCATCCAGCTGATCCACTTAGATCAGAAACCCATCCTTTTCATCATATACACAAGAAAATCCCAGCTAACTGAATCATAAGCCTTCTCATAGTCAACTTTGAAGACAAGGCAGCTCCTATCTCTCCTTTTAGCCTCATCAACCACTTCGTTAGCAATAATGACACTCTGCAGCAAATGTCTCCCTTCAATGAACGCGTATTGGCGGTCATCTATTAAAATTGGTAGCACCTTCTTCAATCTTGATGACAGCACCTTAGCCACTATTTTATACACACATCCTATTAGAGAAATAGGTCTATACTCATCTAAGCTCATTGGGTCATGAACTTTAGGAATCAAGGCTAAAAATGAGGCATTACCACCCTTGGGAAATACATCAATCACATAAAATTCATCCAAGAACCTTAGGAAATCAGGTTTAAGAACTCCCAAAATTCTTTAATGAACTTAAAGTTTAGTCCATTCGGCCCAGGGCTCTTCTCACTCCCACATTCTCAAACTGCATCCCTCACTTCCTTCGCATCAAACCTTGCCACCAACATGTTATTATTTTGTTGATCAATGACCTTGAATTTAACCCCGTCTAATCTAGGCCTCTCCCACATCGGTTCCTCAAACCTCCTCTTCAAGAACAGTCTAATTTTCTCTTTGACCCTACTAGGTTCCTCCAACCAGCAACCATCTACAAGAACACTTTTGACCAAGTTATTCCTGCGTTTCCAATTGACTGTCATATGGAAAAACCTAGAATTGCAGTCCCCTTCCTTGATCCACCTTGTTCTAGCCTTCTGCCTAAGAATTGAAGCATGTAACTGTGCTGCCTCCCATACTTCTTCCTGCAGTTTTTTCCTCCTCTTTAATTCACCCTCATCGAGCTGTCTTGTGTCGCCTTCCACTTCTAACTTGTTGAGCTCCATTTCTGCTGTTACTAATCTCTGCTGGATGTCACCAAAATGTTGTTTATTCCAGTCTTTAAGTTTCTGTTTCAGTCTCTGCATTTTTTCTTTTAACACATACCCTCCCCAACCAAGGATCAAGCTTGTATTCCAGCTTTCTGTAACCACCCTTCTGAATGACTTATCACCAAACCAGCAGTCCAGCACCCTAAAAGGTTTTGAGCCCCAATCTGCAGAAGATGCTCTCAGCAAAATAGGGCAGTGGTCAGAAAAATTTCGATCCAAAGTAAACTGAGTTGTGCCTTGCCACTTAGTCAGCCATTCCTCTGAAACTAAAGCTCTGTCCAACCTACTTTTTGTGGTCCCATTAGGTCTGTACCAGGTGAATTTCCTCCCAACACTCGGCACCTCTTCAACCTCTAACTCCGCCATCCATTCATTGAACTCCTTAATTATTCCTTCATCTGAGTTTCTGTGACATGTGCCCATTCTCTCCAATTGACTTCTAATGTTATTAAAATCACCAATTACACACCAAAGACCCCCCATACTTCCACTTCTCAACTGTCTTATTTCCTCCCATAAAGTTCTTTTTGTTGCTGCCTCACACGGTGAGTAAACATTCACAATGGAAACTCTTACATCAGCTACAACCCATTTCCCTTCCATGAATATAAACCCATTTCCAACTACTTTCTTCTCAAGTTTAAAAGTAACCCCACTCTAGACACACAGAAGTCCACCAGCACTATTAACAGCTGGCTGAAATTCCCAACTAACATCAAAGTCACCCCAAATTGCTTGGCAAACCGATCTGTCTATAGTTTCCTTTTTGGTCTCTTGTAAACAGAGCATATCCACCTTAGGACCATTTTCCTAATAGATGCCCACTTGATTCCCCTCCCCAACCCCCTTACATTATATGATAAAATCTTCATCACAACACATCACTATTTCCCAGCCTTAGGACCTCATTTCTGTCTCTTTCTTCCATATCATACATCAACTGAACCATTTCTTCCTCATTACTACAGCTTGTACCCAACAAAGTTGCCAAAGCCCAATCACTAGTGGGTTGTTTATCCCACCCATTAGTCATGGGTCTACACACACCATTACTAGAAGAGCAGATTTGAGTTTGCCTTCCCCCACACTCCACTGAATCCTTCAGCCCACTGCCACCCACCATTGTATGAGAAGTTTCAGAATTAGCTTGAGCAATCTGAACCTCCTTGCCTTTAGCACTAAAATGTTGTAAGTCTGGCCCAAAATTCGATTCAGAAATATTTAAGGCCGCTGACTTCTTTTTGCACCAGCTATATCTGGAGTATACCTTCAGCTGTGAGTCTGGCCCAATATTTTTAGGCCCAACACTCCAAGTTTTAATTCCTGACCCTTCCCAACAATTAGTGCTTGTGGGGCCCAGAGATACCCATCCCTTATCCTTACCCACTGAGACATCCTGTGACTCCAGCGCTTTTAATTCAAATAAAGAAGACCCAAGTGGGTCCCCCCCCCCTTCCTAATATCTGTCCATAGACTGCTGTCTTTTTTCATTTCACGGAAAGCGTGTGCAGAACTGTGTTCCTGCTCACAGAAAGCATGTTCAGAGCTTTCCTCTTCCATGTCCGCACCAAGCTGTCGTGCTTCCGTGCCTGCAACGCTACTATCGGTGTCCTGTCCCTTCTGTGCAAGTGACTGATTTTCGTCATTACCCAGCGGTTCTAGTACAAGACAAAGACTGCTGATCGCGAGCTTCTCACCCCCACTGGACTCTTCCCTCACCCCATCCGCCGTCTCAACTATCGCCGAAGTCTCTGTCATCACCATACCCTCCACTGGTAACTCGCTCACTTCTAAGCTGCTCTCGTCCGATGTAACCACGTCAGAGAAGGATCCATCGAACCTCCCGCAGCTAGAGTAGCATCTACAAGCATTGTAGCCTGCCTCCTCAACGATGAATATACCATACTCGATTTCGTTGATGGATGCCATCACCCTATGGTTGATCAAAGGAGGCCAAGGAGTTTTAATCAAGACCCGAGCTCTGTACATACAATGGAGATCATCTGTATTATCATCCACATCCACCACATCACCCATCCCTGCCATAATTTTGCTAATATTCACCATGTCCCAAGCATGTAATGGGATACCCCAGCATAGGACCCACACCAATCTATACTCAGACCTTAACGAGGGGCTCCACTTTTCCAAAGAATGAAACATGGACAGACCACCTTCATCTGAACCCCTGCACAGTTGCTCTGCTTTTGAGTTGCTAAGCCCCATGAGGATCGCCATGTCGTCACCCAGGTATTTAGGCTTGATGTCCTCTCCCCCGTCCCACAGAAACTCTTCCTCTAGTCTGTCAAACGCCGTCAACATCTTTAAACGTCCAACCCAAGCGTCGCTGAACCATTCTCTTTTCTCCATAGGGATATCTAAATGAATAGTCAAGTGAGAAGTCGTCACATGTACGAAACCTCTCTTAGCTCAGGCATGAGTGTTCATCATAACCGCTCGCGCATACGAGACTCTCTATGGCTGAAGTTGAGGAAGAGAAGCACGTTGGGGAAAAGTTTTGCTCGTCTGTGTTGATCTCTACCACACACCTACTTTTTCCTTCCCTGCAAACACCCCACCAACCATCCCCTGCTTGTGTTGATTCCTTGAACTAGCTCCTCTTGTCACCTGCCCAAGCCTATAATGTTTTGGGAGGTTTGCATGTAATTTCAAACCCCCAATAACCAGGCTGTCCAGTTGACGCTACAGCAAACCAATGTCGTTGACCCCTTTGAAGCGAGCAAAACCGTATCTACGTCCACTCTTGTTTCTGTTTTTAGCAATATAAATCTCCCAAACATCCCCCCACTTCTTGAATTCTACCAACAGTTCCTTTTCCCCCACATCGTCAGGAAAACGAGTAAAGTAGAACGAAGATACATCTTCTGCATCCCTCCAGTTTTTCCTCCATTTATCTCCTCTTTGTAACGCCACTAGGTTTGCAGGATGCCGCCCATACCCATACGCAGGGTTGTTGAGACAAGGTTCCCCCCCCAGCCCCTTCTCTGTACCTGTTTCTATTCTGAACTCTCACCCACCCAGTGTTTCTCTCACTAGCACTCTCTCTCAACCTGAAAAGGTAGTAGATTGGCGCAGATCTGCAAAAGGCGTATTGGAAGCATTACTGAAATGGAAGAATTTGCCGGACTTTGAAAACTGATAAGAGTAGGAGGTGGGATCAAACATATTCTAGGGGGTTTAGATAGTAATACAGCAGTTATAACAGTTAGTATAACTAAGGCTGAGTTAGTTATAACTAACTCATGGGAGTGAAGTTATAAATAGATGAGAGGCTTTGGGAAATGGTACCTGAGTGGTGTATGGAGGCTGTGATTCCTCGAATAATCACAGAGTGTAACAGCAGGAGCTAGTCTCCAAGATTCAATAAGATTCATTCTTCCTTTTAGTACCTGGTCCAATCTTATCAACTGGTATCAGAGCTCCAATCTTGGGGCTTTGTGAGGTGAATGGGATCAAAGAACAGCAACAAGATGGACACCAGAATGGAGGCTCTTGAACGCGCGATGAAGGAGACGCGTGAGGCTACCCAGCTGAATCGCAAGATCATGGATACCAATTGGGTCACGATCGAAACCCGATTGGGTTCGATAGAAGGAGTGTTGCAGCGGCTGGCCGCAACCTTGGAGAGGCCGACGATGGAGGAACAAGAGCAGGCAAAGGGGACAAAGGGCCGAAATCGGGAAGGAGACGAGGAGGGAGCACGGCAGTGGAGGAACATTAAGATGCCGGTGTTCGCAGGAGAAGACCCAGTGGATTAGGTGTCTAGAATCGACTTCAAGCAATGAAGTAGGAGAAGTTGGAGGCAATCCTGGTAGCCATGGATGGGGAAGCACTGGCTTGGTTCCAGTGGTAGGAGTCTTGGAATTCAAACCAATCTTGGGAAGGATTCAAGACTGACTTAGTGCAGAGGTTCCAGAGCACAAATTTGGGAAGCCCATTCCAGGCTCTGTTAGCTTTAAGGCAGAAGGATACTGTACAGAGCTATATTGGGCTCTTTGAGAAGCATGTAGCATGTGGGAGCAGGAAAGGGATTGGGAGAGATTTTTTTAATTGAGGTGTTTGTGAAGGGGCTGAGGGAAGAAATTGGGACAGAGGTAAGGCTGCATGAACCCAAGACATTGCTGGATACCATGATGAAAGCAAGGCAGGTTGAAGAGAAGAATAGAATTTTGGGTAATTTACCCAGAACTGGGAAATGGAATCAATCTTTCCAAAGACCTTGTTCTTTAGGTCCAAGAAGCGGTAAGGAGTGGCAGCAGGGCAGTAGCAAGGTGATGGAATCCTTGGGAATGGCTAAACATGGAGGGGAGCCCTGGAATAAAAAGAAAACCTTTCATAGGCTGTCTCCTATGGAGGTGAATGAAAAACTAAGGAAGGGGATGTGCTTTACTTGTAATGAAAAATATCACCCCACTCATGTTTGTAAAAACAAACAATTGAGGTTGATGATTATGGACGAAGAAGGGGAAGAGAGTGATGGTAGGGAGCAAGAAGAGGTTGAAGAAGAGGAGGGGCAAGAGTTGCATCAACTTTCATTGCACAGTATTGATGGGTTCACAACCAAGAAGTCCCTCAAGTTGTGGGGAGAAATAAAAAGAAAGAAGGTCGCGGTCTTAATTGATTGTGGGGCCACTCACAATTTTATTTCCCTGAAGTTGGTGAGAGAATTGGAGTTAGAGGTGACCTCTACACAGCCCTATTCGGTTGAAGTGGGAGATGGACATAAGGTGAAATGTAGGGGAATGTGTAAAAATTTAGCAATTGAGTTGCAAGGGTTACAAGTGGTTCAAACTTGTTATTTGTTTGAACTAGGAAGTGCTGATGTGGTGCTAGGGGTGGAGTGGTTAGCTGGATCGGGAGAAGTGAAGGCCAATTTTGACAAGCTGACCCTGGCTATTAAAGTTCAGAATAACAGAATTGTGTTGAAAGCTGAACCTGAGTTGATTAAGGCTGCCATCAGCCTAAAGCTGATCAAAGGAAGCATGGGGGAAGCTGATCAAAGGTTTCCAGTGGAAGTAAAGGCAGTGGAGCAGGAAAAAGGGGCAGAGGCAGTGCCTGAATCAGTGGAGCAGGTTTTGAAGCTTTTTGGGGGGGTTTTAAGGAACCCCAAGGACTGCCACCACACAAGGAGAAGGACCATGCTATTAATCTTCAGCCGGGTAATAAAATTCATAACATTAGGCCTTATAAATATCCTCATTATCAGAAAAATGAGATTGAAAGGTTAGTAAGGAGATGATGATAGCTGGAATTATTAGGGACAGCACTAGTCCTTTTGCTAGCCCTGTAATTTTAGTTAAGAAAAAAGATGGCAGCTGGAGGTTTTGTGTGGATTATGGGGTTCTTAACAAAATTACAGTACCTGATCGGTTTCCCATACCTGTGACAGAAGAGTTATTAGATAAAATTGGAGGAGCATAGTGGTTTTCTAAATTGGACTTAAGGGCTGGGTATCATCAGATTAGAAGGAGGGCTGAAGATGTGCATAAGAAAGCCTTTAGAACTCATGAAGGTCATTATGAGTTTTTGGTCATGCCTTTTGGCTTGACTAATGCTCCTTCAACCTTCCAAGCATTGATGAATGAAGTTCTCAGTCCATTCTTAAGACAGTTTGTGTTAGTTTTCTTTGATGATATATTGGTGTACAGCAAGGATATAGGATAACACCAAATGCATCTAAAGGCATTTTTACAGGTACTGCAGCAATAAGAACTGCATGGGAATAGAAAAAAATGTACCTTTGGTCAAAGGTCATTGGAGTATTTGGGTCATTTGATTTCAGGAAGAGGAGTGGAGGCTGACCCAAGTAAGTTGGAAGCAATGAGCAAATGGCCTGTGCCTAGAGACATCAAAAGTTTGAGCGTTTCTAGGGCTGACAGGGTATTACAGAAGGTTTGTGAAGGATTATGGGAGGTGGGCACAACCACTTAATGCTTTGTTGAAGAAAGATGCTTTTCAATGGACTCCTGAAGCTGATAAGTCATTTGAAAAGCTGAAGGGGGTGATGAGTGAGCTGTCTGTGTTGATAGTGCCTGATTTTTCTAAGCCATTTGTGTTAGAATCTGATGCCTCAGGTTCAGGGTTAGGAGCTGTATTGTTGCAGGAGGGCAGACCTTTGGCTTTCTGGAGTAAGGCCTTATCTGAAAGAGGCCAGCTTAAATCAGTCTATGAAAGGGAGTTGATGGCAGTAGTGCTAGCTGTAAAGAAGTGGAGACATTATTTGTTGGGGAGGAAGTTCATCATCAAGACTGACCAGCAGAGTTTAAAGTTCCTTAATGAGCAAAAGCTGTTGAATGATGAACAATTTAAATGGGCTACTAAGTTGATTGGGTATAACTTTGAAATCCAATACAGACCTGGAAAAGAAAATGTGGTGGCTGATGCACTATCAAGGCAGTTTTTTTTTTCTGCTGTTTCTATGGTACAAGAGGAGTGGGTTGATTGGGATGATGAACTGCAAGCAGATCAGCAATTGTATGAGATTTATCAGGGTATTCTCACTAAAACAGCTGAGAAACCGGGCTATACAATTCAGGGAGGCAAGCTCTATTACAAGAACAGGTTGGTTTTGCCTAAAAATTCTGCTAGAATTCCTTTGCTTTTAAAGGAATTACATGATTCACCTGTAGGGGTGCATTCTGGATTTTTTAGAACCTTTAAAAGGGTAGCTAGTGTGGTATTTTGGCATGGAATAAAGAAAACTATAAGGGAATATGTGGCTGAGTGTGCAATATGCCAAAAGAATAAAGCTAGTACATTGTCCCCAGCTGGATTGCTTCAGCCCTACCTAATATATCCATGGATTTTATTGGAGGTCTGCCAAAAGCACAAGGGAAAGATACTATTTTAGTGATAGTAGATAGGCTGACTAAGTATGCCCATTTCTTGGCATTGTGTCATCCTTATACAGCTAAGGAAGTGGCTGATGTGTTCATCCAGGAGGTAGTCAAGCTGCATGGGTTCCCTGCCTCTATAGTTTCTAATAGAGATAGGTTATTCATGAGCCTCTTTTGGAAGGAATTGTTCAAGAAGGCAGGCACTTGATTGAAAATGAGCTCTGCCTATCACCCACAAACAGATGGGTAGACAGAGGTAGTAAATAGATGCTTGGAGGCTTATTTGAGATGTATGACTAGGGACCAGACCTAAGCAGTGGCCTGCTCAGCTAGCTTGGGCTGAATTTTGGTTCAATACTAACTATAATATGTCTGCCAAAATGTCTCCTTTTCAAGCATTGTATGGACAGGAACCTCCTTTGTTGATAAAAGGAGCTGATATCCCTTCTAAGCTGGAATAAGTGAATCAATTAAGTAAGGACAGGGATGTTTTGTTGCAGGAGTTGAGGGGTAATTTGCTGAAATCACAAGATCAGATGAGGAAGTATGCTAACAAGCACAGGAGGGAGTTGAGTTTTCAGGTGGGAGATTGGGTTTTTCTAAAAATACAGCCTTATAGAATGAAGTCATTGGCAAGAAAACCAATGAAAAATTGAGTCCTAGGTTCTATGGACCTTATCAAGTCATTCAAAGAATTGGAGAAGTGGCTTACAGATTGGAACTTCCTGAAGGCAGTAGAATTCATCCGGTTTTCCATATTTCATTGCTTAAGAAGCCAGTTAAGGCAACTTGTTCTCCTCAACCACTACCAGCAATGTTGAATGAGCAGTGGGAACTACAAATGCAACCAGAAAGGGTTCTGCAACAAAGGATAAATGAAGCTGGGAAACAAGAAGTTTTGGTCAAATGGAAGGGACTGCCTCATCATGAGAATAGTTGGGAGCTAGCTGAGGAATTGAAGAATGTTTTTACTGATTTGGACCTTGGGGACAAGGTCCAGCTTGAAGGGGAGGGTATTGATAAGAGTAGGAGGTGGGGTCAAACATATTCTAGGGGGTTTAGATGGTAATACAGCAGTTATAACAGTTAGTATAACTAAGGCTGAGTTAGTTATAACTAACTAATGGGAGGGAAGTTATAAATAGATGAGAGGCTGCGGGAAATGGTACCTGAGTGGTGTATGGAGGTTGTGATTCCTCGAATAATCACAGAGTGTAACAGCAGGAGCTAGTCTCCAAGATTCAATAAGACTCATTCTTCCTTTTAGTACCTGCTCCAGTCTTATCAAAAGCACATGGGAAACTTTTGAGGTCATTGAGCAGCAGTTCCCTAAATTCCACCTTGGGGACAAGGTGCTTAAAATGGGGGGGAGTATTGATACGGTCCAACCTTGGAAGACCTACAAAAGGGATCAAAATAGGAGGAAATGGATTTCAAATGAGGAGATGTGGGCCTCAAATACCAATAATGCTGATTCAACAGAATTATGTCCACAAAATGACCCAAATGAACCCCCAACAGAATGGAGTGGGGGAACACGTGACCAGAGAGTCAGTTAAATAGGTAGTGGAATAGGAGTGCAGGGGGAGGTGGGCTGGAATCAGTAGGGTGGGACTTGGGAGAGAGTAGAGCCTCTCATATGTGCTTCACACTATCTATTCTTATTTCTTTCTGCAATTACCATTGCAGTTATTGTCATTTTTATAGGAGATTACTCAGACTGTAGTAGGAGTTGCTGGTACTGTTATGTAATTTCCCCTTTTGCTGAGATACTGTAACCGTATTTCTTAGTAATATACAGTCTTGAAGTATTATTTTCCGTAACCTTCCCAATTGAAGTGTTGGTCCTTATCAAAACATTAATCATTTTTTTTACAATTTTCAAATCTCAAATCTTTATTGGTTTTAACTCAAAATTGAGAGAGAGAGTGATTAAAAGCATCATTCTATTCAGTTTAATAAGTACCCAACATAAGACAAGATATTGGGTCCTATTTCATCTTATACCTACCAAACACAGTACATGAAACAATAGTGTCCTTTGGATTTTGTTTGCATTATGATAAATATATATTCAGTGAAAGTGACTTACACTAATTGATTATTGTCAGGAATTTCTGAAGGCATCAATGTGAAAAGAGACAAAAACCAACATGCTATGCAAACATATACCGGTATACCAGATCTCCAGGGAATTGACTTAAAAAGATAAAATGAAGCTGTGGCCCCGGCAATCAAAAAAACACCACGTATAGAGCTTCCTCTCAGTGAAGCTGTTAACCTGCAATGCAGGCCAAATATTTCTTTAGCAGATGAATCAGAACCTTACTAGGTTATAGAATATTATGACAAACACTCATACCAGGAACTCAAGAATGAAAACTGAGATAGCAGTGATCGCTAGAAGCTTAATAATATAATTCATTTGCCTTCTAGATAAGTGCTTCCATAATGTTTTTATAAACTGGTATTCACTAATTATCTGAACCCATAAAAATGAAGTCATTATGATGTATGCATGGTAAAGAGGAGGAGACTGCTCCAGCAACAAAAGCAAACAAAGCATTCCCGTCACCATAGATCCATATAGATATATCTGCAAAAGATAATATGTTTATTTAATTGATGGAAACTAAAGTAAAAGAAAATTAATATTCATATGAAATCAATAAGAATCCATTATCTTCAGCCAAGAATTTTAATCAACTGACTTTCCATATAATTCATAAATATTATTTTGTATAATATGTACATGCTTCTCCATAAAATATCTTTTGTTCCTCTTGATGTAATAGGCAGCTCACAAGAAATTAAGAAATAACATTTTGTAAAAGCTAAGCTTACACAAACATTACCTTTCCACGGTTATTTTTCTGAACTGCTTGCTCCATTCCAAAAGTATTTCCTGGCAGTGAGGTATAAGACTGCAGAACATGAAGAACAAGATAGATCATCCAGCCAACATACCCAAGGGTAATTACAGAAAAGAGCATCAGCCAATCGTAAGTCTGAAAATAGTGAAGCCCTTGCAATGCCAAACTTCTGAGGTTTTGGGATAGATCCATTGCAGCATCATAATCTCTAGCTGATATCAGACCCTCAATGTTGTCCAATATTGAAGAATAATGAGACAGGGGCTTGAAAGGTTTAAAGTATAAAGAATTCGACTGCTTAATATCTGAAGTTCTCAATGAAACCAACATCATTAAGGAATTCTTCTATCCATTTTGCTTTATCATTGTCTTTGAGAGAGAAACAACATTTTTTTTGGTTATTACTTCCATATTAACATTTTGCTCATGAATTGGGTCTGCGAAAAGCTATATATTTTCCCATTAATGGTTAAAGCATTTGGCATGTTCTTGTCTAAACAACATATATATATATAAGTTTGGAAGACTTGATAATCATTCCAGTGGAACAAAACAAAAGCTGAAGAAGCCATGCTGAAATCGAGGAGAAAATCAGCACATATCAAGGATAATAATCAATATAAGCATAGGATACGTGATTTGCGAAGAAACTGATTCAGGATTTCTTTTGTATTGGACAAAACAGCTTCAACTTCGTCAGCCTGAAACATAATATAAATTAAATCTAAGATCATCCACCATTAATACTCTTTTGATTGCAGATAACTTTTACATTCCTAAGCTTTACCAAAGTATGACAATGAACAATCCATAAAAAATAATAACATTCTGGTGAAAATAATTAACAAAACACATTAGCCTGTGTAAGGACCTCATTTGTGGGCTATGCTACTAATGGGCCTTGTCCTCTACAGTTGGCCAGGCCCACCATCTGGAGAGTCTACACTAGGAGGAATAGGAAGGGAAACAGAATAATTGTTGACGTGGAAGAAAGAGATACGGGTCAGTGGAATACAATTATAATGGTGTATTATTCTATGAGGGTAGCCTGGTAATTTCTGCCAATTCTCCATGGGTTCCTATTCTGCTCCAGGAATTCCATTCCACTCCTTAAGGTGGTCACTCTAGTTTTTACCGAACTTATAGGCGTATTGCAGCAAACCTACATTGGATTGGTATGAAAAAGTCTGTCCTACAGTTTGTCAAGGAGTGTGATGTTTGTCAAAGGCAAAAGTACCTTGCCACAGCTGGCAGATTATTGCAACCCCTGAACATTCCTAATCAGATTTGGGAAGAAATCTCTATGGACTTCATTACTGAACTTCCAAAGTCCAAAGGTTTTGCAGCCATTCTCTTGGTGGAGGACAGGTTGTCAAAGTATTTACCAAAGAGATAGTTCGACTCCACGGTATTCCTGCTTCTATTTTGAGTGACAGAGATCCTATTTTTGTCAGTGGTTTCTGGCGGAAATTATTTAAGCTACAAGGCAGTCGGTTGAAGATGAGCACAGCCTACCATCCCCAAACGGATGGACAAACTGAGGTCATTAACAGATGCCTCAAAACAATTCTTTGATGTTTTATTGTTGATCAACCCAATACTTAGGTGTTATAGTGGCCATGGGCTGAGTATTGGTACAGTACCACCTTTCATGTGTCTACAGGCACTACTCCTTTTGAGATGGTGTATGGTAGAGCGCCCCCCCCCCCCCCCCAAGCAATTACTCGTTTTTTGATAGGAGAAACAAAAGGTAGAAGCAGTGCAGCGAGAGTTTTTGGATCGTGATGAAGCTTTGCGCCAACTAAAGCGTCACCTACAACGAGCTCGGTGCCGGATGAAGACTCAGGTTGATCTCAAGCGACAAGAGAGGAGTTTTGCAGTAGGTGAGTGGGTTTTCCTCAAACTGCGTCCCCATGGTTAATAAACAGTAGAGACCCATATCAATCCCAAATTGTCTCCTCGGTATTATGCCCCTTTTCAAGTGCTGGAAAAAATAGGTGCAGTGGCCCACAAACTCTAGTAACCTGAATCTGCTCATATTCATCCTGTTTTCCATGTGTCCCTCTTAAAAAAGGGCATTGGAGACTACCGTGTTGAACAAGAGCCTCCCAGCAATTTGGAGGGTGATACTGCAACTGTCCAGGAGCCTGAAACAGTGTTGGCAGCCTGGACCATTGAAAAAGGGGGGATTTGGTGAGTCAACTGTTGGTGCAATGGAAGGGGAAGGCTGTTGAGGAAGCCACTTGGGAGGAAGAGTTCAACATTCGGAGTCAATTTCCCATGTTCAGACTTGAGGACAAGTCTGTTTCTCAAGAGGGGAACAATGTTAGGACCTCATTATTGGGCTCTGCTACTGATGGGCCTTGTCCTCTACAGTTGGCCAGGCCCACCATATGGAGAGTCTACACTAGGAGGAATAGGAAGGGAAACAAAGAATAATTGCTGAGGTAGAAGAAAGAGATACGAGTCAGTGGAATACGGTTATAAGGATGCTGGTAGTGAGAGAGAAGTACGGAATATTATAGTTAGTTATGGACAGAGAGCCTTGGCCTCTGGAGGAGCTTAGCTCTGGGCAGTAGGGATATTGATCCCTCTGTATTTGTTTTTTTTTTATTAATACACATTTCCACATTAATTTCCACAACTCACTGTTCTTCTCAATTGTGTTTGTCATCCATTGATAGTGGTTTCTATCAGCCTGCTATCAAAAAATTTAACAATAAATTCTAAATCAATCAGAAATCAAAACAAGAGGAAGATACCTTGGTCATGTTAATGTAATCTAGGGGTAAACTTCCAACTGAATTGACAGGACATGGCAGACCGAGCAGTGTAGACTGTCAGAAAATCAAGTATATTAGATAAATGAAACCTAAGGATCCATGAGGAAATATTCATTACACTATGAACAGAAATCCTTAAGGAAAAAAAAAACTTTACAACCATGAGTGGTGCAATATCAGCCTGATTGACATCCACCCTTTCTATCTGATTCAAGCCCCATTCAACTGGTGTTGGTGTGTCATGCACATGGTCATCAACAAACCTAAAACCACAATCAGAATGGTTGCTGCTAGATATTGGCCTTGGATACTTAACACCAGCTCCCCACGCAACAAGAGGAGTATCAGTGTTCGAAGGGTGCCCATCTCCATGGCTTCCTATGATTAGAAATTACATAAAGAAAAAAAATTATAAAACCATTACTATAATACAATTTACTTCAAAAGAACAATTAAATAAGAATAATATAGGAAAACCAGCAAAAGAAACTCAAGTACTGGGAAATTGAAGATTCTTTCATGTCAAACGCAAGGACTAACTCTAGGAGCAACAACTCAATGCATTTTTTCATGCTCATCTCCATATGAAGAATAAAGGTTCAGGAGTTCAGGATAGGGTGAACCTCCTCACAGTGGAGCACTAAATATAACATACTATTAGAGGTAATTTTAACCTGTTAGATAAAGTTTTCATATTTATTATTTAGTCCTTATCAGTTACGTTATTATTTCGTTCTGATACTTTGTAAGTTATCATCTTCATTGGTTTGAACTTGGTAAGGTTGTGGAGAAGAACAAATCCATCTCACAAGAGATCCCCAACAATCAGAATAAATCAACTTCGAAGGGAATTGACGGTTCTTTCTTGGCTTAATACTCTCATGCTTGATGATAAAATCTAACAGAGCCACTATTTAACTCTACAAGTAAAAAAAATTATAAAATACACAAATTTATGATATACAAAGTTGGCATCCATCACCACTTTTTCACTGAACTGCCAGTCAAAAAGTGCAGAGGAAGAAAAATTAAAATAGGGTCTTTCTTCAACAGAAAAGAAAGGAAGAAAATGCCTTTTGCCATAAACCGCCATCAGCCACCGCTGAGGCGACTCCCAGCAATTGTAGACAGCAGAGATCTCCTCTCTTCCGCTTCTCGTTTCTCTCTCTCTCTCCATGCAGTCATGCCATCCTAACCCAGATCCCTCACACTATCACGCTTCCATGAACAGCATCACATCGCTCTCGCTTACTCTCTCTTTCTCTCCCTCCCCGTGGTGGGCCGACATGACTACCGATGACACTGCAGACATGGCAATCCAGGGGGAAATCCCCTCTCCTTCACTTCACATTTCATGCACAAGATCTGCAACAAGGGATTTCAGCATAGCACAACCAGAATCTGCAGCTTCACCAGTTAAGGCACAACCTGTCGTGGAAGCTGCAGCAATGAGGGAACAATAAACCACATAAGAAAGCATACAACAGATTTACAATGGTCAAGGTTTGCTCAAGCACCTTGAGGTCCCAGTGAATGCCACAATGCGCAGAGCTGTGGTCGACGAGTGGTGGCAGCTGAGTTAAGTGAGGAGGGAGGCGAGGATGGGCTGTTTCTGGGTTTAAGAACATTTTGAGTTTTCTGAGTTGAAAAATGTTGATGATTTCAGGTCTTGTGGCTTCGACGGGGGAGGGAGACCTCAACAGCATAAATTTTGAAATTTTGTTCAATATTTTGGACTACATTGCAATTAATATTTTTTTTTATTTAGCATGTTACTGCTCATCAAATCTTTTTTTTTTTGCTCAGCAAAAATAAAATATTATATATATATGAAAAAGATACAAGTATAGCATATGAAAATATACAACCTATCAAACAAAAACAGGCCAGAACCGAGGCTAGCTAATACATGCAGAGAGCATGGATTAAAAAGCGAAAGATCTTGCTGAAGATAGGCTCACACCCCACCAGAAAATGATATTTCTGTTATACCCTCCCTAGAATACAAAAACCCTCCTTAATATTACTAGACAAAAATGGAAACGAATAGTAAATCCTTTCTCAAGGGTAGATAACCAAGACCAGCAGAAAAATAATGCGTCCTCCATCAGCTTTTGTCCATTAAAACAAGCATCATGGAACACAATCTGATTCCTATGATGCCATATGCACAATGATAGGGCTATCCACCAGACCTGCCATCTCTTGATCATAAGACCATTGATATCACAGTATGCGTGCTGAAGGAAATGTTCTTTTGGTTTTATCGGGAATACCCGTTGAATACTTATCCAGTTCATCGACTCCCACCACAACGGCAAAACCTTAGGACAGCTGAAAAAAACATGTTACGCATACTCTTCAGTATCAATACAGAAAGGGTATGATCATTGGGTTTCTGCTGCTGCCAGTTTTCTGAATTGTGGAGTGATGTCTGTACCATTTTCTTACTTAGGTATTCCTATCGGGGTAAATCCGAGACGATGCTCGACGTGGGAACCCATTCTAAAAAAGTGCGAGAGAAAATTGTCCCTATGGAAACAAAAATATCTATCCTTTGGGGGAAGGGTAACTCTGATTAAAGCTGTTCTTAACTCGATTCCTATCTTCTTTTTCTCCTTTTTCAGGGTTCCGAAGCAAGTTATTGTTAGTTTGGAGAGGCTGCAACGAAGGTTTTTGTGGGGGGGCAGTTTTGAACAGAAGAAAATCCCATGGGTGAGCTGGGATTCCGTGTGTCTACCTAAGGATAAAGGAGGGCTGGGTATTAAGAAACTAGAAAGCTTTAATTTGGCTTTGCTGGGAAGATGGCAATGGGACTTATTCCATCAACCGGAGGCTTTGTGGGTACAGATTTTAGAGTCAAAATATGGAGATTGGCGAAATCTTGAGATGACAAGGAGGATGGCCTCAGAATCCGTATGGTGGCGAGATCTAAGCCTGTCTTTTTCTGCAGAGACAGATGGATGGTTTTCCAGAGGTTTTAAGTGGAAGGTGGGCAATGGAGCCAAAGTTCTTTTTTGGGAAGATAGTTGGATGGAGGACAGTTTACCTTTGAAGGCTAAATATCCTAGGCTGTATCAGATTTCTCTACAGCAAAGACATTCCATTCAGCTCATGGGCTCATCGAATCAGCAGGGGTGGGAGTGGCTTTTTCAGTGGAGAAGACCTTTCATGGAAGGTGAAATTGAAACGGCCATAAAATTCTTGGAGGAACTACAGGAGCTGCCAGCTTTTGAGCAACAACCTGATTCATGGGTTTGGATAGGAGAGCCTAGTGGAATGTACTCTGTGAAGAGCGCTTACAGCTTGCTTAATAGGATGGAGATGGAGGATAGTCAACAGAGGGATGAGGTATTCAACTTTCTGTGGAAGTTAAAAATCCCCAGCAAAGTTTCATGCTTTGCTTGGAGACTAATAAAGGACAGACTGCCTACAAAACAAAATCTCAGGAGAAGAAACTTGGAGATTTCTGATATTACATGTCCTTTCTGCCACAGCCTTGTGGAAGATGCTGCACATCTTTTCTTCAGCTGCCCTAAAATTATACCTTTGTGGTGGGAGTCTTGGGCTTGGGTAAACATCGTCGGGGTCTACTCGGTGACTCCAAAAGAACATTTCAGACAGTCCTCTTTTTGTCATTTACGTGGGACAAACCTCCTTAGGTGGCTAACTTGGTGGACTGCTTTGACTTGGCGTATCTGGTATCATAGAAACCAGATCCTCTTTCACAACGAATCCTTTAATGGACTGAAATTGATGGAAGATGCTATATTTTTTTGTTGGTCTTGGCTTAAGAATCTAGAGCCAGGTTTTGATACTCCTTTCCACCAGTGGTCTAGTAATATGAGGGCTGGTTTCGTATCTAGGGGGAGGGTCTAGGCTGTTATATTTCCTGCATGTTATCTGGCAGACCTACGATGGCTTTTTGTGTAAAGCCTTTTAGTTCTGCTTGGATTCCTCTTGTATTTTTTAATAGCAGCACATCTTGTACTGTTTCTTTTCTTTCTATATATAAATATACTATTTTTGCTGATCAAAAAAAAAAAAAAAAAAAAAT
>CM023941.1:18683091-18701547 GCA_013407115.1 Glycine latifolia | reverse complement strand
ATACAGAAAGGGCATCTGTTTTCGAGTAGTGGTACATTTCTTCTACTTAGATTCTTTTTAGTAGGTAAACGGTCCCTCAAAAGTCTCCAAGCAAAGCACGATGCTTTGCTAGGAACTTTTAGCTTCCACATATCTTTGAACACCACCTCCGGATTCTGAAAATTTGCCTCCTTGTTCAGCAGTCTATATGCACTTCCCACCGTGTATGTCCCACTTGGATCATCCTCCCAACTCCAAGAATCCTGCAGCTGGGCATGTAGCTGTATATCTTGTAGCTCTTCTATAAATCTTATAGCTGCTTCTACCTCGCCCTCCATGAAACACCTCCTCCACCTAAACTTCCACTCCCAACCTTTATTAGAAAAAGACCCCATCTGTTGGATACTATTCAGCTGTTGTTGAGAAATAAGGAATAGTCTAGGGTATTTCATCTTCATTGTGACCCCAACCTCCGTCCAATCATCCTCCCAAAACAACACCCTAGACCCACACCCTAACCTCCATTTAACATGGTTGCTAAACCACCCCTCCCCTACATTTAACCTACAAATGCTACTCAAGTCCCTCCACCAAATTGACTCACAACTAGATCTTCTTGATTCATCCAACGCCCTCCATCCTCCGTATTTTGATTCCAATACTTGTGCCCATAGTTCCCCATGATTATGGAAAAGGTTCCACCTCCACTTTCCAAGCAAAGCAAGATTAAACTTCACAATATCCCTAATACCCAAACCTCCATTCTCCTTTGATTGACACACTTCGGACCACCTCACCCAAGCAATCTTCTCCTTATCCTCGCCACCACCCCATAAAAACCTTCTCTGCAACCTCATCAATTTGTCCATCACCTTCTTAGGAATCCTGAAAAAAGAAAAGAGGAATATAGGGATTGAATTTAGGACTGATTTTATGAGAGTCACTCTACCCCTGAAAGAGAGATATTTTTGTTTCCACTTGGCTAATTTCTTCTCGCATCTCTTGACTAACGGAACCCATGTCTCTCCCCGTCGTGGATTAGCACCAATAGGGACCCCCAAGTATGAAAACGGTACAGATAACACCCTACAATTCAGATAAGTAGCAGCACTATTAATCCACTGCGAATTCACTCCAAACGCCCCAAAACTACTCTTTGCAAAATTAATTTTCAACCCCGACACCAATTCAAAGCTTCTCAGTAAAACTTTGCTAGTTTGCACATTGGCCATCGTTGCAGCCCCAAAGAAAATGGTATCATCTGCATACTGTAAGAGACTAATGTCCACATTTTCTTTTCCAACCTTATAGCCAGCATAGCTATTCTTGTTCTGTGCTTCCCTCATAAGGCCTGAAAGACCCTCTGCTACTATGTTAAATAGAAAAGGAGCAAGTGGGTCTCCTTGCCTAAGTCCTCTTTGATGTGTGAACTATGCAGTTGGACTCCCATTGACCAATATAGAGACTGAAGCTGATTCCAGACAACCCATCATCCAGTTGATCCACTTAGAACAGAAACCCATCCTTTTCATCATGTACTTAAGAAAATCCCAGCTAACTGAATCATAAGCCTTCTCATAATCTACTTTGAAAACAAGGCAACTTCTATATCTCCTTTTAGCCTCATCAACCACTTCATTGGCAATAATAACGCTCTGCAATAAATGTCTCCCTTCTATGAATGCAGATTATTGAACATCTATAATACCTGGCAGCACCTTCTTTAATCTAGAAGACAGGATCTTAGCGACAATTTTATACACACAACCTATCAGAGAAATAGGTCTATATTCATCTAAACTCACTGGGTCATGAACTTTAGGGATTAGAGCCAAAAAAGAAGCATTACCGCCCTTTGGAAAAGTTCCATTCACGAAAAATTCATCCAAGAAACGAAAGAAATCAGGTTTTAGGACATCCCAGAATTCTTTTATGAACTTGAAATTCAGTCCATCCGGCCCAAGGCTCTTTTCGCTCCCACATTCCCACCATAGTATTAAATAGCGCCGCTTTAGCGCGCAATCTCGCACCAGGTGCGGTTTGCGGCACCCAGCCGCTACGTCCGTGCCGCAACGCGACGGTTTCCGGTAGCGGCCGGTGGCGGCCAGAGGCGGTGTTGCGGGGTGGCAGATCTTGCGGCGCAATCGCGCCGCTACTTCCATGGAATAGAAAAATTGCAGACGGAGATCCGCAGTTGCTCGTCGCCGCCGCTGCTAGTCGTCGTCGTTGCTCGTCGCCCGGTCTCGCATCAGACGGTATGTGTGTTCGACCGGAAGAAGAAGAAGAAGAAGGTGTTGTGTTTGCTGTTTGGTAGGAGTCACGGGCAGTACGAACACGAAGTGAAGTAGCTGGCCTTAGCTTTTCTCTCTCTCACTCCCTAGGCTTATCAGTTATCTTTGCTGGACTTTTACTTTTTTTTATTGCTTTTGTTTGTTTCTGCCTTTCTGGAGTATTCTTTTTGGGTGGACCTTGCTTTTCTGAGAATAGAATCACATGCCCCGTATACAATCACTTCATATAAATATTATTAACATTTGTTTCTGAGAAAAGTTTTCTCTCTCTCACTCACTACTCTTAATCAAATTATAAATATTATTAATTAAACTAATTACTTTTTTAATTGTGATAAATTAAATAATTGAGTTTTATATATAAAAAAGAGGAAGTATAGTATTTTTAAATTAACTATTGTATAAAAATAATTATCTTTAAATTATATAGTCTTTTTATGATTAGAAAATAGTGTGATAAAAATATTTTGAGATATTTTCCAATTTTAATCATTTTCTACTTTGTTTAAATGTTTTGAAAAATGAGTTTATGTTATATAAAAATAATAAGCTTGTTTATTTTAAAAAATATTAATAATATATTAATATTAATAAAAAATATTTTAAATGTTATATATAATGATATTTGTAAAATCTAAATATAATAGATGTTTAGCATTAAGCTTGCGGAGGAATTAGTATATTGTTTCCTTTATTTTTGTTGAATTAGTATATTGTTTACTTTATGTTCCTTGAATCTTTGTTTTGAATGTGTAGTATTATATTTTTCATTCCTCATTTTCTCCTATTTTTGGTGATTTCTTATCTTATAGCATTTATATATGTAGTATAATTTATTATAAGTATTTTTAATAGACTTCGCAGTAGCGGCTTTACCGCTACCCGCTATACCGCTTTAGCGTTTTTGAGGTCGACCGCTATTGGCCGCTATCCGCTATTTAAAACTATGATTCCCACACTGCATCCCTAACTTCATTCGCATTAAAACTTGCCACCAGCATGTTGTTCTGTTCTTGACCAATAGCTTTAAAATTAACCCCATCTAATGTAGGCCTGATCCGCATCGGTTCTTCAAATCTCTTCATGAAGAATAATCTAATTTCCTCTTTGACCCTACCAGGTTCCTCCAGCCAACAACCATCTGCAAAAACACCCTTGATCAAGTTATTTCTTCGTTTCCAATTTACTATCATATGAAAAAACCTAGAGTTGCAATCCCCTTCCTTGATCCATCTTGTCCTTGCCTTCTGCCTAAGGACTGAAGCATGTGATTGTGCTGCCTCCCATACTTCTACCTGCAGATGTTTTCTCTTCTTGATTTCTGCCTCATCTAGCTGTCTTGTGTCACCTTCCACTTCTAACTTGTTGAGCTCCATTTCTGCATTTGCTAATCTTTTCTGGGAATCACCATAATGCTGTTTATTCCATATTTTAAGGATCTGTTTCATTCTCTTGATCTTTTCTTTTAACACATAACCTCCCCAGCCAGGAATTATGCTTGAATTCCATCCTTCTGTAACCACCTTTCTAAATGTTTTATCGCCAAACCAACAGTCCAGCACCCTAAAAGGTTTTGGGCCCCAATCAGCAGAAGATACTCTCAGCAGAATAGGGCAATGATCTGAGAAATTACGATCTAGAGTAAGCTGAGTTGTGCCTTGCCATTTAGCCAACCAGTCCACAGATACAAAAGCTCTGTCCAGCCTACTTTTTGCAGTCCCATTAGGTCGATACCAAGTAAATTTTCTCCCAATGCTTGGCACCTCTTCAACTTCTAATTCTGCAATCCATTCATTGAACTCTCTTATTAATCCAGCATCTGAATTTCTGTGGCATATACCCATTCTTTCCGATTGCTTTCTGATATTATTGAAGTCTCCTATGACACACCATAGGCCCCCTAAATTTCCACGTCGCAATTGGCTAATCTCCTCCCAGAAAATTCTTTTCGCAGCTGACTCACACGGTGAATAAACATTCACAATAGAAACTCTGGCATCAGCTGCAACCCATATCCCTTCCAGGTATACGAACCCCTTTCCCACTACCTTCTTTTCAATTTTAAAAGCATCCCCACTCCATGCACACAATAATCCTCCAGCACTATTATCAGCTGGTTGAAACACCCAGCTGACATCACCATCACCCCAGATTGCTTGGCAAACCGTTCTATCTATTGTTTCTTTTTTTGTTTCTTGTACACATAACATATCCACCCTCTCTTTATGGACCATTTTCCTAATAGATGCCCATTTTATTCCCCTCCCCAACCCTCTTACATTATATGATAAGATCTTCATCACAAACATCCCTAATTCCCTTCATGAGGACCTCCTTTCTATCTCTTCCAAGTCAGCCATCATCTTAATCATAGCTTCCTGATTACTACAGCTTGTACCCAGCATAGTTGCCAACGCCCATTCTTTATCAGGTTGTTTGTCCCATACAGCATTCATAGGGCTACTTACCTCCTTGCCAACAGAGAGTAATTTAGTTGGCCTTCCTCCCCCATCCACTAAATCCTTCAGACCATTGCTGCCCACCATTTTAGGGGATGTTTCGTAATTAGATGTATCAAGCTGGATCTCATTGTCTGTAGATTGTTGTGGGCCTAGCCCAAAGTTAGACAAAGGAGTGTTTGTAACTGCTTCCTTCTTTTTACACCCTTTACTTCTAAAGTAAACTTTCAATTTTGGGTCAGGCCCAATATGGTTGAGGCCTACCAACTCTTCTTTATCTCGTGACCCTTCCCCACAAAGTATGGGTCTCGGGTATATCCTACACATGTCCTGACCCACTGACCCAGCTTTTATCACCATCTCATTTGTTACATAACTTGTTGACTGAATATGGTCCCCTCCTTTTCCGCTATCTTTGCTATTACTGTTAATAGCCTCCATCGCACGAAAAGCTTGTACAGCGCTTTCCCCTTTCTCCCAAACAGTGTAACCAGCGTTTGCTTTTCCTGCTGTCGCACCTAACACCCGTACGTCCAAGTCTACATCTCTTCGATCGAGGTCCTACCATGGCCGTTCCACTGTTTGCTTTCCATCACTCTTTGTCACAGACTTCTGCGCACCGCTATTACCCAACGGTTCTTGCACGGGGCAAAGACCACTGGTCGCATGTTGGCCTTCCACCTGTTCGTGGTTTTCATCTCTCATCCCGTCCATTGCCGATGTTGTCGCCGGCGTTTCCGATACCGACGTAACCTCCTCTGATGACTTGCTTACGTCTGAGCTACTATCATCAGACGTTATCACGTCTGAGGAGGAACCATCGAAACCATAGTGGCATCTACAAGTGCTATATCCTGTCTCCTCGGCGATAGCTATGCTATATTCGACTCCATTGATAGATGCCATCACCTTATGGTTGATCAGAGGGGGCCACGGTGTTTTAATGAGAACCCGTGCTCTATCCAGGCGGTGGAGGTCATCTGTGTTGTCATCCACATCCACCACTTCACCCACCACTGCCACAAGTTTACCGATAGTCTCCACTTCCCAAGCATGGAGTGGGATGGCCCAGCACTGTACCCACACCAGCCTATATCCTACCCTCAACGATGGGCTCCACTTTTCCAGAGAGTGGAACATAGACAGGTTACCTTGTACTGTTCCCTTGCATAACTCCTCTGCTGTTGCGTCGCTAAGTCCGGAAAGTATCACCATGTCATTACCCAAGTATTTGGGCTTGATGTCCTCTCCCCCGTCCCACAAAAGCTCTTCCTCTAGTCTGTCAAACGCCGTCAGCTTCTTTAAACGACCAACCCAAGCATCGTTGAACCATCTTCTTCTCTACATTGGGACATCTAGTTGAATAGTCGAGTGAAAAGCTGTCACCTGCATCTGCGCTTGAGTCCATCTCTTTACAGGGGCATGATTGTTCATATTAACCGCACGTGCATATGAGACTCTTTGAGGTTGAATATGATGGAAAGGAGCATGTTGAAAAGGAGTTTTAGTCTTCAAATGCGCAGTTCTCTGCCATTCATCAACTTGTTCTTTTCCATGACGCTTCACTCCAGCCATCCTCTGCTCCTTTTGGTTCCCCACACCAGATGTTATTGTCCTCTGTCCAAACCTACCATGTCTGGGGAGATTTGCATGTAATTTTAAGCCCCCAATAATCAGGCTATCCAGTTGTCGCTCCAGAAGGCCGATGTCGCCGACCGCTTTAAAACGAGCAAAACCAAACCTTCGACCACTCTTGTTCCTGTTTTTTGCAATATAAACCTCCCTAACGTCACCCCACCTTTTGAATTGTAGCCACAATTCCTTTTCCCCAATATCTTCAGGGAAATGAGTAAAGTAGAAAGATGAAACATCTTTTGCATCCCTCCAGTTACTCCTCCCTCTGCCATCTCGTTGTTGTTCCTCTACATAAGCATGCTGCTGTCCAGACCTGAACGCAGGGTTGTTCTCTCTGTACCTATTTCTTTTTCTAACTCTCACCCACCCAGTGTTTCTCTCACTAACACTCTCTCTCATCTCACCTCTTTAATGGTTTTTGCTAGCACACTGGAATACCCATTACAAAAGTATCTATGGTCTAATCCCTCCCCTGTACAAGAATCCAGATTTAATATTACTGGCCCACTGCTCATTAAATCTAACCAACTATAAGGAGTTTCACTCTAGAATTCACCAGGAATAAACAGTAAACTAGTGCTGTGAAAGGAAGCATTGGAATCACATGGTTCCCGAGTAAAAAACTAAAAAAAGTGTACATGGAATGAAAGTTTAGCAAAACACAAACAAGCGCCGGCCTAAAAGACTTAAAGATAAAAACTGAAGATCGCAACATAACTCATGTTCAACAGTATGGTTATTTGGATCTATAATATAAAGTGTAAAAAATAAAGAGAGATGTAAATCATAGGATTCAAGCCAGGTGAATTAAATGGAGACATGGTTTAGGTGTTTTGTGGTTGAATGGTGCCTACCAAGCTCAAAGGAATGTTTTACCACACAGCCATAAGACTAGTGATGTTTTATTTATTGAATGTTGAGAAGTAAAGTGTAAGAAGAGCATCAGCCAAGTGTTGTACAAAGGAGAATGTTGTGGTGGATTTTTTTTTTTTATCAGCAAAGATAATATATATATATATATATATATGTGTGTGTGTGTGTGTAAAAGAAGTACAAGTGGTACTAAAAAAGGAGAGAAAAAGCCAGCAGCCTAATCGAACTTTGGCAACCTAATACATGGTAATAACCCAAATTAAGGTGCCAAAGGACAATGAAGGCCCACATGATGGCCAAAAGAAAACAAAAGGAACATCCTAGTTACACCTCCTCTACTGACAAAATCCATCTCTAATATGACTAGACCATTGGTAGAAAGGAATATTAAAGCCTTTCTCCAAGTTTGCTAACCAAGACCAGCAGAGGAATAATGCATCCTCCAACAGCTTAGACCCATTAAAGCTTTCATTATGAAACACAATCCTGTTGCGATGGAACCAAATGCTCCATGTCAAGGCAATCCACCAAATATACCATCTCTGAACTTTAAGGCCAGTAAAATTGCAGTAGCTGTGTTGAAGAAAATGATCAATTGGGTTAACCGGGGATACCCCAACCACATTAATCCACCCCATGGATTCCCACCAAAGCGGCAAAATCTTTTGGCACCTAAAGAAAATGTGTGACGTATCCTCAACAGAATTACAGCAGAAAGGACATCTATGATCACCAATATTTATATTTCTATGAACCAGATTCTTCTTAGTTGGCAGTCGATCTCTCAATAACCTCCAAGCAAAACATGTGGCTTTGCACGGGATGCTTGTGGTGGATGAGTGGGCATTCAAGAAAAGATTTGAAATGAATTTATTTAGGAGAAAATAGGGAGTAGCACATATCTCATCTGAGATGGTCATGCAGGGAGAAGATCAACAAAGCTTTAGAATGAGTTGATCAAATGGAGAGCAGCCTAATAAATATGAGTAGAGCTAGACCAGGGAAAATTAAGAGAAACTGCTAAAAAGGTCTAGATCTAAATGGATTCTCCAAAAATTTGGCATTTTACAGGACACAATAACATTGCTTGATCCACAAAGCCAACCCTACAAAGTAGGAAAAGACTTTTGTTTTGTAAGAATTTAGAGAAGTGTTAGCTAAAAGGGATAAAGAAAAATGGAAGCTAAAAATAATCCATGTATTGGGATTTGAAAAATCATATGCTCTTTCGATTAAACCAATGACTTCCCTGTCAAAGTTGAGTTTTATGGCATTATCTTTTCAATTTAATAGCTACCACTAGGAGAAAAGATAACTCATGGAATTAGGGGCCATTAGGAATAAACTATTTGGGCTTACAAAAGCAGCTTATGACCCTCCTCTAAGCTCACTTTAGTTTTTCACAGGAATATGCAATCTTGATTCAGACTAAGCTTTGTTATTATTTTTTACTTAGTGGCCGTTTAGACAACATCAATCTAATGTGCCAGCAATTTTTTGCACAATTACCATCTTTCAATTGCAGGAAGCAAAATACAGCACTTAAGAAGCTAATAGGTTAGACAAATACTTGCTTCAGCAAGTTTCAACATCAATACTTAAATCAATGTATTTTTGTTTGAAATGAAGTAAAAGATTATCCAGACATATATGTATGATAGGAAAAAAGAAAAAAAGAAAGATATTGCAACCTTTGTCACTCATTCCATGATCTGCTGTAAAAATATATGATGTACGATTATCCTTGAAATAATCTTGAACAAGATTGTAAACACTTTCAGCTACATGGTCAACAACCTTAACATTGTTGAGATAGATGGATGAAAAGGGCCTATGTGCATGGCCATTAGAGTCACATCCAAGCAGATGCAGGAATACAACAAGATTATCCTGCAGCAGCAACTCCTTTAATTTTGGGTCTTCTCTGGACCTATTAAGAAGGCTTTGAAATTTATCCAGAGACCACATGTCGAGGAATGATGCATCTGCATTAAGGATTCAACAGTACAAAATCGATGAGAATTTAACAAGTACTTAAGTAGCATGGTAAATACTTAATATTCCAGTTAGTATGCTAGCACATAGGATCTCTGAAATTTTCAATATATTGCACATTTACAAAGTATGAACAAGGTCAAATATTAGACCTTTTTATTATTTTTATGTACCTTTATCCCAAATTATAGTGGGGAGAGAGAGGCTTGGGGTGATGGAGCAACAATAAAGACCAATAAAATCATAGAAAGGCAATAAAAGAAAATACATGAATGGCCACATTTGATGTCTATGTCTATCAGCCATCAGGTGCAAATCAATAAAGATAAACTATAATGTTCAGACAAAAACTAAGTTTCTCGATATTCATGATAATGGATCAGTCAACTGAAGAGAAGCAATTGTCCTAAAAGCTTGAGTTGTTTATATTGTATTGTATGTCAAACAAAACAGTGAGGAATGGCGTCAAACCAGTTGCGAAGTCTTCAAACTCATGGGGATAGGTATCCCAAGTGGTATGCTGCAAGGCACCACAGAAAATGGGAACTATATCAGGACTTCCAAAAGAAATGGTATGCCGGCTTCTGTTGAACACGGAGTCGAACTCAACAGGATTAGCCTTCCACCCTGCAAGGAACAGAAATAAACCCGTAGAATTTGGGCTTAAGGCCTAACTAAACCGGCTTTTAAGGTGAGGACTAGCCAATCCTTATGAGGACTACATTAACATTAGTCATTAGTGATGTGAAACAAAGAACGAACCTTTTGTAACTGCACTGGGATCTTCATAGAAGCCAGCAATGATGGCAACATGACCGGGCCTGGACTCTGTGGGAGGCCTAGCATGAGAAACCCCCCAACGACCCTGCGTTTCGATTATGCTCCTCAGAAACGGCGCTCGTTGATTCCCTTCCGCATCCAGCTCGAAAAATTTGTCGGCGCGCAAGCCATCAGCTGCGTTTTAATTAATAATAATAAATTTAGGTTAAAGCAGAGGAGGGAAGAAGTGAAGGATGGTACGGTACGAACCAACGATGAGGACGAGGCGTTTGGCAGGGGCCGCGAAGCGAGGAGTGACGGGATCGACGCCGTGGACAATGGGAGTCTTGAAATAGATGTCGAAAATGCTGAGCATGTAAACGGCGTGGAGGATGATTCCTAGCACCACCAGCCATCTCTCCCTTCTCCTCAGCCACTTTCTTCCGCTCCCTTCTCTGTTTCCTAAGATCCCATCGCTGCGCATTCTTCTTTTCTTTTTTTCTCCTAGGAGAGTCAATCCCGTTACTAACAGCAGAGATCTGTAACTGCTTGCTTGCTGGTCTTCGTTCCCCTGTACTCAACTCACGCTAGGGAAAAGTTTTATACACCTGTCAAAAGACTAATACATCATTTCAACTTTTTTTAATGACCAAATTATCCTCATAGTTCTTACGGATTCACAAATCCATATGAATCTTATAGAATTCATAAATTTTTTTTTAAGTTAAAATATATTTTTTTTAAATAATGGTGTATGCAGGTCTCAAACCTACGACCTTCACATTATTAACGCAACACTCCAACCAACTGAACTAATAGGTCAATTATGCTAAAAAATAATTAATGTTGATACATATAACATTAAATTTTTTAATGTACATTTAATACACATATAATTTTATATATTAAATTTTGTAACAATTAATTTTGATCTAATAATTAAAGTACTTTTTACATATAAAAGTCATAGATTTAAATTAAAATCATAAGTTTAATAAAAATTTGCAAGTTTAATAAACTGTAAATACATATGTTATTTTTAATTTAATATGTAAATACAAATATAATTTTTATTAACGTGAAGGTCGTAGGTTCGAGACTTGCATGTGCTATTATTTTAAATTATTTGAAAAAATATATTTTAACTTAAAAAAAAAAACTTACTTACTATTGGGTAATCTATATGGCCCATACGGATTACGAATTTGTGAATCCGTATGTATGAAACCTGTAATAAAAGTGAGGGTATTTTCGGAAATGCATTGTATCGGAATGGTGTATTAGCCTTCTGGGTGTATAAAGTTTTTCCCCTCACCCTACCATGCACGCCCATGTTATTCTTAGTCCCCTTTTCTTCTCTTCTCACTCCTCATTTTTTTAGTTTATATTTTATTTATAAAAAAATATTTCAAACAAGAACTAATAATGCTTGACACATGTGTTAGCTATTTATGTTCTTTAATTAAGTGGTTCAAGGTTCAAATTTTACTTGATCCTTACTAATGGAATAAATTGTGTTAAAAAAATAATACACACATCTTAAGTACACTCCTGACAAATATTAGTTACTATTTCTAGTGAAGACAACCTCATATACCAATAGCGTAAAAAAATGAAAACAAGAATGATCTCGAGTATTAGTTACTATTTAAAAAAAAACTTGTGCAATTTTGCTTTTCTCACCTATTGTTTATGCCACGAAACAATAGCCTTTTATTTATGATCAAATGGTAGTAATTAGTGTATTATATTACTAGGGATTTAAACTCATGACCTTAATATCTCTTTAATCCTAAAGTGTCTCTTCAACCATCAAACCACCTTATAGCTGAAAGTTCATCTATATTGAACCAAAAACTACTATCACCAAGTTGTCGCCCTTGGTTGTCACTGCTTCCTATTCATATTGTCATCTCTTCCCTAAGTACAAGGTGACTGCCACACCATTATAGCACCCACCTTAATTCCTTACTACCACATTTTTTTTCTTTTTTGTGAATTATGTATATACTTTGTTATCTCACCATTATGACATGTTTTGTTATAATTCAGTAAATCTAATTTCAAGTCTTGTGTAGCTATGAACTTCTGCTTTATGAACTTCTGCATATTGTTGTTTTTGTTTGAATTTGATGGCAAGCAATCCTTTTAACTATTTGTGGAAATACCTCAAAAGGGAAAATTGATCTAAATTTATACTTGAAATGGTGAGTGTTATTTACTTTATGTTATGTTGCTTCTCATTATTTATGTTGATGAACATCAAATATTATAACACAAGTCATATTTTCACAAGGAAACATAGATAAGATAGCAAGTCATGTGTCTAAGATTTATGTGTAAATTGAGAAGGAGAAACTGGGAAACTTATTTTCTAATTAAATCTTTAGAAATTAATGGAATTTGGGAATCCTTGGAAAGAGCTTTAACAAAATCCTAACTTAGTAAAGAGTACATATGTGATGCAACTATGCTAAACAACCTTTCAAAGGTATTTGACTAGGAACTTGATTTTAAGATAAGTTATCAACTGTGCCATCAGTATTGTAACATAAAATTCTAAGCTAAAGACAAATCAATATTTCAATTTGAATATAAAAAAATGTGTTGCAAAAATGTTGAGCGAAGACAGAAAAGTCTACACTGTTTTGAAGCACACACTAGAGTCTACGAGTCAGAATGTGTAACACCCTTCCAATTACTATATTATGCCTAGGTCATAATACGTAACTAAAAGATGTTAACTTTTCTATCGTAAAATTTTTAACCAGATCCGATTAAGAAATACTTGTCTCAATATTTGGAATTTAACTATGTTATGGAAATTTTGCTTATATAGAGCCTGTTGAGACACGTTGGTCACTTTAATAAATTACAAACTTAGTAATAACTTGTAAATAATATTTTCTACAATAATATTAATGTCCATATACGACAAAGCTTATAGTAAAATACTACAAATCTGCAACATTAAAAGAAATCTTCCAGTTTGTCCCCAATTTGTAGTTGCTCCTCCCGATTTACCTATTTAGAATGACATGGGAACACAATAAAACAGTAAGAATTCCAAAGAATTCTCAATAGGTGAAAACTGACTTATCATACAGTGTCATCATCATCATTCGAACTACTTCGGTTTATTACGAAAACATGTGAACAATCATAGTTGATTTTAATTTCATAAACATATAACTCGAAGTAGTTTCATTTTATTCATAAACACTTAAAAATAAGTTCATACTTCATCAATAGTGCAATCATAAATAATGACAATGCATAGTTTTTCTTGATTAATCTCTTCTTTAATACCCTAAACTAGACAATGAGCTCATTACTAGATTTAGGTTCCTCCAGCAAGGTCATGCTTAGCTCAACTGTATCACCCTTTGGGGTCTCATAGGGTCGTGCTCAGCTTAACTGTATCACCCTTGGGTCAATATGTCTTTTCCGCAGGGTCATTCTCAACTCAACTGTATCACTCATTGGGTACCATCATGGTCATGCTCAGCTTAACTGTATCACCCTTCAGGTATTATCTTTCTTTAGTCTTTCCCTCAAGGTCGTGCTCGGCTTAACCGTATCACCCTTTAGGCACCATTAGGGTCGTGCTCAGCTTAACTCTATCACCCTTCAGGTCTTATCTTTTTATCTTTCTTAATGCACATGACATGCACAATGACATGCAAAGCTCATAACTCATGTCATGCAATTATGCCACAAAACATCCAGATTTCATTATCATACAAAAACACTTTTCAAGAAATCATAACAACAAGATTTCTCATCACATATGTTTTGGTTCTTGCTATAATATGTGCTAATTTACAAGTCATTAAATTCCTATATTTTAGTATGTTAAACTAGACTTCCTAATTTTTCTAACAAGGTATCACATGCCTTAATTGGAGTTCTAAAACTATTGATATAGTATTTTAAAAATAAGACTCCAAATCTGCCAACATGCTCAAAATTCTAGACTAACATCTATTATTGTTTTTGCGACTGCAAGTAGTAAACAATCCAGATTTGGCTAAATTTTTGATATGTTAGAGTTCACATCTAGATCTTTAATTCCATATATCATAAGCCTAATTTGAGTAAGAAATGAGAGAGATATAAATTTTAAAAAAAAGGTGGCAGTAGCTGTTTGGGTGTGGACAGTTTCAAACAGCTTGTGTTAAAATAAATTACGGGCATGATTCACTACTCAGTTTGGTCCCATATTTTAGGACAACATAGAGGATATCCTAAGCTTTAAAATGAGTGGTCAAACACCTTGTTTGGTTAAGTACAGAGGGAGATTAAAAATTTTAAAGACAGTCCAAAATTAAGCTCAAAACCATTCGAATAATCTCAAGAATCAAGTGATAAATAAACCTAAACCTTCACCTACCTTGAGCAAGTTTGCTTCCAATTCTTCCAACTCTTCCAAGTACTTGGTTGCACCTCAAGGTCTTGAAAGAATGAAAGTTTTTCTAGTATTTGATGTTTTGGAAAGGTTAAGGAGGCAATAGAAGTGATAGGCTACAATTTGGAAGTTAAGAAAAAGTGAGAAGAATGAAGCAAAGTAAAGAGACATAAGGAGAAAGTGAACATGAGGTTTGAGAGTGAGAGAATAAGGTACATATTTCTTTTCAATCAAGGAGGTATTTATAGTAGAAAATTTAGTTAGGATGTAAAGAATTTAGTTAGGATGAAACTTAATTGGGTTTTAGTTTAGTTCTAATCTAACTAGGTCATTATGATATGAAGATATTTTAAAAAGCAAAGATTCCCTCATTTATGGCGGAAGGTGCACGTGGAATGTTGGCTAGAAATGCTAGATTATTCTTTGTTTTACACATAGTTACACAATTGGATTAAGTATACCAATTCTACGTGCACACACATGATTTTGCACTTCCATTTTAATATTTTGCTCCAATTCTCATGTACCATGCATGCTTTGGCTTATATTTTTGTTCTTTTAATTTAAACCAAGTATACTTCATGTAGTTTTCAATTTGATGTGATAGCTACTAAGGTGTCATTACCTATTAATTTCCTTTGGTCATTCATCTAAAGTTTTATGTATTTATCCAATATTCCACATGGTTGGATCCTTTTATGTTACTAAAATTTGTTTCTTCTATTAAGTTAACTAATCATGACTAAATCCACTCTAAGCACTTCTAAGCTTGCCACTTGGATCCCTTATCTTCTATCATATCCTTCTTGTATCACACATGTGTTTCTTATGTGATAATTTTCCTCATAACACCATAGATATTATTTAGATATTTTAAGATTTTATCAAATACCTAAGATTTTTGTACTTAATGTGTTTACATGGCTAAAAGTCTAACTTTAGCTTTAGATACTAATCATAATTTTTTGGTTAGTAAGTAATGTAACGACCTGCCACGTCGCTACTGTATCACTAACTCTTAATCATTCCATAAACATGTTTTAACTGAAGATCTCTTTAATTTAATTTTGAAAATGGTGGTACATTTTTCTCGTGAACACATAACTACCATTGTCATAAACAAGACACGTATAAAAACGTCCCAATTTCATTAATATATGCATATACAAAACGTGGTTTAGTTGTAAGTACAATTATCCATGTCTAAAATGTACAAGTGTTTTACACATGAAATAAGAAATTAAACGTCGGGGTGTAATTAGCAAAACACTGGGGTATATCCATTAAAACAAGGGGTATGATTAGCAAAATACAACTCCTGCCCGGGATCTAGTCCATTGACATCTCGACTACTCGGTGGCTCCAACCAAAAGTGGTCATCTTCCTGGTCACCTACTGTTGTCCATCTGCTCACACGAACACGGATCGCGATCATCACAGGTACCAAACCATCTGGTACAACAAAGCAAAAGTGAGTTCATTATGTAAAATAACAAGCAAAAGATAACATCAGTTAAGGAAGACAATCCATGTGTCACATTATCATCACAAAATCCAGGTATATCAACACGTAACCAACACGAACAGGCATCCAGGAACATTCCACAAGTCAAATTATAATGTCTAGCATGATGCATGCTCCTGACTCAACTCTCGGCATGCAATGTGGTACCATCCCTGAAATAGGCCATCCCTATGGTCAGATGATGCAGTAGCTTGTCAGGGTCACTCTGTCGTGCACAGGAAGCACCCCCTATGGTGATCAGCCAAATGGGTGTCAGAAGGAGTTTCCAATAGATTGGGCCCCCCAGTACCCCGGTACCCTACAGCCAATCATCAATCCTATTTCTATCATGCAAATGTTGTATGCCTCTCATGGGCACCATCAACGTATGGCCCGGCACAGGAACAACCCCGTCCTGGCTAGGATCTCCATACCCTCCCATGTACATACACACAGTCCCAAATGAGGGCCGCCCCAACACGGGCTCACAGATGCACTGACCATAGTCCTTGCAAGGTTAACCACCCGGTCCCAGCATCTCACGTGTCTATACATAGCATATCACCACGGCTCCATCAATGTATGGCATGGCTCGGGATCAACTCGTCCTGGCTAGGATACTGCCATATACCCCCGTGGGTATCTATGTATATACACTCGCATTCAGGTCACCATGGGCTCCATCAATGCATGGCCCAGCCTGGGAACAACTTGTCCTGGCTAGGATACTGCCATGCACCCCCATGGTATCAATGCATCCAACATCTCAAGCCATCACATAGGTCGATTCCAAATATCATCAATATAGGCACATACGTCTCTTACACGTCATTCACAAACACTACAAATAAGTGCGTCGGTGTGAAGTATTAGGTGTCCGGGTAAGGAAAACTGAGTAAGGGAAACCCTGTAGCATTAAAAGAAAAGGCTTGAACTTAACAATCCTACAGAGAACAACCTAACCGAGTAGAGGCCCCAGTGGATCTCTTCCCGAGAAGGTACGAGCTCATCCGAGTTAGGGAACCCGGTGGCTCTTTTCCCGAAAAGGCACGAGCTCATCCGAGTTAGGGAACCCAGTAGCTCACTCTCTCGAAGCAAACTTGAGCTTAAGGGCTCTAAGGTAGCATCCCGGGTAAGGAACCCGGTATATCGACGTCCGCCAACAAGGACTAAGTCATGTTCTGCATGCACACATGCATGCTACGTAACCCTCTCAGCTCGGCATACCCATACTGGTACCCGACATTTCAAACACAAGGGATTGATATGCATGCTTAACTCGGCCTACCCATCCTGATAGCTGACATCATAAACTTACGGGGTTGATACCTCTATGCAACACAACCAACCTGATAAGTGCCCTAATTCAGTTAAATTCATGTTTCAAATGCAGACACTTATCTTTTGATTTCAGAAAATTTGATTATAAATTTGCCCTAAACCTAGTTAAATAGCACCTAGTGCTTGTATAAAAGTTATTGTTCATATTTTGGAAGATTAATCCAATCATGCTTTGTATTTTGATAGATTCTGTGGATTTCCGAGGCTTCCGAATAAGCAAAGCAAGCAAGGAGGGCTTACATAGCAAACATGGGAGGTGTTACAAGCAATCCAGGCCCAAAATCCATCAAAGCCCAAAGAATTCTTCATGGTTAAGGCATTAACTCGCCCAGGCGACCAAACCATGTGTATTTGGATCGCCTGGGCGACATCAAGTTCCAAGAAAGCAGGGTTAACTAGCTCAGGCGAGCTCCTACAGGCGAAAATGCTCACCCAGGCGAGTGGAAGCAGGCAAGTCGTGGATTTTATAAATAGCCAACGAATTTGCATAATTCAGCATGCCATTCTTCATTCTCTTGCTTCCTTTGTTGTTCCTTAGGCTTAGGAGCTTAAATATTAATAAGTAGGTAGGTTAGGAAAGTGAGAGAAGTGAGGATTAGTGTGGAGACTCTGCCAGAGAGAAGCGGTGATGGGGTCTTTCATCAATTCTTCGCTTGAGGAGGTTCTCTCCATGCTTGGCTAGCTTCTCTAAGGATTGGATGTAATCTTCTTATCCCTATGTATCTTTGTTAATATTTATTTATGCATTAATCTCTTCTATTCCTTGTTGGTAATTTCATTCTATCCTTAATGCTTGATTCTACTTGATCACTAGTTTCATGAATTAAAATCCTAAGTGAGACTGGAAAGTAATCTTAGGGTTTGAACTGAATGATTTTACTCATTACGTTACGTTGCTAGGAATAGGGCATAACGTTCTGATTGCATAAAGCACGCGATTATGAATTTAATGCTGGGGTATTTACTTTATATGCGAGGGATCAATATTCGGTAGATATCCTTAGAACTCGAATGCGAGGGATTGATTCTGGGTAAAATAGTGTGCATCAATAAAGATAGATAATGATTTATGCATGGTAATATTAATTGGATATAAAAGGATAAGAATGATGAAACCCAATCCCAGTTTTCCATAAATATATTTCATTTTACGAATTTAGTAATTTTCCGTTACTTTCTTAAACAAATGAAATTCCGCTCATCCTACTTGTA
>CM023941.1:18644091-18682991 GCA_013407115.1 Glycine latifolia | reverse complement strand
GGATCGATTCGGGGTAAAATAGTGTGCATCAATAAAGATAGATAATGATTTATGCATGGTAATATTAATTGGATATAAAAGGATAAGAATGATGAAACCCAATCCCAGTTTTCCATAAATATATTTCATTTTACGAATTTAGTAATTTTCCGTTACTTTCTTAAACAAATGAAATTCCGCTCATCCTACTTGTACATAACTATTGAACTGTTAAATTTTATTTGGAGTAACTGAGTAGCTCAAGTCCCTGTAGAGACGATCTTATAAATTTTGTAACTTACAACAACAAATCGGTGCACTTTCCGAGAGTACGTATCAAGTTTCTGGCACCGTTGCTGGGGACTTGAGTCGCTCGCTCAGTTCTTTCAAATTTAATTTTTCAGTTGAATAGGACTTTTTCTTTGCTTTTGTTATTTTGATTTTGTATAAATTCTCTTGTGTTTTATTTTTTCTAACCTCGGTACTTATGAGTTATTGCAAGTTTGTTCTTTTTCCTTTTTGAGGTAAATTTCTTGCAGCCACATCGTTATTTAATTCAGAAATTACCAAAAAGAAGGAAAAGTACTAAACAACCAAAGAGATACTGAGTGAATCTTCTTCTTCTATTTTGATTCTCCTTCATCAGTAAAGCCACCTGTAATTTATGGCTGATAAAGGAAAGGGAGAAGAAAATAAACCACCAAGGAGGACTCTTGGTGACTATGCATATCAACAAGGACCAAAGCATTACAACAGCATAGTCATTCCTCCTTTCAGTAAAAATGTTGTGGAATTGAAGCTCGCATTCATCAGTCTAATTGGATCACATCCTTTTTCTGGACTAGATCATGAAGATCCATACACGCATTTGTCTACCTTCATGGAGCTATGCAGTACCATGGGAGCCTCTGATGCAGATGCTGAAGCTGTTTATCTCAGAGCTTTTCCGTTCTCCTTGACAGGTAAGCCAAAGACTTGGCTTCAATCCCAACCAAACAAAAGTCTTAGCACTTGGGAAGAAGTGGAGGAGAAATTCATTGCCAGATTCTTTCCTCCATCTAGATTCATAAGCGCAAAATCAACAATTACTACTTTTTCCCAAGGATTTAATGAACCTCTCTGTGAGACACGGGAGAGATTCAAATCTTTACTATGGAGGTGCCCAAACCATAACTTTGATGAGATTGCATAGCTACACATTTTTTACAGTGGTTTGAGACCTCATACAAAGATGATTCTTGATGTCTTAGCTGGAGGTACAATGATGTCAAAGAACCTGGAGGAAGCAATTATAATCATTGACTCCATAGCAACCAGTGATTACCAATCTCACCATGATAGATCTCTAATTCAAAGGAAAGGTATAATGGAGCTGGATACTCAGAATGCAATTCTAGCTTAGAATAAACTCTTGACTCAACAAATAGAGGCCTTGACCAAACAGATAGGCCAACTTCCTCAACAAATTCAACAAGTACCTCATGGTTGCTAACAAAAAGAGGAGGCTTATTATATGCAAAATTAGACCAGACCTCAACAGAACTTCCAAGGAAATTATCAAGGCTACAGAGATGGTCCAAGCTCTTATAGCTGGAAGCAACAAAATGAAAATGCATATTATGGTCTCACTAACTCTTCTTTTGCAGGTCCCTCTAACAACTCTTATGTAGGTTCTTCAAATAAGGTTCCACCACAACAACAACAAGAAGCTCAGCCTGATAGAATATCAAAAATGGAAGATAATCTAACTCAGTGTATGCATATGTCCATTACAAATCAAAAGAACACTGAGGCTTCCATTAAAAATCTTGAAGATCAGTTGGTCAGCTTGCAAAGCAACTGTCTGAGCATAGAAGTGGACCTTTTTCAGCAAACATACATGAAAATCCAAAAGAACCAAGAGAGTGTTTTAGAGTGGATGTCCTGAATGGAGGAATTTTTTACTCCAAGAAGTTAGGAAAAGATCGTTCAGAGAAAATATCAGTTGAAGCATTTGAGGAGATGAGTGAATCTGAAGACAATGATAGTTTTGATTATCTCCAACAGCCAGATGCTTTCAAAGAAATTCCTTACCAGCAATCATTCTTTGAGGAATTGTTAGAGGAAGAAAAGAATCAAGAATCACCAATAAAGGTAAACGTAGTACCTCCACATTTTAAAAATGTTTTTCTTGCAGGGACTTCACAGAAACCAGTCATAAACCATTCAAGTCTCTCTGAAAAAGAAAAGAAACTGGTGAAAATGTTGGAGGAAAATGCAAAAGCCATTGGCACATCCCTATTGTCCAATTGCTGGGAGCCAAAGCCATAACAAAGGCGTCTAGCTAATACGACGTTAAAGAAGTGCTCCTGGGAGGCAACCCAGTGTTTTTAAATTTTGTCTTTAAATTGTGTTATTTTGATTTATATGTCTTTACATTTTATGTCTGAACTTTACTTTTTAAATTTTATGTCTTTTTGGAAAGTATCATCTGTTTTTCTAGAACTGGGATATAGGCCCATTGGTTAGAGGGAGTAGCAAAGCAGGTGAAGAAGAAGAACATGGCAGATCCTGTTGATTATCTGAATGGAGGACATCGAGCTCCTCAGCCACGATCTTCAAAAATCAGTGACATTGTTTTTTAAATTTCGTTACTGCTTTGTAGTTTAAATTCAGTACTTTGTTTATTTAGTCACTATGTTTGATGTTTGCTTGAAAAATTTGTGTGCATTTTTTATTCTTTTTGCTTGCACACAAAGGTTTCTATCTTTTTGAAAATACACATTTTGATTACTTATTGTTTTGTTAGAATGGTTGTATAAATCTTTTTGGGGCTTAACTGATATGTCATGTTTTGAAAAGAATCAACAGATAAATGTTTTGAAACTTGTTTTTTGGATCAGACACCACAAAATGATTTTTTGGAAACTTTGAGAATGAAAAAACAAATGAATGGCTTTTCAAAGATCAAATGAAGATAGATATTTTACATGGAATTGATAAAAAACATCTTTCGAAACATTGATTTGATTTGAACATGAAAACAAACCTTAAGCCTAGTGAGTGTGTGCAACTACATAAATTACATTGAGTGTCCACATTGATATGATTTATAATTGATTTTGCATGAATTTCTAATTGTCATAACATATGATGCATGGATATGATTTAGGCCTTCTTGCTTTTTGAACATCTTTTAAAGCCACTGGCCAAAAAGCTATCCCAACCTGAATATAATGATTTACCATTTGCAACCCTTTTGAGCCAAACAATTGATATTTTTAAAACCCTAACCTAGGATAGGAATTCCATACCTTACCTAAGGTTAGGAGAGAAAAAAAGGGAAATATTTTGTGGATGAAAAACTTTTGGGTACTATGCAATCAATCATCCTATTTCCGTCATGCATGAAGTATGTCTCTCATGGGCACCACTGTATTGACCGGCGCAGGAGCAATCCTTTCCTGGCTAGTGTCACTATACACCTCCCATGTACATATACATCACCCAAACAAGGGCACACCCCAAACAAGGGCACACTAATGCACTATCCGGCATCTCACGTCAACACATAAAATATCACCACGACACATCAATGTATGACCCAAGCCCGGGCTCAACTCGACCCGGGTAGGATAATGCCATACACCCCCCATGGGATCAATGCATTTAACAAAGCAAGCCAATACAATGGCTAATCTCAACATAATCACTTACGTCATTCTTAAACATGCAAGTAATAAGGTGTGAAGTTTTAGGTTTCCAAGTTGTTATTCAGCTATAACAACTCTGAAAAAAGAATTTGAACGAGGTCGGACGAAGGTAGACAAGGTCAGTCCAGGTCGGTATAAATCGGTCAAGGTTTGGACAAAGGAAAACAAAAGTAGACTAGAACTGTCAAGGTCGAAAGAGGTCGGACAAGATTTGATCAAAGGTGGTTGTTAGACTTTTGGCAAGCGTACCAATTATCGTTGTAAGTTACAAAATTTATAAAAGTTTGTCTCCATAGGGACTTGAATTACTCAGTTAATCCAAATAAAACTTAACAGTTTAATAGTTATGTACAACGAGTGTGAATGGAGTTTCATGTAGTGTGGATTAACAGAAATTATGAAATTTAAAGAAGAAAAAAACGAAATAATAAATTTAGTGCGGAAGACTACGGAAGATTACAAAAACTAATAAAATGACTTTAATTAATTCAAGAAAAGCGTAGGATTAGATTTCATCGTTCATACCCTTAGTATTCAATTAATATTACCATCCATAAGTTATTTTCTATTATTAATGATGCACACATAAAATCACCCCAAATCGATCCCTCATATTTGAGAATCTTAAGAATATTTATCAAATATCGATCCCTCGCATATGAAATAAATATCTCAGCGTTACGATCATATTCGCGTGCTATTTGCAATCTAAACATTATGCTCTATTCCTAGTAATGTAACGTAAAGAGTAAAATTATTCAGTTCAAGGTTTAAGAGTACTTTCCAGTTAAACTTAGAACCTTATTTCGTGAAACTATTGATCAAGTAGAATCAAGCATTAAGTATGGAATAAATTTACCAATAATAAATAGAAAAGACTTATGCATAAATAAATATTAAAAGAGATACTTAAGGGTAAGAAGATTACATCCAATCCTTTAAGAGAAGCTAGCGAAGCATGGAGAGAACCTCCTCAGAAGAATAGATGAAAGGACTCATCATCGCTTCTTTTCGACAGAGTTTCCACACTAATCCTCACCTCTCTCACTATCCTAAGCTACCTACTAGCAATATTTGAAGAGCCTAAGGCTTAAGAACAAGCTAAGAAGCAAGGGAGGAGGAGAATTGGAAAGCATGGAGTGTATCTTTCTCCTTGGGGTGCATGGCTATTTATAGGGGGCTGGCTGCTCGAGTTCACTCGCCCAGGCAAGTGTTTTTGCCTGTGTTTGCTCGCCTTGGCGAGCTTAAAGCCCACTTGAATGCCCACTTGTTGATGCCACTCGCCTAGGCGAGCCATTTAGCCTTGTTTCACTCGCCTGGGCGACCAGTTTATGCATGATTCACTTGCCTGGGCAAGTTAAAAGCTTAACCTTAAAGAATTCTTTGGGCCTTGATGGATTTTGGGCCTGTTTTGCTTGTAACACCTCCAATGTTTGCTTTTTAAATGCTTCTTGATTGCTTTGCTTGTTCGGAAGCTTCAGAATTTCTCGAAACTATCAAAATACAAAACATGATTGGATTAATTTTCCAAAATATAAGAAACATCATTTAAGTAAGTACTAGAGACTATTTATCTAGGTTTTAGGGCACGTTTATAAACAATTTTACTGAAATCAAAAGATAAGTGCCAACATTGTAAGCTTGGATTTAACTAGAATAGGGCACTTATCAGTGGTCAAGGGGATACTGGGGTTTCTATAAAATACCAAAGACGGGTTCAGCACTTTATGTAATCGATTACATAAACATTGTAATCGATTAATGCGATATCGCTTGCAAGACTTGGTCAATATATACAAGGTTGTAAGGGAACCCGGTAGCTCTTTCCTAAGAACATACGAGCTCTTCCGAGTAAGTGACCCGGTGGTTCTCTTCCCAAGAACGTATGAGCTCTTCCGAGTAAGTACCGTGGTAGCTTTAAGGGAGGAAAGGTAAACTTCTCAGAAAGACGACACATGTATGGAATCCGGTCGTTCTAAAGAAAGATATAAACTCATCCGAGTAGAAGACCCAGTAGCTCTCATCCCAAGAAGACACGAGCTCATCCGTGTTAGGGAACCCGATGGCTTTATTCCCGAGAAGACACGAGCTCATTCGGGTAAAGGAACCCGGTAGCTCTCTCTTTTAAGTGACTTAAGCTCAATAACTTCAAGGTATATTCCTGGGTAAGGAACCCAGTATAACTAAGGAAAAAGGAAGCAAGCCTTAGCAGCTCTTAAGGAAACAACCTCGGATTAGTAACCCGGTATACAAATGTTCGCCAACAAGGATTAGGTTATGTCTATGCATGCATGCACGCACGCTACGTAAACCATTAAACCCGGCATACCCATCCCGATAGCCGACATCACAACACAAGGGAGTAATACACATACTTAGCTCGGCCTACCCTTCTCGGTAGCTGAGGTTACAACATAACTTTGTTTTAATATTTATATATTCACATACTCAACCTGACTTACCCAATCCGGTAGTCTTCTTCTTCACAAACACACCCCGTAAATACATCATCATCATCAATATATTTCATACAAAATATCATGTAACAGATACACACTTTTATCCCAATCATGATATCTAAAATTATTATTAACGCAATAAACTCCCTTTACCTCAACAGGGGTTCTTTTTCTTTTGTTCTTAACATGTGTTTTGTTCGAACACTCGTTCTCACCGCGACCAGGAGTGAAAGGTTGAGCTCCGTTCACGAATTCTTCTTAACGGAGAAGGCTTTCTGATGAGGACATCAAAGACCAACCCCAAGACCAAGACCCAATACAAGGCATAGGAGGGCCCATGACAAGAGCAAGAGCTAAAAAGACCCAAGAAGCTTTGCAACATATAATGGCTAATCTGAGGGCAATCCAATTGCATGAGGGGACTCAAAATCTGGAGGACTGCATGAGTGGACTGCTAGTCACATGTATTGCTTGCTTGGAATGATAATAAAAGCAATTATTGACTTAGGCATTGAATAAAAAAAATAATAGTAATAAAGTGCTTGCAGTAGCTTGAGGTCCAAGTCTCAAAACCAACTGCAAGCACTTTATTACTATTATTTTTTTATTCAATGCCTAAGTCAATAATTGCTGGTGTTTTTTGTGTCTAAATTGCATTTCAGAAAGTCCTCTTTCACCTCGTTTTGGAATCAGTCCAATCCGAGTTCTGTAGGCCGAGAAATACATAAAAGATAACAGTACGATTCTGGCTCTGTTGGTGTGCGAACTCCAACCTAGAATTGGTCTGAAATTGAATCAAGGCAGGGGGATTCTCATCACTTTCCACCGCTGCTACGGTGGTTCTTAAGAGTTTAAGTGGTACAGAAGGTGGAAGAAAAGAGATTTCTGGTGCAATAATTTAGAGAGAGAAAGAAGAGAAACACACAGAGGTAAGAGTGAACATGTTTCCGCTTCATGCACTGCTATTTATAGACGAAGCATTGAGGCAAGTTGCCAACAACTTGAATCAGCCAGCTATCACAGCCACCATACCTGCCCACTTGCATAACTGAACAACCACTAGAGCCGCCACCATTTTTACTATGCGTGTACAGATAACTTATCTCAGTCACAAAATTTGACCTTTTATCTCTTACGCACAAACACCCATGCAAAACACTTTAACAAATTGCAAGATTTATATTAAACAATTAATCAAACACAAATATATTTCTACTTGTTAAATTTCAGGGTGTTACAGTTATCTCCTTTATAAGGAGCTTTGTATTCTGGGTTTAGTGAGCTTGATAGCGCTTTGAACTCTTTCATTATAAATTTTTTTATTCGTCATAAACTTAACAATTTATGCGATAAATTTTCTCCTTCTATCATCTGAACTTCCCTGTCTAAATAGAATTTCTCAATTCTTTCAAAACAAATTGGAATCTAGGCTTCGATTCGACTTAGTTCCGCATTTGTTTCGTGGTGGGTCTAAGTCATCAGTGATAAACCATTTTGTTATGTTCGTGTTGTGTCTTCAAGATTTAATCAAGAAGATGATCGACACAATCAAGATTAAGAAATTCATAGGAAAAAATAGCTTCAACCCTTGGTGCATTAAGATGTGTGCCTTATTGAAAGAACAATGAATTTGGGCACCTCTTTCTGGTCAACTGTGAAGGTTGATAAGTCAGTTTTTGAGTTGCAAGATGAAAAAACTCAATTGTTGATTCTCTTGTCATTGTCTAATGAAATTTTTATGAAGTTCCTAAAAAGAAAATTGCTTCTACGTTATGGTTCAAGATAGAGAAACTTTTCACAACGAAATCAATCTGCAACAAGTTGCTTCTGAAATGATATTTATTTGGCCTTTGAATGAGAGAAGGTACGACATTGAAAAAGAATTTTGATGAGTTAAACTTTGTTTTGATGGAGCTCCATGACATTGATGTCAAGATAGAAGATGAAGATCTGATAGTGATTATGTTAGATTCGCTCCCTCCTTCCTATGAGAATTTTGTGAGTTCTTTTAGTGTTGGCAAAGACCCCATGACACTTGAAGAAGTCAAGTCCAGTCTCTATTCTGAAAAGCTTTGATTGAAAGCGTCTGTGAACGGTGATGAAGCCTTTGCGTCCAGATTATCGGTGATTGATTCTTCTAGAGGGCATAAGAAGAAGAAAGGTTGATACAAAGGACATCTATAATTATTGCAAAGAACCTAATCATTGGAAGAAACATTGTCCATAAAAAGCAAAGAAAGATTTGGTTGTTGTTGTGGTTTAGAATGATTCCTTATTAGAAAACGATTTGGTTCTGACTACTGGTGAACAACCACAACAACATTCTAAGCAATGGGTACTGGACTCAGGTTGTTCTTATCATATGTGTCCATACAGAAGTTAGTTCGTAACATATAAGGAGAAGTCTGGTGGTAATGTTCTGATGGGTAACAATGCACTTGCAAGTCAGTTGGTATAGGTTTTATAAAAATCAAAATGCATGATGGGATTGTTAGAACCTTAATCTACATACTTCATGTCTATAGCTTAATAAAAATCTAGTCTTTATGGGTGTGATGGATTCAAAAGGTTTTTCTTGATTGATTGAAGGTGGAGTTATGCAAATTGTAAGGAAAAGGAAGTTTGTGGTAATGCAAGGACCAAGCATGGAAATCTGTACATCCTTCATGGGTCCACTATGACAGGCACTATGATAGGACTAACAATTACTTGGAATTCTATTCTACATAATTCAATGAATTCTATAAAGATGAAGGCATTTCAAGACAATGTATTGTATGTTATAATCTGCACCAGAATGGAGTAGCTAAAAGAATGAATAGGAGCTTGTTGGAAAGGGCCAGATGCATGCTATCCAATTCAGGGTTGAATAGGATTTTTTGGGATGAGGCAGTCATCACAACATGATATCTCGTGAATTGCCCACTATCCACTATCATAGATTTCAAGACTCCATTGAGGTATGGTTTAACAAATGATAAGCAACTTTTTGAGTGATATTTTGTACCATTCACATATATTTTCTTGGTGTAACTCATGTTTGGGCACTAGTGATGATGACTAAAGCATGAACGCTTAGATTTGATCATTTTCATATGCAAATTTCAAGACCCCATGGTTAGTTATTAGAACTTAAAGATAAAAGGTGAGGAAGATTAAGAAGATGGTAATGAATCGATTTGGGGCAATAAGTTTGAGGAGGATTTGCCACAAAGGAAAACTTCATTGATAAGAATCGATTTAGGTTCAACAAAGAACCAAGAAGAGGCTAAGCTCTTAGTTCAAGTCAATGCTTAATTTCATTAATCAAAGTTGTGCCAAAAATAGCAATATCTGAGTACTTATAAAGCTAAGCCTTTAATAAAACCTAAAAACGCATAGTTTAGGCCTATTTCAGTCCACATTGAGGCCCATTTCACAAATAAATACGAAAATAAAACCTAAAAATACATAGTTTGGGCCTATTTCAGTCAACATTGAGGCTCATTACACAAATCAACATATCTTCTTGTAAAAGCTTGACTTCGGACCTTGTCAATGGATCCTTCAATTCATGGAGTGCTTCTAGATCTTGATGCTCTTTGGATAGTCATCTATCATCCCCTTCTTCTTGAAAAGAAGCCGTCCACGGATTTGCATGCAAATCACCTATATCACAAGAAGAAATATCAATGACATTCAAACTATAACTCACCCCAAACTCACTTTGTAACATCCTCAAAATTATATTATGAGATATATTTATGATTGAAGTATGGAAGTGTGATGATAATTGGATACAAGAAGAATAGGATAAATTTTATTTGAACATAAGCTGCCCAAAACTTCCATATCTGCCACCCGAATTGAAAAATTTATTTCTCTCTCAATTATTATTCAAATTAAGTGTATGATATATGTAATTAAAGATCTATATGTCTACTACAACATATTAAAATTTCAGACCAATCTAGATTGATTACTGTTTGAAATAACAAAAACACTAAGGGATGTCATTGTCCTAAGTTAAATTCGCTGGCAGCTTTGGAAGTATAGATTAAAAATTCTATATCTCGAGTTTTATAACTCCAAATAAGGCATGTGATACCTTTTTCGAAAGCTTAGGAAGTCTAGTTTAACATACTAGAAAATGAGAATTTTTGGATTAGTAAGTTGGTACAGACTAAATAATGAGTGAACCCTATCTGGTTGAGTGCTTATAGCCCATTGGACCATTTGGATTGAGTAAAACTTGTAACTCTTGGACTTTTGGCCCAAGGAATCAAATATTCAGCTCAAATTTGGACTAACCAGAAGTGTATTCACGTGGAAAAGCAATAGAATAGGCATAGCTAAGTGAAATAATAGGAAGAAAAGTTTGGTAAACCAAAGTCAATGGTAAGTCAATGAAGATAAGCTTTTTGAATCAACCTTTCTAGGTGGCCCTTCAAGGTGGAAAGCAAGCATTAAACCAGGCAATTGCAACCCTTGTTCAGCCAAGTCCATGTAGAGAAGCCAGCTGCCCCAAAACAATAAATTAAAGAATCATTGACCAAAGACAAATCAAAGTCAAGATAAGGTTTAAGCAAAATATCTTTCAAAGTAATGATGATTTAGTTAAGTTGTAACCAAACCAACTCCTAATTCAGTTTTAATCTAACTAGAACCACTTAAAACTCAACTAATTAAATTACTATAAATAGCTAGGGCTGTGGAAAAAATTTCACGTAGGATCTAGCATCCAAAGCCAAAGACAATTTCCATTTTCCTTGTACCTTGCTTTCATTTTCTTGCTTTCTATTTGCTTTCCACAAACTGTGACTTCTTCTACCACCTCATCCACCAATCAATTTCTTCTTTCAAGGCTTCATTTCTTAGAAGATATTCAAAAAGAAGCAGCCACTTAATCAATTTCAAATCCAAATCCATTTGAGGTAGGCTAGGCTTCAATCTTTAATTAAGAATTGATTTGGATTAATTTACATGCTTAAATGTACAGATTTATGGCTATTATTTAGGCTGTAATTTCATGTCATTTGAGGGTAATTTTATGATGTGGAAATGTTGATTTTAACCATAGGATAGGTGATGATTTATAAGTTAAAATATTAGTAATATTTGGAATCACATTTGATGATTTTTGTGAGTGATTTGATGATCTTTGGGCTGTTGGTTAATATTTTTATTATGGGACTGTTTTGAATTAATTTTTTTGAAGTAGAGGTTGAATGGTATGTAGTTAAATGATTCAAATGTTTGAGTGATTAAATTTGAGGATGAAGTAGCAAGATGGTAGGTGAAAGGAGATTAAAATGCATGCTAGGTTATAATTTTCTTGTGAAAGTTTAAAGGTGTTAGAAATTATTTTAGAGATATAATGCGGTTTATTAGTTAGGTTACTAACATGATTTTTTTATAGCTTGAGGATAATCAAAGGTCATGCCAAGTGGTAATGATCTTATTTGAATAAGGTATGGTGGTTTAACCATACTTGTGGTAAGTATGATGTTATGACAACAACAATTTTTCCATAAGATGGTATGTATTTTGCTTATGGATTTTATTATGAATGGATTTTGACTGATGATATGTTGATTTATGTTTCCAAGTCCAGTACGAGATTTGTGAAACAAAATTTGATACTACATACAGTACGATATGTAGTGACCAGGTGCAAATATATGGCAAAATCATGCATGTTTGCGTAAGACGATCGCAACGTCTACATCTAGTACGAGGTGTAGCTACATACAGTACGATATGTAGAAGCCATGTGCACTCTGGGAAAATTCATCTCATGCATCCATATAGTTTGCATAATTATTTTATTGCTTTATTTGAATATATTAATTATTTACTAACATACTAACGTGTTCGGTGGTTTAGTTTTTGCCTACTGAGAAATTTTTATTTCTCACTAGATTTGTTTCATTTTTTTTTTAGATGGCAACAGCGGTCAATTTCCTTGATACCCTGGATTGGTGATGGTGTAGAAATGAAGATATGAAGTAGGCCGGTGTATGGAAAATTCTGTACTTGTTTAATAATGACTTTTGTAACAAGGACTGTGACTACTTATAATATATATATCAGTGTAACAACTTCTATAATCTATACGTTTTAGAATTTATACTAGGATCCGTTCAGTAAAAATAAAATAGTAATAAAAATTATTTAACGATTCTTAAAAATTTAACCTTAATAAAAATATAATATCTAGAATAATTTTAGGTCGTTACACACTTGGTAAGGCAATCCTGTAGGCATTGTCATTAATAATCTCAAGAACATTGAAAGAACCATCACCCCTAGGTTAGAGTTTATATTTCCTTTAAAAAGGAAACCTATTCTTCCTTAGATGTACCCAAACCCAATCTCCGGGATCAAATACCATGGTCTTTCTCCCTTTGTTGGCATGTCGAGCATACTGCTCAATCGTCCTCTCAATTTGATTTCACACCCTTCCATGAAGATTCCTAATAAAAGTGGCTCTAGAAAGCCCATTCTTACTCAAAATAGAAGAATCATTAGGTAAGGAATTTAAATCAACAAGGAATAATGGGTTAAAACCATAAACGACCTCAAAAAGAGAAAAATAATTGGTAGAGTTAGTTACCCTATCATCAAGTCTAGGATTAGGATGTTGATACCTTACGGTGATATTGTTAATGAGTCTATGATCTGTGCACATCCTCTATGTGCCATCTTTCTTAGGGACTAGGATGACTGACATTGCACATGGGCTCAAGATTTCCTTCAACCATCCTTTTTGCATCAACCCTTCAACTTGTTTTGGACCTCCTTTGTCTCTTCTAGATTACTCCTATAGGCAGCCTTATTAGGTAGTGAAGTTGATAGAGGACTATCCAAAAAGCATGAAGTTCTAGAAGCACTTCATGAATTGAAGGTTCCAATGATAATGTCCAAAACCAAGCTTCTACAAAAAGAGATGACCAAGAGAATCATGGGTTGGACTATTTAACAAGGGCAAGGATGGAGGAAGACACAAGAAGCTTTGGAGCACCTTGAGGATTGTAGGAGAGCCCGCTTAGCACGAATATCGCGCTTAGCACAATTCCTTTCATAGCTTTCATAATTTTCCTAGTTTTCGTAATTTTTGTATTGTCGTAATTTAGTAATTTCTTATTTGTGTAATGGGCCTCAATGTGGACTTAAATAGGCCTAAACCATGCATTTTTAGGTTTTATTAGAGGCTTAACTCTATAAGTACTCAGACATTGATAGTTTGGAGGAACTTTTGATTGAATAAAACTAAGCATTTGCTTGAATTGAAAGCTTAGCGTCTTCTTGGTTCTTGGCTGAACCCAAATTGATTCTTATCAAGGAAGCTTTCTTTTGTGGCGAATCCTCCTTAACTTATCGTTCCAATAAGGATCGTTGTGTTATTCATTACCATCTTCTTTATCTTCTACACCTTTTATCTATAAGTTCTACTATCTATCATTGGTATCTTGAAATTGGCCTCTGGAAATGATCCAATCCAAGCATTCATGCCTTGGTAGTTATCAGAAGTTCCAGGAACAAGATCTATTTGATGTTCAATTCCTCGAAAAGGAGGCAAGCCATGGTAATGTCTTGTGGAAAGACATTCTCAAACTCCTTTAAGAGTGTATCAAAACCTTGAGTCAGCTCAAGTGCACTAGAAGACAAGAACATATAATTTGGAATGAGTGAATACATTTGTTGTCTAGCTAGCTTCACTCTTTTAACTTCCTTAGGTTTGATGAACAAACTTTCTTTTATCACTAATTATTTTTCACTCTTTTTTTTTCTTTTGTTCTTTCTTTTCACTCTTTTTGCCATCTTTTTCTTTTTGATTTTTCTCTCTCAAAGGACTCTTTTCTTCTTGGATTTTCTTTTCTTTTTCTCTTTTCAATCTCATTTTAATTTGATCCTCACACACCTCACTGTTAGTATATGGATGTCTTAGAGACAATCTTTTCCTTAGATTAGGACATACATGTACTTTTCAATATTGTCATAAATAAATTATAAGCGCTCTTTATCTTGTTTCATATTTTATCTCGATATCATTATTAATATATGAGTAAACTGGATAAAACCCTTGGAATAGAATAGGTATCTCTTGAGCATCAGTGATGGGATCACGATCATGAGGATTCAAGGATACCAAATGTCTACTCCTAAATTTTAAGTTCCTAGTCTAGAGACACTGAGAATGGGGATCAGTGATCTCGGATAAGACTAGCACGACTTATCTACTTGTATGCAAATACAAGATAAAGACCTCATGAGCTACATACATGGAGATGTCTTAGCTAAAGTCGTGGGTGGACCTATAAGGGTATAGCTCGCACTGAACAGACCCACAAAGAGACTCTATGAGGAAATCTCACAGATAGTATCATTAGAAGTAGTCTCTTATTATTTGGGTGTGTCTTTCCTTAGACCAGAAGTTTTCACCTAGACTGTGTTCTAGAAGACATGCTTTGATTGTATACCTCGTCTGCCTGAAACATGGAGACACATAGGTATACCTTTGGGCATGTCCTGAAAGAACACGAGTCTAGGGTGACTAGCTGAAGGAATTCGTCAAATCTCTGTGGGAGATTAGGTTATCTGTAAACTGGAGAAATCGGGATGACATTTACGGGACTCGGGAATCTATGCATAGTAAAAGAAATCATGAGATGATTTGCCTTTAGAGTCAGTAAAATTGGAGACTCCCTATTTCGTATTAAAGCTTAACCTAAACTGCAAGGGCAGATACGTTTCCTTAACCTAGGTTTTATGGGAAGGTAACCGAGACGAAAGGAAATACATATGGAAACCAAATAGATTTAATAGGATGATCTTGTCATTTACCTAACTAGTTCTGGGGCAACAAAGCATTGCTAGTGCTCTGTGTTGTCATTAAATGGGTAGTGGCCTTGTTAGGCCCAAACTCATTTATGTCAGTAGCTATGTTGGGCCTAATGGGTCACACACTAACACTTTATTGTCATGACATTATAGCATTAAAGGTTTTGGGCCTAATAATGGTTGTTGGTCCAAGAAAGAGTTTGAATACCTATCTTAAAGAGAGAGGGGCGCATGAATGGAGTTAATGGGCTTGGATAGTCCAAGACATTATTAATTAATTTAAATAGTTAAATTAATTATCTAATATTTAAATTTGATAATTTAAATTTTGAATTTAAATATTTAAATTAACTATAGTAGTTAGTTTCATATCAAAAGGAGAAGATAAGAGCTAGATTTGAATTTGAATTCAACTAGCATCTTATCATGATCATGTCCTAGATTTTAGGAAGAAGTTTGAGGGCTGATTATGGGGCCTACATACGGCTGATATTTAATTATTGTTTGGCAAAATAATTCCCAAGTAATTGACTTGGTCTTAGGAGGATATGATAGGAGGTTGTTGGCAATTTTTTGAAATACAACAACTCTATCTTTTCTTCACGTGTGGGATGCTTCATAATCAGATTTTTTGGTTAAAAAAATCTGACTCAAACTCTTCTATAAAGTGTGCTATTGTGATCATAGTTCTTTAATTTCTTTTTTTTTTTGAAAAAAAAACCTATCTACCTTCCTCCACTTTCACGTGCCCTTGTGTGAGTTTTGACAGAAAATTCAGCCACTAATATCATCTATTGGTGAGTCTCTTAGATAAGTAAAAACACTTTGAAACCTAACCTTTTTCCTCTCCATTGGTGTGCCTAGCCTGCCTCCTTTGGTGTTTGTTGGTAGTCTTCAAGAAGTGTTCTTGAGTCTTGACAAGAAGTGGTGTGGATCAACATTAGAGGGCTTGTATCTTCAAGCCTATCCTTGATCATCAAGTTACGAATATAAACAAGGTAACATCTATGTCCTAAAGAATGATTCTTGTGTGGTATGTGTGGTTCCGTTTGAATTTTTTTTTTTTTGTTTTTCTCGCATGCCTTTGGGCTTCATGGCCCTTTCTTACACTCACTTGGAGACAAAAGTGAAAGAACTACCTTTTTACCTTTATGTAAGAAAGAATATCGATTGGTGACCCCATTGTGGATAACATCTTGATCATATTGCCACGGTCTACCAACCAAAATATGGACAGCTTCCATGGGAACCATACCACAAAGCACTTCATCAACATACTTTCCAATGGAGAATGTAAGCAACACTTGCTTATCCACTACCAACTCACATTGTCACTCAACCATTGCAACTTATAAGGCTTAGGATGAGGGGTGGTTTTTAAACCAAACATCTCCACTAATCTAGTACTTGCAACATTGGTACAACTTCATCCATCAATGATTAGAGAACAAACCTTTCCATTCACCAAGCATCTAGAATGGAAAATGTTTCTCTTTGTGTTCGATCTTTGCACAAGCTTCCCATAAGTCTTCTTACCATCAAAAGATCTCCCTCTTCCGGTGGAAGAAAACCATCATCCTCCCCTTCACTAGAGGAACTATAAGAGCTCTTAGATGACTCACTATCCACCTCTCCATTCTCCAAGACAATCATGGTCCTTTTGTTAAGACATTAGGATGCACTATGACCCTTTCCAAAACACTTAAAACATTTAACGGAACTAGATTATTGGAAGGGGAATGAGTAGGAGAAATAGGATTACCTCTTGATGACTGTCTTTCAATATGTTGTGAAGAAAAACCCTATGAAGTTGCTACAAGATGAATAACCATATGAAGGCTTATTGTAGGCTTGCTTTCTCTTCAGTTGTTGCTACACTTTCATAGCCTTATGTATAAGTTCATCCATAGTGTTGTAGCTTTGAATCTCTACAACATCTTGAATGTCCATGTTCGAGCCATTCAAAAATCTAGACATTGTAGCCTTATTAGTCCCTTCAATGTTTGCTCTTATTAAAGAAATCTCCATCTCCTTGTAATAATAATTAACACTTTTATTTCCTTGATAAAGCTTTTGTAACTTGTTATGCATGTCTCTTATTTATTGAGGTGGAACAAATCTCTCCCTCATGATTCTTTTCATTATCTCCCATGTGTCCAGTCTATGTCTTCTTAATCTTTCTCTCTTCATTTACACTTGATTCCACCATGCCATGACACATCCCTCAAATTCTAAGCTAGCCAACTTCATTTTCTTTTCTTCACTAAAATTGTGACAATCGAAAACTTGGTCGACTTTCAATTCAAGGAGTAACCAAAGTGAAAGATGAAATAAATGCAAACTCAACTTAAGAGGTTAAAGAAGAAAGAAAACTCTAAGACAAAACCTTGGAAATTTAGAAGACAAGCAATAAAAGCTCAAAAAGAAAGTATAACTCAAAAGGAATGTCAAACAAGACAAATAGGAAGATAAAAAAAAATGCAAAATGAGAGTACTAGATTTTAAATTTTTGGTTGAACTTTTTTTTTTTCACACTTGGGTCCTTATATTTTTTTATATTTTCATTTTGACCCCAAAATATTTTAATATTTGCTCTTTGGTCCTTTGCATTTTCTCTTTTAAGATCAAAAACTTTTGATATTTGCACAAACACCCAATACTCTCGAAACATAATTTTAAAGATCAAACTGAGGGCTTTTCTAGCAGTGCTATGAGTTTTATGAAGAAGACGAAGAACATGAACAACCCATGCTCAAATCAACTCCGAATTCAACAAAAAGATAGACTAATTGAAGGAAAATGCAAGATAAACTAAAAAAACACATAATAAACACAAAATTAAAAACAAACAAGCAAGAATCAAAGGAATTTAGTTTTCTGATATTTTTTTGGAAAAAAAAATGAAAATTGCACCTAAATTGATAGAAATCTTTTGGAATTGCTCTCCAGATTCAAGCTTTGATTACCACATGATGACGACCAAGGCATGAACGCTTGGATTGGATCGTTTCTGGAAGAAAATTTCAAGACGTCAGGGATAGTTATTAGAACTTAAAGATAAAAGGTGTGGAAAATTAAGAAGATTGTAATGACCCGCTTCGTCGATACAATATCACTACTCTAAACTTATAATTTTCAAATTTTAAATGAAAACTCTATTAATTTGATTATGAAAATGAGAATAAATTTCTCTCGATAATAGACTAATCACAAACGCACAAATACGTATATATATAACCAATACATATCATTCATATGTTAGAACATAATTCAATTTTTACATATATCTAAACTTGAGATTACATGTCCGATCAAAGAGAAACAAGGAGCCAACTAAGAAAGAGTTGATAACAAAACACAACTTTCTCTCAAAATAAATTCCAACGTTATCACGTTGGCTTGGTTGCTCCAACAAAAGGATCTCTCACCAATATCACCTACTGCTGCTCATCTGCTTCCACGAATGAAGGTTCATGATCATAACAGGTACAACCACACAGTACAAAATTGCAATGATGAGTTTATTATACAAGTTCAACAATCACCAAATAACAATGATTAACAAGAAAACAATAATAATAACCACAATCATTTTCAATAATCAATTAGTTCAACACACACTCAACAAAATAGTCATCAACTTTTTCCACAATTCAAATCAATTATGCTCAGAATGATGCATGCACCTGACTCAACTCTTAAATGCAATGTGGTACCATTCATCAGGAAATAGCCTAATCGTGCCCACATGACACTATCACTTAGGAAAATGATTCGATAGTTTGTCGGGGTCACCCTATCGTGCACTGACCACTCCCCATGGTGATTAGCTTGAGTCACAAGGGAGTTCCAAACCGAGTGACATGCCCCCAAGTACCCGCATTTTTATCCTCAGAAAAACCACAAGTACGTACTGCCTTCATTCTATTTCTATGCAATTATAAAGTACGAAACATGGGCCCATCAATGCACTGACCGTGGATAGTTAAGAATTCTAAGCAATCCCTTTCCTTCTCCAGGGATGCTTAAAATTCTTAAACTCACCATCTTCCCTCCCAGGGATATCCAACAAGTCACTGCACCCTCCATGTACATACACAACATACATCCATCACAATGACATCATCTTTCATCTGTGTCATCATCAACATCAATATCATCTCAATCTCAATATCATCAACATCAATATCATCTCATATTAATATAATCATCAACATCATCTCTTATTAATATAATCATCAACATAATCTCATTTTAATGTCATTAACATCACAAGCATTCACATTCAACATATATACATATAACACATGCCTGAGATTCACATTCCCAAGTCTTCAGATTACACAAATCTCATACATTCACAATCCATAAGATCACGAGATTGATATTTTAGGAAAATTCTAAATTAAAGACGAGAAATATAATATACAAAACAAACTCATGCCCACTTAAAATTTAATAAAGAAGTAAATAAGATAATATATTTATAAAATTTTGGACAAAGTCTCATATAATTAAGATTTTTCCCAAAAATCTAATCATTACAGCCACAACATCATTCACAATTTCATTCATCAATAACAAATATATCGCATCCCATTAATTTAAAACACAATTTTTCTTGAAAAAAAGCACACAACAGGGACAAACATACATCCCATAATTGTGTCCCCTAACCCCAACTATGGTATCAAAAGCTGTAAATAAATAATAAACTTCCCTCACCTTTATATGAATTCTCCCGTTAGCTCGTCATGGTGTTGTTTCGATATCTCTCAAGTTCACGTGCTTTGGCCTAAAGTAGAGCTCTATATACCAAATCGAAGACAATTTAGTAAAAACACCCAATAGTGGTACTCAAATCACAAGAGATACTAAGAGAGGCTTAAACTAGCTAGGAGAAGACAAGGAAGTCATGGTTACCTCGAAGAAACCAAGAAAGGAGGATTGGGAGCTCTGTTCTATACCAAATTTTCGAGTTGAGTTTTGAAGATTCCGTTCCAATTAGAGTGTTTCTCTTCGTGCAGTGGTCCGACCACAAGCGGTGGTAGCTCATGGCAGTCACCAGTGACTGTGGGTGGTGGAAGAGGAGTCTTAAGGGTTTGGGTGAGAATTTAGAGAGAGAGAGAGAAGTTAAAAATGCATTTTTTGGCATTGTTGAACATATTTATAAGCTTTAGATCTTGCTTAGCTCGCTCTGCTAGCTCAACGCAATTTCCTCTCTGTCTGAAATTTGTAACTTGAAAGAAGAAAATGAAAAACTTGTTTCAAGCTACAAATTGAATGGATGTGTATGTGCTTCTTCTTCATCTAATGTTGACAAATACAATGCTTTGCAAAAAGAGTTTGATGAGTTCAAAAAAGGTCAAGGTGAAAAACATATGGTAGTACTTTCAGAAAATAATTACTTGGTTGATCTCTTGAAAAGGCTTTATAAAGGAAAATGCAATTTGGCTGAAATGCTAAGTGTGCAAAAATATGCTGGAGATACTTCTGGATTGGGTTACAAACATGGATCAAAACCTTATGGAAAAACCAAGTTTGTGCCTCCAAAATAGAAATATCAAAAAGTTGTTTCAAGACCACGGTTTAATCACATGACTTATTTTGAAAGAGCATAAAAAATTGTAACTTGTAACTATTGTATGAAGAAAGGCCACACATCTAATAGATGTTATGCTAGGAGATTCTATGTGCCAAATGGAGAATGCATTTGGGTGCCAAAGAAAAAGAAAATAGCTAACCCCTATGGACCCAACCTCAATTGAGTACCTTCCTTTGTAAATTGATTTGAATTTTGTAGGTATGTCTAAGAGCTAGATCATCATTATGGTATCTTGACAGTGGATGCTCTAGACATATGACCGGTGACATGTCAATGCTCACAAATTTGACTCTTAAAGATGGTGGATTTGTCACCTATGGAGACAATGTTAGAATTTTGGCAAGCGTACCAATTGTCGTTGTAAGTTACAAAATTTATAAAAGTTCGTCTCCACAGGGACTTGTGCTACTCAGTTAATCCAAATAAAACTTAACAGTTTAATAGTTATTTACAACGAGTATGGTCGAAGTTTTGATGGTTTTATGAAAATAACGAAAGATTACGGAAGATTACAGAAGCTAATAAAACGATTTTAATTAATTCAAGAAAAGCGTAGGATTGGATTTCATCATTCATACATTCAGTATTCAATTAATATTACCATGTATAAATCATTTTCTATTATTACTGATGCACACTATGTTAACCTCAAATCGATTCCTCGCAATCGAGTTCTAAAGATATTTACCGAATATCGATCCCTCGCATACAGAGTAAATATCCCAGCATTAAGAATTATAATCACGTGCTTTTATGCAATCAAAACGGTACACCCTATTCCTAGCGTTCATAACGTAATGAGTAAAATTACAAATCCTAAGAGTACTTTCCAGTTAAACTTAGAATCCAATTTCATGAAACTAGTGATCAAGTAGAATCAAGCATTAAGAACGGAATAAATTACCAATAATAAATAGAAAAGACTTATGCATAAATAAATATTAAAAGAGATACTTAAAAGTAGAAGATTACATCCAATCCATAAGAGAAACTAACCAAGCATGGAGAGAACCTCCTTAAGAGAAGAATAGATGAAGGGCCCCATCACCGCTTCTTTCCGGCAGAGTCTCCACACTAAATCTCACTTCTCTCACTTTCCTAACTACCTAATACTACTATTTACTACAAAAAAACTAAGAAAAAGCTTGAAAGAAGCAAGGAGGAGAAGAAATTTGAGTTGAAGAAGTGATGCATTTGCCTTGGGGGTGCTTGGGTATTTATAGGGGTTGATCTGCTCGTGTTTGGTCGCCTAAGCGACCATTTCCTTCATGTTTTACTCGCCCAAGCGAGTTTGAGGCCCATTTGCACGTCCACTTGGCCCACTTGGATGCCACTTGCTGTTGTTAACTTGCCCAAGCGACCAGATACCACTATATTCACTCGCCCAAGCGAGTTAAAGCACCTTCTGGAGAATTCTTTTTGGGCCTTGGGCCTGATTTGCTTGATGCACCTCCCAGGTTTGCTTTATGATCCCTATTTGCTTGCTTTTTGTTTTCGGAAGCCCCAGAAATCCTCGAAATCAATCAAAATACAAAACATGTTGGATTAATCTTTCGAAATATGACGAATGGCATGTATACAAGCAATAATAGCCATTTAACTAGGTTTAGGGTAAATTTATGATAAAAGCTTATGAAATCAAAGGATAAGTGCCTTTATTTAAAACATGATTTTAACTTAATTAGGATACTTATCAGACAACAACAAAGGGAAGATAATTGGAGAAGGAAATATAGAAGACAACTTTAAAATCAAAATCAGAAATGTGCTTTATGTGGAAGGTTTAAAGCATAATCTCCTAAGTATAAGCCAACTTTGTGATAAAGGGTTCAAAGTGTCATTTAATGACAATTGCTGCATGATATGTGATGGGCAAAATGGTGAGGTGATTCATATAGGTAAAAGAAAAGGTAATATCTATTTACTCTCCATAGATCATGCATTCTTTCACAACACTTCTTGCCTAATAAGTAAAATTGATGAATCTTGGCTATGGCATAGAAGGGCAAGTCACATTAACATGCATCATATGAACAAGCTAATTAAAAAGGATTTAGTCATTGGCTTACCCAAACTCAAGTTTGAAAAGGACAAATTATGTGGTGCTTGTCAAAAGGGGAAACAAACAAAAAAATCTTTTCAAAGTAAAAATGTTGTTTCTACTTTAAGACCCCTTGAATTACTTCACATAGATTTATTTGGTCCTTCTAGAACTATGAGTTTAGGAGGTAATTACTATGGGCTTGTCATTGTTGATGATTACTCTAGGTTCACATGGACCTTGTTTTTGAAATCCAAGAGTGATGCTTTCAATGCTTTCAGAAAATTGGCCAAACTTGCTCAAAATGAAAAGGGAAACAAAATTATCTCAATAAAAAGTGATCATGGTGGAGAATTCCAAAATGAAAATTTTGAAAAATTCTGTGAAGAAAATGGAATTAACCATAATTTTTCAGCTCCAAGAACACCCTAGCAAAATGGTGTTGTGGAGAGAAAAAATAAATCCCTTGAAGAAGGTGCAAGAACTCTTCTTAATGAGACAAATTTACCTAAACATTTTTGGGCTGATGCTGTAAGTACAGTTTGCTACACTTTGAATAGATTACTAATAAGGCCTATTTTAAAGAAAACTCCTTATGAACTATACAAAGGTAGAAAACCAAACCTTTCTCATTTAAGAGCATTTGGGTACAAGTGTTTTGTTTTGAATAATGGTAAAGACTCACTTGGAAAATTTGATGCTAAAGTTGATGAAGCCATCTTCCTTGGATATTCATTACATAGCAAAGCATATAGAGTTTTCAATAAAAGAACCTTATGCATGGAAGGATTAGTTCATGTTATTTGTGATGAATTGATAAGTGCCATATTTTAGTTAAATGCAGGTTACAATGCTGGCCCTTATCTTTTTGACTTCAGTAAATTTGTTTGTAAACTTGCCCTAAACCTAGTTGATTTGTATGTAGTACTTATATAAAGGTTATTTTTCATTTTGGAAGATTAGTCCAATCATATTTTGTATTTTGATAGGTTGCGATGGTATCCGAAGAATCCAAGCAAGCAAAGCAAGCGAAAAGGGCATAAAAATAAAATTTAGGAGGTGTCAGAAGCAAAATGGCCCAAAACTCGTCCAAGCCCATGACCTTTCTTCACTATTAAGGCTTTAACTCACCCAGGCAAGTGGAACTAGTGTATTTTGCTCGCCCAGGCGAGTGGAGGCTTCCAGAAAGATGTATTAACTCGCCTAGGCGAGTGAAACAAGGCCAAATTACTCGCCTAGGCGAGTGAGCTTAAGCAGGTGACCAAATCCTATAAATAGGCATGCAAGGTGAAGATGGAAGCATGATTGGAAGGCCAAGGGATGCCTTGGACGAATTTTCTAAGCTTAGGAATGTAATTTGAGCTCAGGATAGCTTAGGGAGAGTGAGAGAAGTGAGGAATTAGTGTGAAAACTCTGCTGGAAAGAAGCGATGATGGTTCCCTTCATCAATTCTTCCACTAAGGAGGTGCTCTCCATAATGATTGACTAGCTTCTCTTAAAGATTGGATGTAATCTTCTACCCTTAAGTATCTTTTTTAATATTTATTTATGCATAAGTCTTTTCTATTTATTATTGGTAATTTCATTCTGTTCTTAATGCTTGATTCTACTTGATAACTAGTTTCATGAAATTGGATTCTAAGTTTAACTGGAAAGTACTCTTAGAATTTGAACTGAATGATTTTACTCTTTACGTTACATTACTAGGGATAGAGCATAATGTTTAGATTGCAAACAACACGTGATTATGATTGTAATGCTGGGTTATTTACTTCGTATGTGAGGGATCGATATTCGGTAAATATCCTTAGAATTCTCGATTGCGAGGGATCGATTCGGTGTAAATTAATGTGTGCATCAATAATAATAGAAAATGATTTATACATGGTAATATTAATTGGATACTGAGGGTATGAATGATGAAACCCAATCCTACGTTCTTTTCAATTAATTTCATTTTATTAGTTTTCGTACTTTTTAGTTATTTTTTGTTATTTTCGTAAAACCATCAAAACTTCGACCATACTCGTTGTACATAACTATTAAACTGTTAAGTTTTATTTGGAAAAACTGAGTAGCTCAAGTCCCTGTGGAGATGAAATTTTATAAATTTTGTAACTTACAACGACAATTGGTACGCTTGCCAAGAGTCTAACATGAATTTAATCCCTCTAAAGAGGAAAAGAAGTGTGATATTGATGCAGGTCCTTTGGAGGAGTTCATTCAAATTAATGGATCAATGGATAAAGAAAAGGAAGAACCAATTGTTGAAACAAAACAATCAACACCAGTCTAAGAGCCAAAAGATTGGAGAACTACAAGAGATCTCTCCCATGACAATATAATTGGTGAAGTTTCAAAGGGAGTATCTACTAGATCATCATTGAGAAATCTCTGCTGTAATATGGCTTTTGTTTCACAATAGAACCTAAGAATATTGATCAAGCCTTAATTGATGAACATTGGATGCATGCCATGCATGATGAACTGAATCAATTTAAGAGAAATGAAGTTTGGGAACTTGTTCCTAGACCTTCTTCTCTCAAGCCTATTGGAACTAAATGGGTTTTTAGAAACAAACTTGATGAGACTGGAATCATAGTCAGAAACAAAGCTAGATTGGTTGCAAAAGGTTAGAACCAAGAGGAAGGCATTGACTATGAGGAAACCTATGCACCAGTTGCAAGATTGGAAGCCATTAGATTATTACTTGCATATGCATGTTTAATGGATTTTAAACTTTTTCAACTGGATGTTAAAAGTGCTTTCTTAAACGGATATATTGAGGAGGAAATCTATGTGGAGCAACCTCCTGGTTTTGTTGATTTCAAATATCCAAACCATGTTTTCAAACTTAAGAAAGCTCTTTATGGTTTAAAACAAGCTCCAAGGTCTTGGTATGAAGGATTAAGCAAATTTCTGCTTGAACAATCTTTCACAATAGGACATGTTGATAAAACCTTGTTCATCAAAAGGCAAAACAATGATATCTTATTGGTTCAAGTATATGTTGATGATATAATTTTTGGTTCTACTAATCAATTATTGTGCAAAGAATTTTCTATCTCTATGCAGAATGAGTTTGAAATGTCAATGATGGGAGAATTAGCATTCTTTCTTGGACTTCAAGTGAAGCAAATGAAGAATGAGACATTTCTAAATCAAACCAAGTATTGCCTTGAAGTGATCAAAAAGTTTGAAATGGAGAAAAGCAAAGATGCTGCAACTCCAATGGCAACATTAACTTATCTTGATTCAGATGAAAAAGGAAAGAAGGTTGATGAGTCAAAATTTAGAGGAATGATTGGATCTTTACTGTATTTGACAGCTAATAGACCAGATATTATGTTGAGTGTTTGTTTGCAAGATATCAAGCAAATCCCAAAGATATTATGTGCTTATCTATTTGAAATAGCATCTTACTTGACTAATCATCACATGTGCTTCCAAATTCAAAATTATGCTGCATAAATACTGTTCATACTGATATTCTTACTGGAATAATTGATTAAGGCACGTATTAATCGATTAAATGAACTTGAAAACCTGTTATAAAATGAAATTGGTGCTTATGTAATCGATTACACAACCAGGATAATCGATTATTCTTCATATAAAATGATTCCTGAAAATGCATTTCACTGGAATAATCGATTAAGCCATCGAATTAATCGATTACATAAGCTTAAAAATCTTTTACAAAATTTCATTTCATTGGAATAATCGATTACGGTGAATGGTAATCGATTACACTGTTTGAAAAATTGTTTGAAACTCGAATTCTCACTGGAATAATCGATTACTTTTTGAAATAATCAATTACAGCTTCTGCAGAAACTGATTTTGGTTACGAATTAATCAATTACATAAGAATATAATCAATTATTCATGGAGTTACTGCAGAATCTGCAAGATTTTCTTGGAATCTGTAACTGCCCAACTGGCACCTAATTCAAAATTTGACTCTTCTATGCTTTAAAGTTAGTGGGTTAATTTGAAATAACTGTTACTTATTTCAAATTTAAACTTTGGAGCCCAAAATCATCTATATATACAGCCTATGTTAAAGGAAGAAAACACACCATTATCATCTTCAACCTTAAGCACTATTGTGTTTTTCTTCTTCTAAGTCTAGAAACTCTGTCCAGATACTCTTTCCTCACATATTCATTATGTCTGCTCCAAAAAGAACCAAAACCTCTAAGAGAAAGAGTGCTGAAACCTCTAACCCTGTAGTAAATAGGTTAGATCATTAGTTTCCTAGTGAGCATGAGAAAATGACCTATTTGCAGTTTAATGCCACTAAACTCATTTGTCCTCCCAAACACCTTGACCTTGACTAGTTTATTAGAGAAGGTTTTCAATTCCCTGCTATGATTGAAGCCCAAGGATTGAAAAAATTTGTTGAGATGAAGGGTACCTTTTACCCTGAATTAGTGAAGGTGTTTTACACCTGTTCTAAATTTTCCATGGATGGGACTATCTTGTCTCAAGTTAATGGAGTAACCATGGAAATCACTCGTGAGGTTTGGCAAGAAGTTGCTGGCATTTCCTTTAAAAGGGAAAGGAAATTTGAAGAGGAGGCTGAAGGCTATAATAGGGTGGAGACCTATAGGGGGATGTTTCTTGATCCTCAAATGAGACTGAAGCTTAGGCTAAGTACTGGCCCCATGGCCCATGAAGATAGAATTCTTCACTATATCATCACATACATCTTAACACCTAGGTCCACAAATCATGCACAAGTCACAGATGATGACATACAGCTTGTGTATGGTCTAAAAAATTCCATTTAGATGAACTGGATCCTCATCCTTGAGGAAATCATGCTTAAATCCAAAAGATTGATGAATTATCCTTTTCCTTATGCTGCTTTAGTGTCCAAATTCATTGATTACTTCAATGTAGATGTCTCTAATGAGGTTGTTGACAACACAAATTCCAGCAATAGCATCATTAAAGAGAAACATCTTACCAAACTTGGGATGGTCAAGACTCCCTATGGATGGCAAATGGCTGGACAACAACTCCTTACTACTGGAAATGAAGAGGAAGTTGAGGAAGAAGCAAAAGATGAAGGCCATACTCTACCATCTTACAGTCCTTTCGAATCACTCATGATTCAAAAGATGGATGCTTTATTGTCTCTCCACCATGAGCACAGGGATGAGACTAATTCATCTATGGAAGAGATGAAATCTAGGCTGGAAAACATAGAAGCTAGGCTTGTTCTGTATGATTTTGATAACCTAGCTTAGGTTCCTTGTGTTTTCATTTCTATTTGTGTGTTGCTGCTTTATTGTTTTTCTGATTAATGTACTGCTGCTTTTCCTTTTCCATTAATGAAATTTCAATTTCTACTTCTCATTGCTTGCATTGTTACCTTTTGTCTTTGATAAGCCAAATAGGAGGAGAAAAATTGATTGATAACTAAAGGGAAAACTGATTTGTTTTGCTCTATTTTGCAAATTAATAATTGATGAAGTTACCTAAGTCAGGGGGAGCAAACTTAAATGAAAGTAAATGATCAATGTTTATGTAAGCATATCTCTTAACACTTGTTCTTGGCAAAGAGGCTAATTTGATTTCAGGTTAACAAGTTCAAAGACTTCTATCTTTCATCCCTCAAAGCACTTCAAAAATTAAACTTATATTCAATCAATATTTGGCATGTTCAAAGCCAAAAAGGGGGAGATTGTTGGATATAGGGGAGCAACAAGAAGATGAAGCTTATGCCTTAGAAGAATGTTTTGAGCTTTTCACATGCCTTGAAGATTGTAATTTAAATTAAGTGTATGAGAGACCAATCTTTTGATCCTTGCATTACATGCACATAATCATTAACATGCTTACGTGTTTTCATTAAAGTATCAAAGCTATTCATGTTTTTAAAAGAAATCAATTATTCATGGTTAATGTTTTTGGAAAAATGAAATCTTACTGCTTTAATCAATTGTTTTCTTCGTTTTAAATCTGGAAAAACCATAATGAACATTTTAATCGATTATGTAATGACCCGGATTATAAGTTACTAATCTGGACATTTATGTGTGTGTTGTGGTGATTAAATTACGTGTTATGTTGATTGATTAATTGTTTTATTTATAACTTGCTGTTTGAGTGCTTTTGTCTTGGCATACCTGCTTGATGGGTATTGGACGTAAGTCAACTCTATTGTACTGTGGTTGTCGACCGTGCACATTAAGTGGACGTGCTGTGTCAACCTTGTTTATAAGCAGCAGGCTGGCATAACAGCAAGTTTACTCTTCCTTCTTCTACCTTTGCGTTTCCTCTGTTTTCTCTCTAAAACTCAGCCAGAAACCTCTCGATCCCAACCCTTTCTTTGTTATCTTCAACATACAAGAACCACCGTAGCTGCTGTGGAATCCCGACACCAAGGAAAACTTTGTGGTTGGAGCAAAAGTAGGGAATGAACCATCGTGAAGCGTGGACGAACCCCTGGTTAGGTAAAGGGAGTTTATCGTGTTTCTTAACAACTTTAGGTACCACAGTTTGGGGGCCAGGGAGTCCAGCCGTGATGATAACTGCATGTCCCTAGTGGGTCCGATGTTTTTCCCAGGAAAGCTACATCTTTTATGAATGGGATTTGGTATGCCTTAAATTTGTTAAGTGTTGTTTTGTGTTAATGTTTGGTGTTCTTGTGGGGAGTAGATGTTTTGAGGACTCCCCGTGCATGTGGGTGAAGTTGGCATTTTGATGCTGAAGAGTTTCTAAGACACCTGTGGAAGTGTTCATAAAGGTGATGAGTATCGGGATAGGTTGGCCAGGTTATACGTAGACATAAATCCCTTGTTTGATGTCGGCTATCAAGATGGGTAGGCCGAGTTAGATATGCGTGTCAAACCCTCATGTTTTGATGTCGGCTATCGAGATGGGTAGGTTGAGTTGAGTGGGTTACGTAGCATGCATGCAAGACGTAACTTAATCCTTGTTGGCAGATGTCTATAGACCGGGTTCCTCACCTTGGTGATACGTTAGAGCTATTAAGCTCAAGTTACTTCCCCATAGAGAGAGAGAGAGCTACCGGGTTGATAACTTGGATGAGCTCGTGTTCTCTCAGGAAAAGAGCCACCTGACTCTCCTACTCGATTGAGCTTGTGTCCCTTTTTCTTAAACGACCGGTTTAGAAGCTCATCCTTCCCTTTCCTTAGAGAGGCTGGGTTCCTCACCCGGGGTGGGCTGTTTCCTTTAGAATTACCAAGTCCAAACCCCTTATTCCTTGAGAACTGTCGGGTTCCTTACCCGGTAGAGCTTGTCTGCTCTTGGGAAATGAGCTACCGAGTTCCCTTACACCCTTGTGTAGGTTGGTGAAATACAAACCCAGGGTCTTACAAGCGCTTATGCAATCGATTACATAGTGCAGAACCCGTCCTTAGAACTTTATAAGAAACCTAAGGCCTCTTGACCACCTTTGGCAAATCCTTAGCACACCCAACCAACCTCGACCGAGTTCTTCTGACCTCGTCCGTTTTGCTACCCTTGCCTTCTCTCACCCAAACTTTACCCCTCTGACCGACCCCTACCGACCTTGACCGACCTTGTCTGCCTTCGTCCGACTTTGTTCGGATTCTTACCTTGAGATAGTATGCCTAAGTGCCAACCCGGACACCTCGTACTTCACACCGGTTTACTTGTTTGTACGTGTTTGTGATGATGTATATGATTATACTGGTGGCACTTGAACTCAGCCTATGTGATGGCTTGAGATGAGGAATGCATTTAGATATACATAAATACCCACAAGGGTGTATGGTGTATCCTGGCCAGGTCCGGTTGAGCCTGTTATGGGTCATACATTGATGGTGCTGTGGTGATATTCTATGTATAGCCGAGAGATGCCGGGACTGGGTGGTGGTAAACCTTGCGAGGACCATGGTCAGTGCATCGATGGGCCCTCGTGTGGGCGGTAGGTTACATAGGGGGTGTATGGCGTTATCCTAGCCAGGTTGGGTTGAGCCTGATTTTGGGTCATACATTAATGGTGCCTATGTAACATACGACATTTGCATGGCGAAAATAGGGCTGATGATTGGCTGTGGGGTAAAGAGGTACTGGTGGGCCACATCTGTTGGCAACTCCTTCTGACACCCATTGGCTGATCATCATGGGGGGCTGATTCCTGTGCACGACAGAGTGACCCTGACAAGCTAGTGCATCATCTGACCACAGGGATGGCCCATTTCTGGGATGGTACCACATTGCATGATGATAATTGAGCCAGGAACATGCATCATGCTAGATATTATTAGTTGATTTATGAGATGTTTGTGGATGTCCGTGTATGTTAGTTTTTGATGGATGCTTGGAATGTTTGTATTGATATGCTGATGACCGCGTTGCTTCTTGACCGGGTTGTGACCCTTTTCTGTTGTATTTATTGTTGTTATTTAACATGATAAACTTACCTTTGTTTTGTTGTACCTTGTGGTTTGGTACCTGTGATGATCGCGAACCGGGTTCGTGTGAGCAAATGGGCAGCAGTAGGTGCTTTTGGGGGAAGACCAGGTTGTTTGGAGCTATCGTGTTTTGCTGGGATGTCAATGGACTTGACCCCGAGCAGGAGTTGCATTTTTCTAGATGCACCCTTTGTTTTAATGGATGCACTCCTTGTTTTGCTAATCACACCCCTGACTTCTATTTCTCTTTGACTTCTCTTTTCACTGTAAAACACTTGATGTATATTCTTTTGAGACATAATCTTTGTACTTGTAATTAAATTATGTTTTGTAAGTGCGTACATATATTTGAAATGTTCTATGAGTACCTTGATCTATATGTATATTCTGTGATGATGGTCGTTGTATACTCGCGACAAATTTATCACCATTTTCATAAGTAATCAAAGGGGTGTTCTTTTTTTTTTTTTTTATTTATTAAAATGAATTTATGTCATGGTTATGAGTTAGTAATATAGTAGCGACGTGGCGGGTTGTTACAAATTACATGACTCTTGTAATCGATTACATAGTAAAAACAAAAGCATGCCTCACTGCTTTAATCGATTACCGAACATTGTAATCGATTACACAAGTTTACTTCACAATGTACTTCACTGCTTTAATCGATTACAGCTCGATTTAATCGATTATTCTGTTCATTGTAAAACCCAGAATGAAGCTATGAACAATTTAATTGATTAAAAGACAATTTAATCAATTACATAAGCCATTTAATCGATTATTTGGTGCATTGAAATCGATTACAGTCTATTACAAAAAGCTGTTATAAATTGAAAGGCTTGTCTGATTTTCTAACTTGAACACTTCGAATTTTCTGAATATACACAAGCCTTCTCAAAGTTAGAAAGTGATTTTATGGGTTAACTAAGTTATTGTCCCAGTCTTTAATCTTCATGGGTTTTGAATGTTTCTTGGGCAAGAGTTTTCAAAGAAGTTTTAGAGAGCATGTTCTGAAATCCTTTTCTGCAATTCAATTCTGATTGGTAAACTACATGTATTCATATTCATTGGATCATCAGGTTGTTTCTCTCCATTTTCTCTGATTGTAGATTCATTTTTTGTGTTTTTGGTTATTTGAAGCTATTGTAAAGGATTCTTTGAAGCTTGTGCTAGAGTAGGGTTCTCTAGGGGAAGAACATACTAATGTTCTCTGGTTCTTGATCACTAGGAGTCTAATAGGGTTTTAGATTTCTATTCTTTATCTAGGGTTGATAATGGGTGATTGTTGTAAAGCTTGTAAGAACTGAAATTTATAATAGTGGAACTCTAATCTAGTGTTGATCAGAAGAAACTGGTTGTAGCTTCTCTTGAGAAGTGAACCAGTATAAATTCTTGTGTTGATTTTATATTTCTCAATCTCTACTATTTATCTTGTTCATCTGTTCTAGGTATTATTATCATTACTCAACAAGTCCTATTTTAAGCAATTAATTTCTTGGGCTAAGTGGTTTGATTGATTAGAAACATTCTTGGTTTAAAAGTGATTAAGATCCTTAACTTCTGATTTTATAAATAAATTTTTAAAAAGGCCAAGTTTAAACGAATTCACCCCCCTCTTGGTTATTGTGGGTATTCCTATTGTTTGCATTTTGTTCGCTGATCCTCGATCCTTAAAGACAATGTTTCATATGTTAAGTTTTCTTTTACTTGAACGTCATCTAATTCTACTACATGAGAAGGATCATGGATATATTTATGGAGTTGAGACACATGAAAGATATTATGGAGGTTAGAAAGGGACGGGGGTAATGCAATTTGATATGCCACAAGGCCGACCCTTTTGAGAATTTGGAAAGGACCAATAAAACGAGGTGTGAGTTTTCGGGATTTCAAGGCTCGACCGTCCCCAGTCCATGAAGTGACTCTCAAGAATATATGATCACCAACCTCAAATTCCAGGTATTTCCTCCTCTTATCCTGATAACTCTTCTGTCGTTTACTCTAAGCAGTTCTCATTCTCTCTTGGATCAACTTTGAAAATGGTATGAACACATACAATAACCAAGAGGGAGTGAATTGGTTTTAACTTGTCTTTTAAAAATCTTTAAGAATCAGAGTAATTAAGATCATATCACAATTGAACCAAGAATGCACTAACCAATCAAACCACTCAGCTCAAGAATACAATTACAAAAACTATAACTTGTTGAATAAGAAAGTCAACACAATAGATTATACTGGTTCACATCTCACCTTTGAGAAGTTAGATCCAGTTCTTCCAACCACAATGGTTAGAGTTCCACTAATAACAAAAATATTCTTACAAGCTTTTTATACAATCACTCTTAATCAGACCTTGATTAAGAACAAAGACATTCTAACACCTTAGAATCTGTGATCAAGACATATAGATCACCCACCTCTACTCTTATCCCCTAGGAATACCTATCCTAGTAAAGCTCTAAGAAATCCTATGTTATTAATACAAAAAATAATCTTAAAAGATTACACAACAGAGTGTAAAGAAAGAAACCACCTTTGATCTAGTAAATGAAGTATGCAAATGATTTACTAGCCTTGGATTGAAAGATGGAAGAAATTGTTTCAGAACCTTCTTTACAAAACTTCTTTTGAAACTTTCCCAATAAGAAACCTTCCTTTCAAATCTTTGTATCTTGAAGATTTTGAGACTTTGACTTAGTTAAGCACTTGAAACCTTTTCTTGCACAGAAAGCTTATGAAAGAACTTTGTAATTTTGTTGTACTTTTTACAAAACACCCAACAATTATTTATAGAAATCAGTTTGTAACTGTTAGTAATTGATTAAATCGCTAATGTAATCGATTATTAACAAGTTTAATTGATTAAAGTGTTCTTGAACTTTTTGGAAAATGTTTATGAACAAATTAATCGATTAATTCGTCATGAAACCAATTAACACAGGCAGTCTTAGTTTTCAAATACGCGCCCATTAATCGATTACCACAAATCGTAATTGATTAACATAGGAAGACTTTCTGTGACTTTGTGATGTGTAATCGATTACCATTCTATTGTAATCGATTAAAGTGTTCTTCAAAGCTTAAGTAATAGATTACCACAAGTTAGTAATCGATTAAAGCAGTGAAAATATGTTTTTCCAAAACCTTAAACTTTGAACACTTTGAATGTTATGCAATCATGTAAACCGTTTGTTTCAGAAAATCTTTTTCCATAAGACTTATGCTTTTATGAAACCATGAATGCAAAAACCATGAATAAGCTTCATGCAATGGATCATTGGAAGTTTCATCTCATACACAAATTACAACTACTAATCAAATTGATTTGGCATGTAAAAAAGCCTAAACACTTTGTAGACTTGACACTCAGCTTCTTGATCCTCTTGAGCTCCCCCTAACTCTAACAATCTCCCCCTTATTGGCTTTGATCATGCCAAACTTCAATTGAACATGTTGAACCTTTAATGTTCTTGTAAGGAGAAAATTTTCAGGAGCTTTTACTTAAACCTGAAAAACAATAAGCCTCTTTGCCAAGACCAGGTGTTAAGTAAACATTGCGTAAACTCAAACCATCATATGCATGTGTATTGCTCTTGCTATCTTATGTGATTTCATTTCATTTCAGAATAAGAGCAATGCTTATGAACATTTAAAACAGAGTAAACATTTATCATTCTTTATCATTCTTTATTCTTCTCCCCTATTTTAATTAGCATCCTTCATATGTATATGTTCATTTTTCTCCCTCTTTTGGCTTATCATAGACAAAATATTCCATTTGTAATGAAATAATCAAGGAAGAGATACACAACATAAAACAAAATTTTATTAATTGATTGAAAGATGCAGAAACATAAGGTGAACATTAAAGATAGTTGTTGGATATGAGAGAAAAAAAAACAACGCAACAAAAAACAAGACATTATATCCATCAAACTAGAGATTATCAAAATCCTTAAGAGTCATCCTAGTCTCTATTTTCTCTAGTAGCTTAATACAACAAAGGGAAATTAGTAGCTTAGCAACCTTTTAGACTTTAGCATTGTCTCCTCAATGATTAGAACCCAATTAATCTGAGTTGCAATCTTCATTCCATACACCAATTGCAGGAATCATCTGTAATCTAAGCATGATTAGAAGACCTTGGTGTAAGGATATACGTGATAATGTAGTGAAGAAGTTTGTCTTCACCAGTCAAGTTGCCAACCCCTAGCCTATTCTCTATCAGTGCTTGTGGATCCAACAACATACCCCTGTATGTGTCCATCTTTGAATATCCTCCAATCTCCTCTTCAAACTTCCTAACGCCTACACAGCAGATTCCAGCCATTGCATTCCATACAACTTCATCAATTTCCATAGCAACTCCATTCACTTGGGAATGGAGGACACCATCCATGCTTACTTTGGCACGAGAGTAAAACACTTTTACCAATTCAGGGTAGAAAGTACCTTCATCTCAAGCAATTTTTTCAGCCCTTGGGCTTCCAGCATTGCAGGGAATTGAAATCTCTCATTCACAAACCAGTCAAGCTCTAGATACTTGGGAGGCATGACCAGCTTGGTTGCATTGAACTGCATGTAATTATTCCTCTCAACTTCAGAGGTAAACCAGGTATTGAGCCTATTTCCAACAGCTCTAGAGGATTCTCTAGTTTTCCTCTTGCTGATTTTGGTTTTCCTTTGGGGCAGATGGGTTAGACATGGTGAGTTTTTGTTGAAGAAAGGAATGTAGAGGTTTGTTTAAGGGAGAGAGAGGCAGAGCACAAGGATGTTGCTCAGTTTGCTTAAGGAAGAAAGAGATTTTTCAAGTGTGAAGTTTTAGCTTTTGAAAAACTGAATTTATAGAGGTTTTTGAAGTTTAAAATTTGAATTTTGAAAACCTATAACAACTATTTCGAGTTCCAAGAATGTCTGGGTTCACTGAACCAAAATTTTGAATTTGAATTTCTGATAAGGTGTCAGTTACATGGCATTGAAAATTATGTAGATTTGCAGAAACCATAGATAATCGATTACAGTTCCTTGGTAATTGATTATTCCAAGACAAAAATATGACTCTGAACAAGGTGTAATTGATTAATACGCATGGTAATTGATTACTCCAGAGAGTTTTTAATTTGCAAATAGCTTTTAGGTATTAAGTAATCGATTAAAATACAGGATAATCAATTACTCCAGAGAATTTCTGTCTCCAAATTGCATTTGAACACCAAGTAATCAATTAATCTGATAGGTAATCGATTACTCCAGGGAGTTTTTCATTTTTGAAATACACTTTAAGTACCAAGTAATCGATTAATCTGATAGGTAATCGATTACTCCAGAGAATTTTTGGCTCTGAATTGTTTCTAAACATCAAACAATCGATTAATACGTAAGGTAATCGATTAAAGCAAACAATTATGCAGAGTAAATAATGTCATTCATCAGAATTTCAAATTTTATCATATGTGATGCATAGTCAATTGTGAGTGGTATTGCACGTAGTCAGACACATTATAAGCATGCTAGCATATATTAGATTCATCAAGAATACCTAGCATGTTCCTATGAGCATAGAATCTATCTCTAGCTAAAGATTTTGTCAAAATATCAGCCAATTGATTATTTGTACCAACAAACTCAATTGAACAATTACCCTTTTGAGTGTGATCTCTGAGGAAGTGATGCCTGATCTCTATATGCTTTGTCCTTGAGTGCATTATTGGATTATTAGATAAGTTGATAGCACTTGTGTTTGTCACATAGCAAATGAATCTCTTTCAATTCAACACCAAAATCTTGTAATTATTGCTTCAACCATAAGCTTCGAGCACAACAACTTCCAGCAGCAATGTAGTTCGCTTTAGCTGTTGATAGAGCAACACAAGATTGTTTCTTGCAATGCCATGAGATAAGTAAACTCCTATCCACTTAAGAATAACTTCTATCTTAGAAGGATCTACAATTATACTGCCTTGGGTTATCACATGTCCTAGGAAACTAACTTTTTCTAACCAAAACTCACACATGGACAACTTAGCATAAAGTTGTCGGTCCGTAAGGGTTTGCAGTACAATCCTCAAGTGCTCCTCATGCTCTTCTTTAGTCTTAAAGTATACCAAAATATCATCTATGAATACTACCACAAAACTATCGAGATAGGGTTGAAAAATCCTATTCATGTAATCCATAAACACACCAAGAGCATTAGTTACACCGAAGGGCATGACTAAATACTCGTAGTGACCATAACGGGTCCTAAAAGTAGTCTTTAGAATATCCTGAGACTTAATCTCAGATTTAATGGTAACCTGACCTAAGGTCTATCTTGCTAAATTGATGGAGTGCCTTTATTTAAATATTTTTCTATCATTCTTAACTTATTTGACTTCTCTTGGACTTTTATTTTCCCATTCTAATTCAGTTTTTGTCTTAGGCAAGTTAGTGAGCTTAATTGCTAATTGTTGCGTATTTTTGGATTTTATGCTCACTTAACGTATTTTCCTTGTATAGGACCTATAGATCTCTACGGAACTCCGAATTGAGCATTCTTGTAGTCCTTGGAAAGATAACGAAAAGATCTACAAGTTTGCCAGAAATAAGCCAAGACCAATTCTGCCATTTGGAGGGTCATTTTAGGCTTTGAAGTCAGAACCACTGCACTTGTATTTTGGGCTGCGAGTTGGATTTTTTATTGGTGTAAATAGCATAAATAATTAGAATTGATGGGTTGCTCATGGCCCATTCTTTGTTTCAGACTTAGTCACTATATGTTAGTGACATTAGGAGGAATTATGACATTACATTTCATTTACAAAAATAGTTTTACATTTTTCTTTTCCACTCTTTAGAATCAAAATCCTTTCTCTTATTTTTTCTCAATTGTTCTTCCTTGTTCTTCATTGTTCTTCATTTTCGTTTTCCTTTCTTCCATTTTCATGCACTTATTTCATGGGGCTTTTGATTTTAATGTAAATGCTCTTGCCTTTTACCACTCAAAGTTCTCTTTAGGTTCTTAACAAGATTAACTGCGTTTCAAAATCAAAAGTGTTTTTTTTATATATATAAAAATTGTAGCGATCCTCACAAGAGTTGCTCACTGGATTTGCTGAACGAAAGGAAAACCACAAAGACAACAATCGAAAGGAATTTTAAAAGACAAACTAGAAAAGGGAACAAAGAAAGATACACTCAAAATAAGAAGGCCAAACAAGACAATACAGAGCTAAGAGAAAAAAAAATCAATTGCGCAAAAAGAATAACGTTATAACACCACAAATAAACTTTCACAATTGTCAAATAAATTAGTGCAAAGGGGTTCTCTTATGAAGCAATATTTTTATTTTTTTTTTAAGAAGCACTTTTGGACTTTTTTTTTTATTTTTATAATTTGCTACCCCTTTTTTTTTCACACTAACACAAATGATTTTTTTTATGCCCAATTGTGAACAATAATGGTTCAGTTTAGAATAAGGTGCACAACATAACGTCGTTACAGCAATAGAATATAATGAAGCTGTAAATTGCACAAAAGATAAAGAACGAGAAGTAAAAGAACAGAATGATAAAGAACGAGAACAAAAGACAGAAGGAAAAAATGGCAGGAATTAAAGGACAGTACACATAAACACAAGAAATTGGCCAATTCTAGGATCCAGGCTCAAGATACCACATGATATGAACCAATATAGGGGTTCATTGTTTTTCTACGGATCGTCCTTGAAAAGGCTTCTTGTTATAACAAAAGAAAAAGACGCACGCCAAGTGTTTGGCGAAAAGAAACAAAGATAAAAACAATATGAATAAAAGTGCAAGGAAATAACAAATTTAACATGAACAAAATGCTAAAAAAAAATAGAATAAAGTAAAAAGGCGGAAAAAGACAAGAAATGG
>CM023941.1:18616338-18635508 GCA_013407115.1 Glycine latifolia | reverse complement strand
AAAAAAAAAAAATTGTTTTCCTCTCTTTGATCCATCAATGCTTGTCGACCAAACATAAACACGATTACACGACATGTAGATAAATTTACGTTCTTAAAGTGAAATTTCAATTTTTATACTCGATGTATCGTGTACGTAATAATCTTTATACTGAAGGAAGACGAAATGTTAACACCAATGCAATCTTGTGGACTATGTTCACGAACCACACGACCACGTGTTTTGGATGATATTTTGGCCACAACTGGGTGTGGAGCCCAAGAAATTGATGTACTGGAGTATGACCTTTTTCTTTCCTTCTCTATAGGCTTCTTCTATTTTATACTCTATACGCTAAAAATTGTTCCTTATTAAAAGAATAGAAGAAAAAAATCTCTTGAGATGCTTTTATATAGAAGAAGAAAAAAAATCTCTCGAGATGTTTTTATATATGTCCACTCTCAATCCATATTGTTCTATTTATATATGTTACTATATATTAAGAAATCATTCTTGTAAGAAATGTAAAAGAAAATCTCAAGAAATGTCTTTTAGTTCTTTATATAGAGAGTGGTCCACACTAATGCAATTGTGAGGTGATAAATTTCAAATGTCCACCTGGCTTTTGGTATATGGTTCTACTTGTTATGTTATCCTCTGTCTGAAATTTCATTTACTTATTATTATTATTATTATTATTATTATTATTTGTTTAGAGAATTTTCCTGCCAATATTTTTTTAATTTTCTTATGATAATTTAACAAGAAAGAGCCAAATTTGGTTAATCAAATGGCCATGCAGTGCAGCAACGAATCCCATTGCAGAAAAATTCCTTCAAAGACATGAATCCTAATTATGTAGGATGCAATGTAACCTTAGCAGCTAGCATAGAGCAACCTCTAAGGCAAGTTGTTCATGAGAAATGCCAAAAAGGATAACATGTAAAAAGTAATGTGGGTCAGGATTCAAAATAGTGCAATAATCTTTTCGCCTTTTGCTTTGTTTCCCTTTTACTTGCACATATATAGCTTCCATATGCTTCAGTCCACCAAGTAAACTTCAACTTAGGCTTTACTTAATCAAACGTAGCATCTATATTAACTTTCCCATCTTAAATTTTGCGAAAACCCAAATGTACGTACTTTTGGTTGAGCCGGACCCAATTTGTCCGGAAACTTACACCCCTATTAATCAGACAAATTGAAACCCTCCCTTGATGAAGTGATTTTCTTTGTGGGTCCTTTGCCGAGTATAAGAATCATAAAAGGTATTTATTTAGAATTTTCTTTTGCAAAACATCTTTTAATTTCTTTTTCTCCTTTATTTTAAAAAAAGAAGAAAGAAAATCATTGGAAGCCTAAGAATGAACTTAGAAAAAGGTTATGTATCTAATCTACACATAATTAGGGAAATGATTTAATTTAGCAATTTAATGAAAGCCACTTTAATATAAGAAAGTGAGCTCATATTGTAACTTGGTCTTCAACTTCTGTATGGCCGTGATAACCACTTGAAAAAGAAAAATATACCGAAGACCTAATATAACTTCTAAAAGAAAAAGATCAAAGGAATATAAGAAACAATAAAATCAACAACATCATGTAGTTTAATATTGAATATGACATCTCATAATTTTATTCTTATTTATATAAATATATATTTAATACCGTAACAACTTTTTTTTATACGTCACTAAATTACAACTTATATCTACTATATCTAGCACGGTTCATACCTAACATAAGTTGTTCAATAATAAAAAAAAATATTATATATATTATGATGTTACACACAATTATCTTTATCTCACTTATTTTTATCTTTTTTATCATACACTCATCTAAAAAATACATTTCAAAATCAAAGAGACAGTAACTATATGTTGTCCCATTTTATTCTTTCATAAAAACATTTTCCCACCTAACATGGATTACATAAATGTGGCTCAAACATATAGGAAGATTTTCGGTTGGTCGATATAAACAAACAATTAAACAGTACCAACGTGTAACCGCCTTAAATAAGAGAGAAGAAGAGACAATCTAATTTTTCAAGGACCAGAATAAGCAACAAGTAAAGAAGGAACAAAGACAGTGGGGGGAACATGTCTTTGTTCTAGTTTTACTACTGTCAACCGGTCCTTGTCACTCTTGTTCCTCTCCTACCTCTGGCCGGTTTTTATCTGTTAATATTCTCTCTTGAGCAAAAATTTGGCGACAAATTAATATATATTATAGTCTCACAAAATGTGAATTTATCAATCTCTTTGGAAAAATGGTTGGCCTCTAGTTATTGGTGGCTGCTGTTGTTTCTCATAGAAAAGTTCCATAAAGCTGATAAGATGATGATAAAGTCAATTGTGTGGAAAATACCACTGAATTTTCATATAAGTGAAGTTTCCTAACATGGGGTTTCATTAGCTTTTGTTTCTGTCTTTTTCTCTTTTTCTAACTTTTGCCCCAGTTGGAGGCTCTTATGGTTTGAGGCATCTGTTATGGAGGTTTCAGGAAATGGGTGGGGGGTGGTTCTGGAAATTGGTGGCTTTGAAGAAATGCAAAATTAGGACATTTCTATCACCTAAAGCTTCATGATAGTCAGGTTAGGACTCATAGTTGCTGCTTCACTTGCAGCTTTTACAGTTAAGCAGCTGAATGTCAAAAGCTCAAAACCAGGTACATGTACTTGTTTACTAGTCTTTTTGTTTACCTTTTTCAATTCACGAGAAGTGAAATATGATTGCACATAATTCAATCAAGTATTAAACTTCATCTTCATTTTTGTCTCAGACCATAAAGATGAGAGCACAGAAGAGGAGCATGTTCTCCAAGAGAATGAAGTGAGTTCACCAAACTGAATATTATCAAATTTTACACTTGCTCGTGGTTATGAATATTTCTTTGGTGAATCTTTTATGTTTGTCATCTTGATATCAATTATGTAAAGGAAAAGTTGTTTGATGTGTTGCAGAGGGTGGAGGAAGAGGAGAAAGAGGAGGTTAAGTTAATTAGCAGCATAATTAATCGAGCGAATGACTTTGAAGACGATATTCTACCAGAATTTGAAGATCTTCTGTCTGGGGAGATTGAGTTTCCATTACCACCTGATAAGGATGAGAAAGACAAAGTTTATGAAATTGAGATGGCAAACAATGCAAGTGAACTAGAAAGATTGCGACAACTAGTGAAGGAATTGGAGGAGAGGGAAGTGAAACTTGAAGGAGAATTGCTTGAGTACTATGGTTTGAAGGAGCAGGAGTTAGACATTGTGGAGTTACAAAGGCAACTGAAAATTAAGACTGTGGAAATAGATATGCTTAATATTAGAATCAATTCCTTGAAGGCAGAAAGGAAGAAGCTTCAAGAAGAGCTCACACAAGGAGCTTCAGCCAAGAAAGAACTTGAGGTGGCTAGAAACAAGATCAAGGAGCTACAAAGGCAGATACAGCTTGAGGCTAACCAAACAAAAGGCCAGTTGTTGTTGCTTAAACAACAAGTTTCTACTCTACTGGTGAAAGAAGAAGAGGCTGCCAGAAAAGATGCTGAAGTTGAAAAGAAATTGAAAGCTGTGAATGACTTAGAGGTTGCAGTAGTGGAGCTTAAGAGAAAAAACAAAGAACTTCAACATGAGAAACGAGAGTTAACGGTTAAACTCAATGTTGCTGAATCTAGAGCAGCTGAGCTCTCCAATATGACAGAGGTCAGAATCCTTGAGTAGGATTCTTTTCTTGATCATTGAGTTGAAAAGATTCATGAAACCAAATTTGAGTAACTTTTTATAAGTGAAACAGTATACTTTTGAAGTTTTAAACCACCTAGAAGCATATATTTTTAGATCAATGATTTGGCATCACATTTTTGTCATCCTTGTTTATCAATCAACTGAATATTTAAGTACTCAATGACTAAAAATGATAGTTTAAATCACTGAAAAACTTCAGTGAATGTCAAATATAAACTGCCAAACTAAAAATTAATCTATAAAGTACTAATTCAAGTACTCATGTAATGCTTATTGTTTAATGTGCATATAACTTTCTTTCGCGAAGCTACATAAATTAGATGGAATTCTGACAAAATGTTATGAAGTATTTATACCTCTCTCATGGTAGTGATGTATGGATGTTTTACAAGGGTATTTGTACATGCAATGAATGTGATTCATTTCAAGAAGCTTTGTCTTTACCTGCAGAGTGAAATGGTTGCCAAGGCAAAAGAGGAGGTTAGTAACCTGAGGCATGCAAACGATGACCTGCTAAAGCAAGTTGAAGGGCTACAGATGAATAGGTTCAGTGAAGTTGAAGAGCTTGTCTACCTTCGTTGGGTTAATGCATGCTTGAGGTATGAGCTAAGGAATAACCAAACACCCCAAGGAAAAGTATCGGCCCGTGATCTCAGCAAGAGTCTTAGCCCGAAATCACAAGAGAAGGCTAAGCAGCTGATGTTAGAATATGCTGGATCAGAACGTGGACAAGGGGACACAGATCTTGAAAGCAACTTCTCTCATCCTTCTTCACCAGGAAGTGAAGATTTTGACAATGCTTCCATTGATAGCTCTACTAGCAAATATAGTAGTCTTAGCAAGAAAACTAGCCTAATCCAAAAGTTTAAGAAATGGGGTAAAAGCAAAGATGATTCTAGTGCTCTTTCATCACCAGCTAGATCCTTTTCAGGAGGTTCTCCAAGGAGGATGAGTGTGAGTGTTAAACAAAGGGGTCCACTAGAATCCTTAATGCTAAGGAATGCTGGTGATAGTGTATCCATCACCAGCTTCGGGCTAAGGGATCAGGAACCTACTGATTCTCCTGAAACTCCAAATGACATGAGAAGAGTTCCATCCAGTGATTCCTTAAATTCTGTTGCTTCTTCATTCCAATTGATGTCTAAGTCAGTTGATGGATCTCTGGATGAGAAGTATCCTGCGTATAAAGATCGCCACAAGTTGGCCTTGGCAAGGGAAAAACAACTTAAAGAAAAGGCTGAGAAAGCAAGAGTGCTGAGGTTTGGTGACAATTCAGGTTTGAACATGACCAAGGCTGAAAGAGGGAGTCCTATATCTTTGCCACCAAAGCTTACTCAAATAAAGGAGAAACCAGTTGTTTCTGACACTCCAAATGATCAATCTGATGATGGAAAGAATGTTGATAATCAAACCATTAGTAAGATGAAGCTTGCTCACATTGAGAAAAGGCCTACTAGGGTGCCTAGACCTCCTCCTAAACCATCTGGTGGTGCTGCTGTTACCGCAACTGCAAATCCTTCCAACGGAGTACCATCTGCTCCACCACCTCCTCCTCCTCCTCCAGGCGCTCCACCACCACCACCGCCACCAGGTGGACCACCTCCCCCACCTCCTCCCCCAGGAAGCCTATCAAGAGGTGGAATGGACGGTGACAAAGTTCACCGAGCTCCACAGCTAGTTGAATTTTATCAAACATTGATGAAAAGGGAGGCAAAGAAGGATACTTCATCACTATTAGTTACTTCAGCAAGTAATGCATCTGATGCTAGGAGCAACATGATTGGTGAAATTGAGAATAGATCATCATTCCTCTTAGCTGTATGTTGAAGCTTTCATCTATTTTGTTATTTTTCTCATTTTTACACTGAAGTCTTGACACATTTTTGAAAAATATTTCTCTGCTGTGTAACAATCAGGTGAAAGCTGATGTAGAAACACAAGGTGATTTTGTCATGTCCTTGGCAGCTGAAGTTCGAGCAGCCTCCTTCTCAGATATTAATGACTTGGTGGCCTTTGTGAACTGGCTAGATGAAGAACTTTCCTTCTTGGTATGCCTTTAGGTGTCATTACATATTCATTAGTAAAGACTTTTGTGAGCAAGCACAGAAGTCAACACCTTTGTGCTCGCTAAAAAATTTAAACCATTCCTTTTTGGGAAAATATCCATTTTCCTTTCCTTAAAAATGCGTTCTAATTTTTTATGATTTTATGGTTCACTTTTAATCTCATTTTTTCACATCAAAAAAGAAAATATAAATCTCATTTTCCATATTTATAACTTCACATCCAGTACCACTGCGTACTTATTCATCTCATTTTATTCCTTATGCAAGGTTGATGAACGAGCCGTTCTCAAGCACTTTGACTGGCCTGAAGGAAAAGCAGATGCACTAAGGGAGGCAGCTTTTGAATATCAAGATTTGATGAAATTGGAGAACCGAGTCTCCACTTTCGTTGATGATCCCAATCTCCCATGTGAAGCTGCACTGAAGAAAATGTATTCCTTGCTTGAAAAGTATGCATCCTTTTCTTCAATAGATTTATTTGTCTTGGATACCATTGATGGATATCTAGTTGAGAGCTTAATAACACAATCCTTACAGATAAATCTGTTTAAATCAGTTTCTCATATACACTTTAAGGCTGTAGATTCATAATTTAAGAACACAAAAATATTGAACATGGCATATACACTTTTTTGTGTCATGTTTCTTACAGTTATCTATAGCTACACACCATAACTTATTTTTATCAACTCATGTCTTCATTTATGTTATGTTTTTCTTTCCAGAGTGGAGCAAAGCGTATATGCTCTCCTGCGGACAAGAGATATGGCTATTTCACGGTACAAGGAATTTGGAATCCCAGTAGACTGGCTAATGGATTCAGGGGTTGTAGGCAAGGTATGCTTCTAAACTAATAGAATAAACTACTTGATGTGGTATTAAGTCCCGAGGAGAACTCAATTCAAAAGACTAGTAAATTAAGTTAGAGAACCTCAAGGGTTAATTACCACATCAAATAGTTTATTCTACTCTGAGACATTGAAAAAAAAAGCTACTCTCACATTCCTTTTACTTGTCTTGAAACGTGTTTTTCTATTGAACGTGGGTTTAAACACTTAACCAAACACACAGAGTTGAATGAAGAGATTTACAATTTACAATCACTAGTGTGTGCCTTGGAGTAGCTGTTTTTATAACGTCGCATGGGATAATGTAGATAACACGTTCACTTTGTTATAACCCTTCCATTTGCAGATCAAGCTTTCTTCTGTACAACTGGCAAAGAAGTATATGAAACGTGTTGCATCTGAACATGATGTACTATCTGGTCCTGATAAAGAACCAGCTAGAGAGTTTTTGGTTCTGCAAGGCGTGCGTTTCGCTTTCCGTGTCCATCAGGTAATTCTATGCTACTTTTTCATTTGCTTGTGCTGAAGGCATGTATCATTCTTCTGCATCCCTTTGAGGTCATAAGCACTGATTTTGATTAAGTAAACTTAGCTATATGAAGTAGAACGAAAAAAAACTTACTGCGAAGCTTCTAACTCAATTTTTTATGGTTGAAAATTACATCTTTAAAGGCCATAATAAGCTGTTATTAAAATGTCATTTTGTATTGCTTTGATCTTCAAAGTTTTTGGTTTATACAAATTAGTTTCCAAAGAGATGAATTTATTAATAAGTTTAAAATTTCAGGAATTAAATTATGAACAGAACATTTGGAATAATACCAAAGCAACCCAATGTAACATTTTTCATATACTATTAAACTGCATACTTTCAAAAAAAAAGCTATTTAATATGGATGTTTGTCAAAGGTGTAATGTGAAAAATTGTTGAACACCCGGAACAATACACACTAATGATGGTGTGGGCCGATAAAAAAAACAACAACTAATGATGGTGTGGAACTCTTTTCAGTTTGCAGGAGGTTTTGATGCAGAGAGCATGAAGGCTTTTGAAGACCTAAGGAGCCGCATCCAAACCTCTCAAGCTGGTGAAGATAGCAAATCAGAAACATAGGCTATCCATCAGAAGTTTTTCTCTTCTTTTTTCCCTTTGTAGCTGTGTCTCTCATATATATGTTGCCTTTTCAGCTGTATATTTCATTTTGCTTCAATTTGCATAGCCTATACATATTGATGATAGGAGAATCATATTGTAATTGTAACTTTGAACTCCAACATGATCCATACCTCTGCCTTGTTTCTCCCTATAATAAGAAATTCAACTGAACAGTATTCAATACTCTCATCAAATGCGTCTAACAGCAACTCAACAAACTCTACAAGAGATTATTATGATCGAACAGTTGAAGGCCTATAATATATGATGTAAAATTCAAAGCTGACGGGGAAAAACGAAGAAAAAAAATGAAGACTTATTTCCTACACCGGCATAAAACAGAATAGCAATAATGTGCTATTCTTGTTCCATTGCATAGTCACTTATGAAAGCAAATCATACAAAATATGAGGTGTAAGAAGAATTGATAGAGGACTATCCAAGGTGGGAGAATTTGACTTGGGTAGGTTCAACATGGATAGACTAATCACTAGAACAAGAAGTACAAGATTTCAATAAGAACTTGACGAGAGACTAAATTCTCTCATGGAGGAAAGAGAAAAAGAAGTGAAGCTCAAGTCAACTTTTAGAATAAAATTTATTTTTGTTTTTAATTATATTTTTGAACTTGTAATGGGTTGTGACAACCATTTATTGTTATTTTCAAGTCTTTTAATTATTAGATTAATTATTGAGCCTTGGGCCTAATTTAGGGTATTAGTAGGAGGTATAAATAAATTCCTCAAACACTTTGTTGGCAGTTTTTTTAAATTTCATATTAAACACATTTAAGAGTGTCTCTCTTGGTTCTCGTGTGAAACTTTAAATTCTTATCATAGAATTCTATTATTTGTGGCGAATCATCCTCAATTTATCAATCTTTCAAAATTGTGGTGTTGTTCTTTCCATCTCCTTTTCTAATTCTCTTTTTCTTTTTTATTTTCCCCAATTTCAGAAAGTCCCAAATAGATTCCCCAGTTTGTTTATGGTAAAAATTAGATCCGCAAATTACGATTCCATCAAGTATTGCCTCTGTTGTAATGGGATACCTCCCCAATCAATCTCTTTTTCACATTAAAAAATAAATAAAAAATTGCCTTTGCTGAAACATTTATAATTATCCGCAGGCATAAAGGAAGAAAATAAAAAAGAACAACAGGGTCACAACAACGTAATAACAAGACTTCTGTCCCCAAATTTGGCTCCGCCAACCTTTCCTTGAATTTCTGGAGGCAAAGGAATGACACGTCTTTGGTCTCCTGCTTCTACCAACAGCTCAGATCCTCCCCTATACTGCATTTGGTTTTTTTGAGACAGACAGACAGACAGAAAAAGCAATCAGCGTCTCAATCAAGTTATGCACATATAAGATGCAGAAACTTGCACCATGTAGTAAGAGAAGAATTTGTTACAGAAAGAGAAACACAATATAACACCGTACTGACAAGTGTCAAACATAAATATCCGATACAACCAACCAAAACATGAAAAGAAAAGAAAAGTTATTTGATATTTAATGAAATGTACACAGTTCAAGAAGTAATTCCATCATCTATTGTGCAAGTTTCATAATTTAGATACCAGGAAGTTGACCAAAACTTTAATGAATAACAAGATAGTGAAGATACTCTTCTCATTGTCTACAAGGTCCAAATTTTAAAAAACAAAAACTGAGTGCATAATGATGACTTGAGACATTATTACTTTATTCGATTTAAAGCCTATTTGGTTTACAACAATAATCAATTTCCCACACTTACACATTACAATGTATAATCAGTAGCTAAAATTATTTTAAACACACATCTCAATCACATTCAACAATTCAAAAACAAATTTACTAAAATCTAAAACAAACGGACACTCAATTTTATCTCTTAAATTCTTTAAAAAGGAGTGCCATCAATATCATGGTTAAAAAAAAATCATAAAACCAAAGGATATCACATACTTGGTATAGCTTGATCTCTGATTTGTCAAAACCTGGCATGAAAAGAGTAACCGATTTTCTTTTTATATCAAATCTAACTGGCGATGGCATATCACCACCTTGACTCGAGACTGAATTAAGAAGATGCCTAGCATCTTCATTGCTGGCATCCAGTAGAAGTATGCTCCAATCTATAGGATTATTCATTGACAACCTTGAAACAAAAGCAGAAGGCAAAGGAGAAAATTCTTTCTTTGCTCTTTCAAATGATTCTAAATTTTCTTGCTGGGAGGTGATTCCAAAAGCACCAGAAACCTGAGCACCAGCCTGAATTGTACACCCCCAATATCGTAATGCAGAATTGATCGATGTTGAATTGTTCGGATCCATCACAAGGAAGCAACCAAATTTCTGTGGGTTGGAGAATGCAGAAGATCCTCTCTTGGAAACAAACAATCAACAAAGAAAATTACACTCTTGAGTTAAAAGGTATGATTATGTTAAAATGTTGTTTACTCTTACCTCCAGCATTTGATCCAAGGCATCCCATATTTCTGAACTCATTTTCCCATTGAAATAAGATCTGCTGCTACTTATTAACACGGCCTCATCCACAAGTCTCAGTAGAGAAGGAGCAGCCAATCTCCCAAGTTCAGTTCTCTCAGCCAAGGTGCGGAGATATTTCAAGTACAATCTAAAAAATCAAAATATCAAATGAAATATAATGATAAGGGTGTGCATGTGAGTGTAAGAGAGGGGCAATTCAAATAACCTTGCTTTACTGCTTCCACCTATGATTCGCAGGGTTTCCTCACTGCTAATACCATCATATATTATTAGGTCAAATTTATCCTGTTGACTCTTTGGTGCTGCAATCCCCAAAAATCCTACAAGCCTTTCAAGTGCAAGTACCAAAAAGATAGAGTCCATCCCAGGCAGAATGCCAAGTTCTTCTCCAACAATCTATTATATGACAAAGAAAAGAGGACAGATCCCTATTATAAAAACTATATTAAGGGAATATATGTCCATCATAAATATAGATAAAAATAGTAAAAATACGATATTAAAAACATATTACGTACCCACCCCTCCAAGTGTGCCCTGAGTCATATTAAGTTGGGCATCTGCTTGCTTCAGAAGTTTTAAAGGTTCAAGAAGCATCTGCACTTGTAGATCCATACACAAATTCTTTAGACACCAAGAGAAAGTACACAATGTGATTTATTGATAGGAAGGAAAAGGAAAAAGCAATACACACTTTGGTTGTTTCCAACCTAACAGCAGAAAGGTTCTTGCCACATGTGACATGGGAAGTTCCAATCTTACAATTGAGGAGATAGTCAGCAGTGGTGTCTTGGCTATGTATTATCAAACATGTATTCAACCCAGCCATTGCATAATGCTGAAATTAAAAAAAAAAAAAAAAAAAGTGAGATTAATTACTTTTTTTATCCACAAAGGAATCGGACTCGGGTAGCAAGGGGTTTACAATAACTCATGGACACTACTCAACCAACTCAACTAGAGCCCCTTGAGATTAATTACTTTTCCACTGTTGAACTTGGATAAATAATTATAAATAAATAAAAACTTATTTTGATTGATAGGTTTCAAAAGAAACTTATAGCAAAAAAGAGCTTATAAAAATCACAAGTTATTTTTGTAACTTTAAATAAGCTTATTAGTAGACACTGTTCCAAGTTCAAAGCACATCCTATTGATCTTTTTTTTTTTATGTTCCTTTTTCTTTTCAATTTTCGGGCTCAGAAAGAAACTTCCATAAATAAAATGCATATAAGCACATTCACCTAGCAATCAATCCAATTGCAAAATTCAATCTCAAAGATGCCAACCTTTTAGATAAAGTAGAAAAAATCAATTCTTCCTCTCTTCCTTGGTAATAAACACTTCACTCTTGCACATGTACCAAAGATTTTTTTTTTTCTCTTCTTCTAACTGTGTTAGGATGAGGGTGGCGAAAATGATTTTGAATAAAATTGATATTACATAATTGATTATAGTTAAAATCGATTATAAAATAATGTGATTTTTGTTTGGATAACAGATATCAGAAAAGTGATTTTTCAAGATAATGTTGTTTATGAAAATTGGTTGAGTGTAAATAAGACAAAATTAATTAGAATTGATTTGGGTAGAAGTAGAAGCTACTTCAACTCCACCATGATTTTTTCTATTAAAATTGATTCTACTAAAGCAAGATTTTGATCAAAATCAAGTTTTAAAAAATGGTATCTGAGCTCGAAATGTGTCACGAATTTAATTTTTATTTGTAATAATTGAAGTTGAAAGTGAAAATGGTACCTGAGCGGCGAGAATAGCGGCGGTGGTTTTGCCGGAGCCACCTTTACCGAGAAAAGTGAGCAATTTGGTTGCTGAAGAAGAAGTGGCACCGTCCTCGGAAGAAGCCGCCACCACGACCAGGCGCGGTTTTGAGAAACGAGAAATGGGGGTTCCGACAAGAAGCGGAAACGAGAATGATGAAGTCGAGCCCATCGTTTACGGTTTTCTCAGTTCTTTTTCAGGGTATTGTAGTAGCAAAGGCTAACCACACGCATGTATCCTTTCACACCGCCAAGTGTGAATACATATGATATGAGAGAGGTCTCGGAGGTTACAGTGACAGAACAAGATAAATATCCATTTTTGTCTTTGAAATGAGATGAATAACAATTTACTCCTTGGAGGAAACAACCAAAATTTTGATTCAGGAAATGCAAAGGATTGAACATTGCGGTTTCGCCATTAAGATTTGTGGGACTATTTGTATGATTTGGATTAATCTAATATTAATTTATATTTTTTAAAACTAATTTAACCTTAAATTATACGATATAATTTAATCATTACATTTTTATAAATTCAGGTACTAAATAAATAAATAAAATATTTCAAAAATTAAATTATCAACGATTTATATATTCATACATCAAAATATTCATTTAAATAATAATAATAATTACATTAAAATCATTTTTTTCAAACTACACTTACTATTTCTCTTTGTTTAGTGTGTAGAGTATCTCTAAGAAAATGTTTAGAGTATATAACACATAATTCCTTAATGTTTTCACTTATTACACCTTATCTTCCATTTTGTAAGCCTTCAATTTATTGTCTTTCCACTCACACTACTCTTTCGTTATTTTTTTTTGTCCAATGATTTTTTGTTTTTTATTTCATTTTTTTACTTTAATTCTTTATCTTTTAAAAAGTTTATTTTAATTTTTATCTTCTAAAAAAATTATTTCAATTCTTTATTTTTTACAATGATTCAAAATAATTCTTCTTAACACAATTAACTGGTATTCATATATATTGACAACTTTTACTCACCACAAAATAAACAAATCCTAATCTTCAAATTGAAAATCATAAACCATGTGGATGATGTCAATGGTGGAGACGCCATTGCAGCGGAGGAATGTGGAACTTGGGGAGGAGGACCTTATTATTCTTCCAAGTTAAGCATGACGATAAACAACAAAATCTTTTTACATGCGCCTACAACCATCACAATTAATTTTTTGCTTCAAAAACCCGAAACGACGTCGTGAGACGCTCAACCCCAGGGCGTTTCTGAAAATTCTTCGGCCCGGGGCGAAGTGGAAAAAATGGGCCCCTAACACACAAATTTTTTGAAATACAAATAATATTAAAAGATATAAAAATTCATTGCATCCCAAATAATTTTCAAAACTGTATATTAAAGATATATATATAATGTTTTATAAAAAGTATTTCCTTCGGACATTTCTTGATGCAAAATCATTTATAATCATATCTACATCGATTTTATCCAACATATTTCTCTCAATAGATAACATTGCTAGACCATTCAATCTCTCCTGCGACATTGTCGATATCAAGTAATTTTTCAATAATTTCAACTTTGAAAAACTTCTTTCCACGGAAGCTACTGTCATAGGCATCGTTAATAGGATTCGATATGCAATAGAAACGTTGGGATAACAATCTGCATTTTTGACAAATTCAAGAATATCAATTGCTGTCATTGACTCATTTGGTAAAGTCATTTGCAACACCTTCATTTCAGAATAAAAGTCATCTGCATCAATATCTGACAAAGTATTATGAGAAAATGTATCCTTAAAATTATTGCAACAATCCCTTAATCTATTGCTTTCCAAGGACTTCAACCTTGTAGAGTCAATTAAAAATTCAAAAACATTTTCAAAAATCTTTAGTTGATCAAATCTGTCTTTCAAAGAAGCAATCGCCATATCCACAATCACCAAAAAGTAGTTAACTCTAAAAGACTCCTCAGGTGATTGCAAATCTTCATCATAACAATCATCACCAAATTGTTTTTTTTCTAAAAAATAGGACGTTTAGTTGGAAAATTTGGCTCTATATCCATACTTAACGCGAGATCTTTGGCAATACTCATACTATCTTCAAACCCTTCATTTCTATAATTTTCAAAATATAATATGATACCTTCTACTTCTTTCATAGTAGTATCAATGCACATTGTCTTGGATTGCAGTTTTTTACTCACCATGTTAATTGAAAACAAGATATCATACCAAATAACCATTCCAAGTAAGAATTCAAAATTTTGAAGTGCATTAGCCAAACTTTCTGCTTCACTTTTTGCTTTAGCATCATTACCTGAAGATTCATATAATTTTGACAAAGCTAATCTTATTTTGGAAGCATGAAATCTAATAGCTTTGACACTTTTAATTCGACTTTCCCATCGAGTATCCGATAGAGATTTCACAGTTTCGGAAACATTTTCACGCAAAATTTTCCACCTTTTGGTAGAACTTGCGAACAATGTATATATACGTTGCACAATCCCAAAAAATGAAATAGTTTTTGTACAAGAATGTGCCATATCAGAAAGAGTGAGATTAAGACTATGACAAGCACATGGCATATACAAAGCTCTGGGATTTAATTCAAGTAATCTCCTTTGAACACCTTGGTGTTTTCCTTTCATATTGGAACCATTATCATATCCTTGGCCTCTCACATCATCAACATTAAGCTCAAGAGATTTTAATGCATTTAATAATTCATTATAAAGCCCCATTCCAGATGTATCATCCACTTTCAAGAATTCTAAAAAGTACTCTTCTACTTTTATTTTGTCACTCGACATATTAACACAACGTACTATTAAAGTCATTTGTTCTTGATGGCTCACATCAGGGGTACAATCAAGAATAACAGAGAAATGTTTTGCCTCTTGAATGATTCTCAAAATAGAACTTCTAACACTATAGGCCAATATAGAAATTAGTTCATTTTGAATTTTATGACCAAGATAATGATAATGCATTTCTTCATTTTGAATACGTCTAATATGGTCTTGTATTGGCAAATCAAATTCAACAATCATTTCAATTAAGCTCAAAAAATTACCATTATTCTCCTTATAAAGTTTCTCATTTGATCCTCGAAAAGCTAAATTATTCTTACCAAGACATTTAATTGTAGCAATTATTCTCAAGAAAACATGTTTCAATCGTTCTTTCTCTTTTGAGATTCCTTGCTGCAAGTCTTTATCAAGAGTTTGATTAGTCTTTAATCTCACTCTTAATTCAGTCCAAACATTCATGTTAGTCATATGGTCAAAACTATTCTCATGTTCTTTGAGTTTTTCACTCAAGTGTTTCCAATTATTCACTCCATCAGTGGCTAAAGAGCTCTTTCTATTTAGCTTTGTGAACAACTTACAACAAAAACAAAAAACTTTATCTACATGTTTAGAGTAAACTAACCATTTTCTATCGCTACTCTCTCCAGTAATCAACTTTCTAGAAAAATAAGCATATGAGAAATGCCTAGAATTACCATCTAAGGGAAATTTAAGATTCAATTCCCTTAAAGGCCCCTTTTCAACTAAGATGTCTCTAGACTTGTTATCAAGGATACCCCAATTTCTAGGATCGTAAATGTCTAAAGGAGGAACAAAATGCGGATCATCCCCAACATCTTCAACATTTGACTCATTTTGTACATCATTAGGATCATTCACAGTAGCAAATTCCTCATTGATATGATTTGGGGAATTATCATGGTCATTTGTATCAGAAGCAACCACATTCGCATGATTATAGTCATAATTGGGATCATCCAAATTAATAGTATTATCATTCAAATTTTCATTAGATAGGCCCACATTGTCTACTTCCACTCCTTTAGAAGTCTATCCTATTCTTTTCTTAAAAAATCTATCAAGAGATCCCCTTTGTGATTCTACTAACTCCTCTCTTTCTTTTCTTTTCTTTCTTTTTACACTTCCAGACAAATATTTAGGCAACATTATTAGGCAATATAACTAATAGCTAATATAACTAATATAGATAGGATTATAGGAACAATAGCACCTGGAGAATTGAACAAAGATAATCAGCTTAATCCTTTGCGTTCTGAATTTGCAATGATCAGCCAAGGTTCCTGCCAATAAATTGACTAATTAAACCCAATAGGAAGTTTTAGTAAAAGTTTCTTGATTTTCATGTAAAAGTTACACTAAATAATATCAACTAAACAAATGTTGCAGACTTATTTCTCTCAGAACAGCAAGAAATTGGCCTAAACCTTTTCAAAATCAAAGTATCAAACACTCACATTCAACAAATAATCTTCATATACATTCCTAATAATAATCTACTCAGTACTCACGAGTCCAATTCAAAAATCAAAATCACAAACTAAAACAGTAAAACTTAATAGTAACAAAATAGAAAGTAATGAAAAAAAAAAGATTAGATTATTACCTTAAATTTGATTCAATGTCGATAGCAAAGGCAAAATCGAAAGATACCATGCTCCCAATTTTTAGAAATCAAAGATCCCTATATAAGAAATTCACAAAAAAAGACAAAAAACTTCAGTCGAAAATTAATCGAAAATACAAGAAACAAATAATTACGAATTACAAATTTAAGAAACTAAAAACTAAAAACATTAAACACTTACCTCAATTAATCGAAAATCCCAACTCCAAACCAATCAACAACTGAAAACTGTACTTGAAATTCGAATTTGTACTCCAATTTGTATTCGAATTTGTACATGAAACCAATCGAAACCAATCGAATATACACTCGAAACCCGTGATTCCCGTGAAGATGGAAAGAAGGAAGAGGAATTAAGGAAATTGCTTGGAAAAGAAAAAAAAATGCTCGAGAGTCAATGCTTCAGATTTGCAACATGGCAAATTGGCAATCTTAATTAATCATTTGATCCAACGCCTTTATTCCTAACGTTAGGGATTAAATTATAATTTGATGAATCATAACTTACTTTTATATATAGATCAAACTAATAAGTGAAGATCATGTGTCAATCCTAATTTGTCTATGCTATTATTACTATTAACATGACAGTCACGTACAGCAGTCGATTATCAATTTCATTTATTGGATACAGCTGTACAGGGCCTTAAATATGTGGGTTTCGTTCTGTAAATTCCAAAATGTACGTACAGGCCAACGGCTGGCTACAGCTGTACAGGGCCTTATACCTCACTACATATTAACAGAAAAAAATTGGGCACTGGGCAGGTGCCTTGTTTGCCCTGGCCCTGCTCAACCCATCACATAACCTATGCTATGAAATGATGCTGGAAGGACGTCGTGGGAGCACACGTTCTCTTTGGAACCACGTCGTCGTCGCATGTTTCAGAGACTCCCAAGAAGTGAGGAAGGGATCGTGGGGAAGGTGGTTAACGAAGATATGCAACTACATTGGGCAGTGCTGCCACTATCGGGGACCTTCGACACAGTGGAGGAGGCAGTGGGTGCTTACGACGCACCAACGAGGCATTATATCCATGACAACCAGATCTCCTTCATCAATGGCGACACCAAGATCTCCTTCGTCGAAGCTGATAACAAGATCTAGAATTTATCCAGATCTCGTCGTGGTCTTGATTTGGTTTTTCTGTTTCATAGATCTCTTTCATTGTGATGTTGATCTGCTTTTTTTAACCATATCTGCTTCATATCGTGATGTTGGTTGGGTTTAAGAAAATTACATTTTATGGAAGCTAAGAGTTGTAGGTATCTGAATACCAACTAACTGTGTTAACTTTAAATTTAATGGAATGATCATTTTAAGTTATTTAAAAAAATAAAAGACCAAAAATGTAAAAAAAATAAGCTACTAAAATAAACAAAAAAAAAGAGATACATGATAAAAAAAAAGGTTATTTGGCTTTTTTTTCCGAATCCCTACTGTTAAGTAATAACTTTATTGATGATATAATAATGAATTGTCAGTCTAGTAATTTGTCATGTCATTAAGAGTCTCAAAAAAGATAGTTAGGTATAATTTTTTGTTATTAAGTGTTTTTAATCTTTATCAATTTGCTTCACATCAACTTTTCTTAATAGATTGAAAAATTAAAAATACAATTTACTAAAAAAAATAACATGGGATTGCCTCTTCAAACTCCTTGATAATCTGACTAATCATTGTATTGAAAAATTTGTTGTTACAATATCTTATTATTGTTACTTAATAATAAAATTTAAAATAAATAAAAACATTAATGGAGGGATATTAAGTGAAATTTGCAAAAAAAATACAAGGGGTGTAAATAAGGATGACAAAAAAATTCCACATGTGAATAAAATTCACAACGAATAGTAAACGGTTATTTATAACGAGTATCACGAATAACATGTAAGGATAAATTTACTACCCATTTGGTAATGGAGTGGGTATATGCATCATGGTATCCATTACTATTAATATTAAAATGAGTAAATTACACTCACACCTCCTGTGTTTTATTTAAATTTCACCTGATACCCCTCATTTTTTGCACCTTACAAAAAACTCCTTAATTGTTTAACTCACATTACACCTAGACCCCCTCCTTCCTAAACACAGTTTAATAATCTAACAGAAATTAGGCACATGCTGGTTACATGACTTTTAGTGAAAATTTATGTCTAAAATACCTTCATCTTCTTCCTCTCAACCTGAAAATATTTTAATACTTTTACTTTATTTTTGTTTTTTGTGTAGTTGAGCGTAAACTCAACTTTTTGTTGAACATGAACCCACTTTGTTGGTACGCAGTATTAACAACCTTCTTCTCGTCTTTTATTCTACTAACATGCATATAAACTGACTTTTGATTCTCAACAAACCTTTTCAGTACATCATGATCAGTCTTAAAGGGGAGAATTTTACCACCAGCAGTAGAACAAAATCATAAAATAAAAGAGTGACATGGTGACAAGTCTAAATCATTTGCAATGTTGTTCACACAGTCATGTATTCTATGTATTCCAGTTCATCCATTGTGTTCCTATGGTCCCAAACATCAACACTATTTTAATCAACAATAATAAACAAATGATTTTTAGTTCATCCATTGTGTTTCATGTGATCCCAAACATCAACACTATTTTAATCAACAATAATAAACAAATGATTTT
>CM023941.1:18576408-18616328 GCA_013407115.1 Glycine latifolia | reverse complement strand
AAAAATCATACGTGGTCCCAAACTAGTCTTCAATTGAAATCCCATTCAGAAATAGGTAACAATAAACAATAAAAATTAAAAAAATAATCTTAAAAGTAACCTATATACAAGGTCTAGTAGTCACTTACAAGCATAACTCCAGCGTGAACAGAAATCGTGGAACAGGAAAAAAAACAGAGCGCTCGTGAACATCGAAGAGGAAGACAAATGAAAGTGCTCATGAGCGTCACGAACTAGAAAAGGAACAATGGAGAATTCGCGAATTGAAACAGGAACGATGAAGAACTTGCGAACGGTGAAGAGGAATGGAACGTGAACGTTGTGAGAGAAAGATGAACTCGCACCTCCTTGACGCTGAAGAAGAACTCGCCAACAAGAGGAAGATGAACAGTACTCACGAATGGTGAGGAGGAATGGAACGTGAATCCTAAATTCTGAAACTAATTGGGAATGGATAATTTGGGTTTTACAATTAAAATGTAAGGACAATTTTGTCTGTTCACATATTTCAATTGACGTTAGTTAATTGTGTTAATAGAGGGGATAAAAGTAATGTGAAAAAATGGAAGGGTATCAGGTAAAATTTGAGCAAAGCACAGTGGATGCAAGTGTAATTTACTCTGTTAAAATACTTAAAATTATTTATTTCTATATTTTTATTTGTATTTATGTTGTGAAACATAATTTAATTTGAACTTATATATTTTAGTGTAGTTTTTATTTGAGTTTATTTTTAGAGAATAATTTTTAAATAATTTTGTTTGGAGATCACAAAATAAATTTGTTATTTATTATATTATTTTTTAAGAATTATCCATAGATATTTTTAATTGTGTAGAATATTTGAATAATTTTTGTTGAAATTTTAAAATTACTTTTTAAAAGAAAATATCATAATAAATAAAAAAATATAATAAAAGTGTATTTATTTATTTTTAAGAAAATATTCACAAATCCCATATATATTTAAAAATATGCGAGTATCTGATTAGCTCCTAGGTGCAAACAAACAAGAGAAGTGTTTGATACTGTACTAGGCATGGCAACGAGGGTGGTCGGGGGCGATTTTTGCTTATCCCACCCCCGCTCCCGCCTCTCAAAATCACCCCTGCCCCGCAACCGAACACTTAAAAATTGATGTTAAAAATTTAACTTTAAACAACTACCATAACATAAAATTTAATAGTGCTAAGTCTCAAATGTATGTAATTACAATAAAATTTCAAAATTAGATGTTCATTGCTGGAAAATAAAATTAGTTACACTCCTAATTCTTCAATAATTGGATGTAGCATTCATTCCTCTAAGTGGTTACCAATGCCACTTCTCATCATATCACTTGCATTATCATCTGGATAAACCATAAACCAAAATTATAATATACAGAAAAAACTTATCATTAAAAAATTGACATTCTTATATGGTATATACCTTCATCATCTGAAGCTATCTCATCAATCAAAGTACTACTTTGTGCAAGAATTTTAGATTTCAAAATACCTGTATCAAATATAACATAATGTAAATAATTAGTTATTAAATTAGAAATAAATAGTCATTCAATAGGATAACTAACTTAAGTATTCAAGACAATACCATCAGCTTCAGCACTCAATAACCAACTTCTAGTGCACATCAATGCCTCTAAAGTAGTCCAATGAAGTTGACTACGATGAGGACATAAAATCTGGCCACCGGTACTAAAAGCAGATTCAGAAGCTACTGTTGATACAGGAATAGCTAAGATATCCTATGCAATAACTTGAAGTGTTGGATACTTGACACCATTCAACCTCCACCACCACAAAATATTAAAATTAGTGGATCTTGGTAAAACATTCTCTTCTAAATAATGATCCAACTCTGTTTTAGCATGAGAACTTTTGGCCTTTTTTTCCCTTAAAATATACTTATCAAATTCACATAATTTATCACCTTCAACATTATCACCTTCAAGTATTGGAGAGGTATGGAAGGAGTCATCATTCATGTTGGACTGATAATCAGAAACCAAGTCATAACATAACTGTCTAATTTTACTAACTTGAGCAAAACAGTCATGTTCATATAATTTTTCATAATAATATTGCAACAACTCCATTTTATACCTTGGATCCAACACAGTAGCAACTCCCATGATATCATGAATCACAACCCAATATTTATCAAATTTGATCATCATCTTTTCTGCCATTTTTTGAATGATTTCATTAGGAGAAGTAACCCACTGCTTAATTGCCAAGTTGATCTCACAAATCTTTGAAAAATACATGTTAGCTGTTGGTTGTTTAGTAGCAGAAAATATTTCAGTTACAACATTAAACCCTTTCAACCTCCCACACACATCCTTAGCAATTTGCCATTGTGAAGAACTTGGCAAACAAGTATATTGGGACTCCCGCTGCTTCAAACGAGTAAACACAACTTCATATGATATAGCAATCTGAAGCATTTTATAAGTTGAGTTCCACCTAGTTGGACAATCTAAAACCAAACTCTTAGTGCACGACATTCTTAATTGTTTTGCTGTCTCCTCAAATTTTTCTTTCCTCTTTGGTGTGGCTGTCCAAAACGATGCACTATCTCTAATTTTCTCTATGTCATCTTTCACAATTTCTAACCCATCTTTCACAATCAAGTTCAATATATGTGCACAACAACGCATATGAAGCAAAGTCTCATCCCTTAATAAATTTCCTAAGTGCAACTTATCTTTAATTTTGTCAATTATTTTGTCATTTGTGCTACAATTATCTAGAGTGATTGTGGACAACTTTGTATCAATGTTCCAATCCATCAAACACTCAACTAACACATTACAAAGCTTTTCACTTGAGTGAGGAGCGAGAACATAAATGAACCTAAAATAAGATATAAATAGTTCAACAATTTTATCATGCAACAATTCAACAATAATATAAAAAAAATTCAAATTTTTTAACATACCTCAAAATATGACTCTTTAAGTTCCAAGAGGCATCTATATAATGAGTAGTCACAACCATATAACCCTTTTTCTAATTGCTTGCAGTCCACATGTCTGATGTGACAGCAACTCTTCCTTGAAGACTATCTAATAACTTCAAAGTTATTGATCTTTGTTCTTGATAAATTCTGAAAATTTCTTTTTTAATTGTGTTTCTACAAGGAACTTGAAAGATAGGTTGTAAAACTGATGAGTATCTCCTAAAACCAACATGGTTCACAATGGAAAGTGGATACTCATGCATAATAATTGCATTTGCAAGCTCTATCCTTGCATTATCCGCATCATAAGTTCCTGCACCCAACTCTTGCTTTCCATGGTTAACCTTAGAAATGAGAAATGTTTGCCCTGAACTCCCTGTATTGGCAATCTTGTACTGAACACAAATTTGTTTATGCCGCCATAGGTGTGTTGTTCTAGTTTTTGATTTTCCTCCCAACAGTTTTGAGCAATAATTGCATTGGGCCTTGTCTTGTCCATTAACTTTAACCTTTTTAAAATTCTGCCAAATCTCACTTTTAAGCCTACTTGTTCCTATTTGTGTTGTCCCCTCCAAATTATCAGCTATGTCTTTTGCTTCATGTATCAGAATGGATTCATTGGGTGTTGATGAAGGAGCATGATCAGCAGAAGGTGGAGGAGTATAACCAACACCAGGAGAATGTGAGGAGTATAGCTAGGAGCAGAAGTTGTATCTTCATGTCCATTTTCTTGATCTGTCATTTCTTTAGAAACAGTCAAATAAGAAACAAATTAAATAACTAGAAGAACTTGCTAATAAGGCTTGGATAAGAAGTAAAAATCTTACTAACAAGTAACAACTCAAAGCACTCCAACCAGCCATAAGATAATTTAAGACTTTTAATAATTTCTAAACTCTATGTGATTGAATACATAATAAAAAAACTTGCAACAATCAAAATTCACAACCAAAGAGTACCTTATTGCAGCAATAGATTGAGAAGGTGCTTTAGTCCTTACAGTCTTGGATTTAAGCTTCTTGGATAATGCTTCCAATTGATCTAAATTCCTCTGAACAATGTAAAAAAAGTGAATTCAAAACCAGAAATCCCATAATTGCTATTTAATCAACATTTATTTCTTGTTTATTAAATTAGTGAAAATTCTAACAGACAGCAAGCAATGCTTATCATGAATGGGAAGAAATCAAAGAATAATTATTAGAACAATGCAAAGAATTTGAAAATTAAATTTCATATATTTAAGAGAAGAAATGTAAATAATACATAAAGACTAATAAAAATAGTTAAGTTGATTAATTTTAATCAATAAGATTTTAAATTTAAATTTTATTCTAAAAATATCCATAAAATTAAATGGTTTAAGCAGTAATTGAATTTAATGGAAAGAAAATCAATTTTATAAGATAACCACCTCTATTATCTTTTTGTTTTCACAAATCAACAATGAAGATGAACCAGTAAAGTGAAGTGAGTTGATTGGGAACACACACATATCCTCCAAGTTCAGCTTATTTTTAAAAAATAGCTTTTTTTAGAGTTTTTTGAAAGTGCTTTAATATTGCTCTGGCCTTCCTTTGGAAACACACAAAATAGAATTACAAAACTAAAAGATAATTAAACAAAAAAATAGTAGAGATCAGGACCTCTTTTGTAATATTGCTCTGGCCTTCCTTTGGAAAGTAGACCTCGACTCCGCTACAAAATCAATAGCATTAATAAATACCTATCTATTGTTGGAATACATATCAAATCCCCATTCCCAGTCTATGCTAATTTTTACATCACTGGCCAATCACCTACAACTTCACTAAGAAATTGAAAATGGAAGCATAGTATTTTTTCCTTTTGATGGAAAATAAAAGGTAATTGGTTTTTATTGCAGAACTTGTTAACGCTGGGTAAATTACAGAAGAGACAATGATAATGAATTAAGAATACAAGAAAATAAAAGTCAAACAAAATAGTTTTCCATAGCATTTTTGTTTTAAAAGAAAAATATTTTAAACTCTTATAAGAGAGCTAAAAAATGTTTCCTGCAACATTTTATAAAAAAATGGATTCATTTCACACGCACAACATATTACACAACAATTAATGCTAGGTAACTATATATGTGTTGACAACCATAATTCACCAACATGAGCAACTTTACACTCACAACAGACCAATCTAGTTTAATAACAACATTAGTTAAGAGTTAAGAGATTGGGGTAGTTAATAAAGTACTAGCATGTTTAAGTTCTTATTGCATCATAAGTGCAAGCCATATTACCCGAAGTTCATACATGACAAGATTAGAATCCAGAATCCCCAAGGATGGGAAAGAGCATATCTATAATGGTGACCAAGTTGAAGTAAAATATATCAACTTAATTCTGTCAAAACACTAATTATAGTGAATACTCTATCATCTGATTAAAACTTATTAAAAACAAAAAAATCATAAGTATAACATATAACATAAGAAATGAAACCTATAAAATCTTATAATTTCATTCAATTCTGGTCAATGATAAAAAAAGTGTATTAAAAAACTGTTTTAGAAAATATGCTCCTAACATTTTGAAAAAAAGAAAAAGGTTGGCAAAGTGTTGTAACAATTGTCTTGATTTTGCCCTTTTCAATTTTGGAAAAAAAAAATTATCTGCAATCCTCAATTGCTAGAGTTAAAGAGTGGACACTTAAATAGAAAGACACAGAAGAGTGGATGAATCACCAGCAGCTTCCACTAGAACTGCAATTACGTGTTCGCAGGTTTGTTCAATATAAATGGCTTGCCACTAGAGGAGTAGACGAAGAAGCCATTTTGCGTGCTTTGCCTTTGGACCTTTGCCGCCAAATTCAGAGGCATCTCTGTCTCGACATTGTTTAAATTCAGAGCTATCACAAATTGTTTAAATGATTGAACACAACATTCTCGCTGGTTCCCCCAAGATATAAAGGTATTAATAAGGGCACAAAAACATGGATGAATGATGCAAAGCTCATTCGCAACACAACCATACCCAAAGTTGCAAAATAAAACAAATCTACAATGATATTCTACCAGAAATCACCAAAAGATACACATACTTTATACTGAACCTTGGAACCCAATGCATTGGTCAAATATTAGAGAACGTATTTGGGTTTAAATTGCAAATCCCCTGAATTCATTAATCATAGGAACACAAGCACAATACGGGCTTCTTTCATCACAAAAACTAATCCTAACAACTCTACTTCTATCAAATCATTCTGTTTTTCAAAACTAACCAAATCAATCTGAACAAATTGAGAACTCTTAGTGCGAGATCGAGAACGAGAAGTTACTGGCTTGCCGCTGCGCGAGCAATGGGCGTGACAGCGGTGTGTGATAGTGGTGTGTGATGACGGTGCACGACGGCAGTGCATGAGTGAGTGGTGGGGGAGAGAAGCTACGAGAACGTCTGAACGAGAAATGAGAATAAAATGAGGGTTAGGGTTTCAAATTTCCTATTTTCCTTCTTATATATATAAAGATACTTTTGTAATTTAGTAGGGCAAGGGCGGGGGCGGGGCGGATATTATCAATACCAAACCCGCCCCTGCCCTCGATTTTATAATGCGGGGAAAACCCGAACCCAAACCCGGTATATTCGATTTTTCCCGATCAACATCAGGACAGATTTTCGAGCGGATACCAACGGGTGCGAGTCTCATTGCCATGCCTATACTGTACGAGAAGTTAAATTAAGGGATATTTTAGGGTTACATAATAAAGAAAAATTAATCTATGAAGAAAAATTACTTTAAATAAAATTGAATATTTTGATTGGTAAGTTTTATATAAGAGTTTAAAACAATTAATTCATGCAAAATTTATGAATATTTTAAAAAAACTTATAAATAAACTGATACAATAACCAGATTTACTTAATTTTCAAAATAAAGAAAAAAACTTCATTAATTAAAAACTCACACATAAGTTTAAATTAAAAGAATAAAAAAAGCTAAGTATTTTTTAAATCCAATCACATTTAACTATTTAAGGCTTGAGCTGGCCCATCAACTTTAATTTTACTCCACCAACATCATAGCATGTTTCTTCAATTTGTTCAACAATGATAAGTGTCCCGGCCATCAGCCTCAATTCCTAATGTAACATATATGGATTGAAACACTCAACCGTGACCACCCAAATTTGGACGTCACATTACAATTCTAGCTAAAAACAAATTACTAAGGTGAAGAGGAAACAAGCTTTCTTAGTCTCTGCGTGTGTGGGGAGAGGAGGGGAGGGAATGATGAAAAATATATCTGCTTCCATTAACAAATTCATAAATGGTTTACAACCGAAAACATAACATAAAATTATCACAACAGCAACTTTAATGTACAAAATTCCACTGCCAATTGGCAAGGTTGTCAGTGACCAGTGCTAACCAATGTCAGACGTTTCAGCTTTCTAACGTCTTATAATTCCCTTTTGCTTGCTTGAAGGCTGTGACCATGATGATGGCTTTACCCTACCAGCTAGAAGGCTGGATGTTGAAGTCGCACAAATTTTTCTTCGTTTTGACTCTAGCTCTTGTTTTCTCTTGTCAGATATAGAATAGCTAGAGACTCCAGAGAAGATAGATTCAGAATTGATCAATGCCCTCTTGTCCTTCCTATTTTTGTCAAACTTAGCTGAAAATTTGACCGATTTTGCCGTGGCAGAATCTTTTTCAGTAGCTGGAAGAAGTCTTATGCCAAGACCTCTTTTCTTGGAAGCATTTTCTTCTTCAGCAACTCTTTTCTTTTGACTCTGAATAAATGGAAAAGCATTAGCAAATGTTTCTTTTCTTTAGAGCTGGATGACAATATTATGTAGAAAAAGAAACAATATATTTGAGGATGAAAATGGAAAAGCAAGAGAGAAATAAAAATAAACAAGGACATTTATCATTAGCCTAGGAGCATACTCTAAGTTGGGCACGGAGAGTCTTATTAAGAGAATAGTCATCTGAATGCCTTGCATCAGACTGTCTCTGGAGATGTACGATCGCTGGTTCAGCTTCCTTCTTTTTCTTCAAGTCTTCTTCCTGGTGTTCAAGGCGGTAGAATGGATCTGCAAGCTTACCCCTCTCTAAAATAAAATAAAATAAAAATTGAAGATGAAGATAGTTAGCCAAAAATAACCACAACATTTCAGTTTGCTAACACATGGTCAAAGGCAAAAGGAAAAGGAAGGTAATAGCACTAGATTTAAAAGGAAATAAATTCAATCCATGGAAACAGCCATTGGCCTCTAGAGTCTGATAGCATGCTCTCCCTACTTATAAAACAAAGTTGCCGATTGCATGCAATAACATTCACAGCTATTGGAAGAAAACACAAACTGTCAGAATATCTTCACTAATACACACCTTCATCAGCAGGCAATTCAAAAGTTTCGGCATCCTCAATATCAAAATCTTCAGTTTTTTTCTGGGCCCCACTAATAATGACATACTCGCAATTCTTAGGATCAGTCTGAATGACAATCTCATGTTTACAGCAGGCAGATTTCATAGTGAAGTTCCATATCTGAAGGACAAAGGAACATTTGTTAGAAAATAGTGACCAAATAGTGAACCAAACAAGTTAGGTTAAACATTATTAGAGGATGTACCAAGATAAATTAATGTATAAGCAAACAAGTATAAGGCATTGTAGTCCCACATAATAGTGGCAAACTGAACAAATATAAATTTGTATGCATTTGCCTAGGCTTCTAAGACTTAAATGAGGTTCCCCCATTAAATACCAAAATAATACAATTAATCACTTCCACTGAAAAATAATTTAAATTCAGATGCATTTGCAATAAACCCCAACATACCTTCGTTGAGTAATAATTCCCAACTTGTTTTTTCTCTGCATTGAACCGGACACCCTTTGCAATCATTGAATTGCATCCTCCACACCATATATTAAAGGGCATCTCAAACCTAATAGCAGTATAGTTAGGTAATATGAAACTAAATATTAAAAGAGAAATAATTTCAACATGGTATCCTAGGCAAAAACCAATTTAAATTCAGTTGGAAGAATGAGACATCCCAAGAGTCAAGACAATTTTTCCTAGCTTCCATATACATCAGTTTAGGCATCTTGGATCTGTCACACAAACTTATGATTACATGGGTCTTCACCATCCCCTTTCTGATCTAAGAGGGATCTCAATTTTTACAACCTTAATTGTTGTATAAATAAGCTATTCTGATTATAAACAAGAAAATACAAATCTGCAAGAACAGGTTCAAGCATGTAAAATTTTATATAGATTCAGTTCAATCATAAGCGATCATTAGAATATACTCATAATTCATAAAATTTATCAAAATACTTTCAATTTTGATATTTATACACCTGATAGTCTGTAGTTTGTCCATGTCCTTGATACAGAATAAACATCGATAACAAAACAGGCTTATCATTCACATTCCTTAATCATTCCATTTCCCGGACAACAGAACTTCACATAACATGATAACATTGCTATCCCTCATTTGAAAAAGGTAAACAGTTAACATGATTTACTGATTACTGTAGCTACCACTGATTACCTTATAATCAGGATACCCTGATCTAATTTTCTCGCCCTCTCCCGCAAGGCATGTTGACCATGAAACTTGTTCAACGAACCCTGAAAAGGAAGACAAAGCCTCTTGATACTAAACAATTCTTGGGCTATAGCGGACCTTAATGATACTTTTACACAAACATACCTGACTCGGTTCCCATTCCGGAGGATAGTAAAAGTTGTCTGCTCTAGCAGCCGCAAGTGAAGACTGCAAAAATACAATAAGAGCAAGCTCAGTATATCAGGAAATTAACAAACAGACATGAAATACGCAAATACATCACAAGCACCAAGAATCCCTCTTAAGCCAAGAGATAGAATCAAAACAGAAAACAATTAAGCCACAACCAACCAAATGAACCAATTGCCTTACACATACATATTAGACAGAATCCCATAGTTTTTCGCAAGGAGAACATTTCTATCAGACTTAAATACATAGCATAACACATACATATTAGACAAAAACCTGGTCTATGAAACCTTTCTATATAGCTTACCATTATGAATATACCTATTCTTTTGCCGTTTTACAATATTCCACCACAAAAATGAAGGATTCTAAATATACGGTTTGAATTTATTGCTAATAAAGGATCTCAGCCCAACAAAACCAGAACAACAAACGATTTCCACGAGTACATAACATCGTCAAGCAATTCGAAACGACAAGAACGCATACAAACCCTAAACCCTAATCAAAGCAGTAAACACAGAATTGAATCCGCAAATTAAGAAGCATGGGATTGAGAAAACCCTAATCGTGATCGTGCAATCATCAAAAGTAGAAAGCGAAAATAACAAAATTCGTACCATTGTTGTTTATCTTCTTCAAAGATTGAGAAGCTTTTCCCACAGAATCTAAGATTCTTCACTGATTCAGAAATTTTCTATCGAAATGAAAATTGAAGCGAAAAGGTTCTTTTGTTTAGAAAGGGGTTTTCGCGCAATCTTCCGGGTCTGTTAATGTCCCTGACCATTATACTTCATAAAATCAAATGGACTTTGAAAAAATAATTAAGTATTTAATTTATCTTTTAATATAAATTCATATAACTGTATAATATATTTTTTTCTATATATTAAATGACATGATTTTTTTAAAACTTTCACTTTTCAAATGTTCTAATGGAAATAATATTTTAATTAGAACATTTTAAGGTCATATCTTACTTTCCAAAAATCTTAAAAATTAATATTTCATTAAATAATTGATACAAAAATTTATTTATCTATTTGTACTTAAAAAAAATATTTAACGACATTAATGGCCTTATCATATTATAAATTCAATATTTTGACTTAAAAAATTCATAATTGACTTTTATAAATGACTAAAGTTATTAAATATTTTTTAATTATTCTCCTTAAAATTTACTAAGCAGAAAAAAATGATTATATTAATTAATATTTCATAATATAAAAGTAACAAATAAGAGTCTCATTAATGAATATCTTAAAAATATTAGATATAAACAATGTATTACTTTTATAATAAAAATATTTAAAGAAATTAATTGTCTTATTATATTATAAATTGGATATTTTGACTTAAAAATTCAGTATTTGAATTTTATAAATAACTAGTTTTTTCTACTGTGTGTGATGCAAGGGGTGTCAAAAGAGGGTTTGAGTGTCTATTTTATATATTTTTTAAACTTTAAAACTGAGTATAAACATATGTCAAAGAATATGACAAGTTTTACCCGATTATTTTTTTTTTACATAATTGATGTCATAGTTTTATCTTAAATATATTTACTTTTATTTAATAGAAATAAACAATTGAATAATATTTTCTAAGAAAATATTTGAAATATGCTAAACTATAATAGAATTAATACAATGAATGTAGTGTTTAACTTATGCATAAATATACATAATAAAATTGAACGATTTATTTAACCTGGATTATTATTTGCTCAATGTGATTACCTTCAAGTGTGAAAAGAGACATAAACAATTATCTAAGAGTGTGATAAAAATATTATTTGAATTTTATTATATTTATCTTGAATTGTTATCACCATTATTTTATTAAAATGAGCAATTAAGTAACATTTAGTAAGAATATGTCTGAAATATGCAAAAACACAACAAAATTCATACATACTAAAATTGAAGTATAATATTTAACTCATGTTATAACATTTAGTAAGAATATGTCTTTAGACAAATCGATTTGTCTAAAGACAAAAATAAACATAAACAATTTGCAACAAAGTGACAATAAAAATAAAAATCTCTCTAATATAACAATATAGGGTAAACAAAGTGTGTGAATATATTTATTTAGAATTTTTATATTATCATATGTGATTTGTCTAACCATAAAAAACATAGATTTATTGCCAACAATGTGACAAATAATATTACTATTATTAGAATGATTAAATTAAATGTTATTTATGTTAATAATTAACAATAATATTCTCATTTCTATATATCAACATCGACATCAACAACACTTTTAACACAAAGTTAATTGAATTAGTAGTAGATGAACCCAATGATAAATACGAGGAGATTGAAAAAAGAAATGGAATGAGAAGGAAAAAGGAAAAGGAAATGAGAAATAAGATAAAAGAAAAAAAGAAAAAAAAAAGGTGAGATGAAGAAGAAAAAAACTAAAAAGGAATCTTAGTTCAGTATATAAAAAACAAACAAAAATATACTTACTGTTTATTATTTTATTTTATTTGAATCTTAACTATTTGTATATAAATAATGTAAACATAGCATCGAATATTATATTCATACTTATTCTTAACTTAATTTTTATAATTAAGTACTTCAATTATATTTCGTGAAAATTAGTAATTAAAATAATGATTTTATAATATATATGGTTGAATTTAAAATCATTTATAATATATATATATATATATATATATATAATATGTTTATTTAGAATTTTTGAGTATGAGATATGATTTGTCCAACCATAAAAAACATAGATTTATTGTCAATAAAGTGACAAATGATATTACTAATATTGTTATAATAATTAAATTAAATATTATTTATATTAATAATTAACAATAATATTTTCATTTCTATATATAAGAAACAAATATTTTATTTTGTCATAAAATTAAATTTTATTCTAAATCGATTATAAAATAGAATAATTACTTGAATTGATTAATTCTAATTATCTGTGCTAATATAGTTACCCATGCAATGCACCCATATAAATGTGCACTAGTGCAATATAAATAAAAATATATAATATTAAAAGTTATAAATTTTTATACTTTCCAATTAAAAAATAAGAATGTTTATATAAAGAAAAATTTCAATATCATTCATATAAAATTTGTATGTATTAAATTAAAATATAAATATTTAAAAATATCTTAACATAAAAAAATTAATGATTATAAAAAAATCAACCCAAAGGATTTGCCCTAGTATATTATTATTGTAATTAGTGTTGTAAAACTTGATTGGACCGGTCCAACCAGAACCTGGTGGCATAAATGGGTTGGTTTGGTTAATGGACTAGACGTGCATCTGACTCGGAATGACCCGGCCAATTTTGCGTCAACTCGGTAACCCGCCCGGGTTTTAAAATCCAGATTGGGTTTTGGAAAAAAAATCTCAAAATTGCGTCATTTTTTATCTTCCCAAATTTAACTTCAATCACTCACTTCTTCTCTTCACAGTTCACAGACGCTCACCGGCTCACTCCCCTTCACAACTTCCACTTGTTTTCGCACATTGCTTCTGACCCGTTTGCAACCGTCGAACGTTCACCCTGCTGTATGCCACTGTCGCCGATTGTGCCTCTGTTTTGCATATTGAAATGAACTTCTCCTTATTCTTTAGGTTTCTCTATTTTGTTCATTTGTTTCTCTTCTCTCATCTATGATTTTCATTGTTCATTTGGTCTTGTAGCTCTTTTGTGTGTTAGACTATTAGTGATTTGTTCTTTGTTCTCTTTAATCGATTTGTTCTCACAGGCTCAGTTGTCATTGGTGCAGACAAGGTTTTTTACTTCTCTTGTTATGTTTTCTCTGTTTCTTTAGCTTTGTAGGTTATACACGATTCATCCAAGGAAAAATAAGATCTAGAATCCATGCATTGGTTTTGTATCTGATAGCTAACGTATGGATAGGATAACCTAATGCATATGAATTATTCTCCTTGATGCTAACTCTTGAATCTTAGAATGATCTTGTGTTTGGAGTTAGGACAACTCTTGCCTTTGCATAAATTTTTAATAAAAAATCAGTTGTAGATAGTAACTTATCATGATTTCCTCTATATACTATTTCACATTTCAATATAAATTAACATACTAATGTAAATGAGTATGTTTTCTAATCCTTTGGGCTAACAAGGTGGAGCAACTCTCGTGGATATAGCATGTGACCCTGAGTTGGTAAAGCTGGCCATTGACTTAACTTCTTATCTGGTAAATTCGTACTCTTCTTATAGATGTCTTAGCCACTCTGATTATATGGTTGTGAACATAAGCATGTTAGATATAGGGGGAGCATGAAGATGGATCAAGATATATGCTGAAGATGGATGAGTGTTTTTTGCATATTACATTGCATAAACTTTCATTGATTTGCATTCATGATTTTACAAAAGCACATGGTTTGTGAAAAAGGTTTAAGATTTCATGATTGCATCAAAGTCAAGGTTTCATAATTTCAAGTTTTTGGAAAAATGATTTTTCACTGTGAGAATCGATTACCACTTATATGTAATTGATTACTTAGTTCAAACACAACATAGGACATGACTGTGATAATCGATTATCACTTATCTGTAATTGATTACTTAGTATAAACACAAAACATGATTTAACTGTGATAATCGATTACTTAGTACATTTATGAAATAGAAAAACCTTGTAGTAATCAATTACAGGTCGAAATAATCGATTACTTTGTTCATATATCCTTTCCAAAAAACTGAAGAACATTTTAATCAATTAAATTTGTTTTTAATCAATTACATTGAATGTTTTAATTGATTACCTTGATGTTTTAATCAATTACATTCAGTTACAACTGTTTTAACAAATAGCTGAAGGGTTTTCTGAAATAAACACAAGACATAATTCGAAATTTTCAAAGTTTTCATAGGTCTTCTAAAAGTGAGAAAGGATATTCTGAGTTCTAAAGTTCTTGTCCAATATATTCAAATCTTCATGGTGTATTGAAAGATTTCTTGGGCAAGATTGCAAAGACGCTTTTGGAGAGGAAGTTCTGAAATTGTTTTTCATTTCAATTTTGATTGATAAACCATATTCATTAGATCATCAGGTTGTCTCTCTCCATTAACTTTGCTTGTAAATTCATTTTTAGATTTTTGGTTGTTTGTAACTATTACAAAGGGTTCTTGAAGCTTTTTCTAGAGTGAGTTTCTCTAAAGGGAAAGAGTAGAGAAGGGTTCTCTATGTCTTGATCACTAGTAGTCTAATAGGGTTTTAGATTTCTGTTCTTTATCTAGGTTTGATAAAACATGATTGTTGTAAAGCTTGTAAGAACTAATATTTGTGAATAGTGGAACTCTAATCTAGTTTTGATTAGAAGAACTGGATGTAGCTTTTCTTGTTGAGAGGTGAACTAGTATAAGCTCTTGTGTTGAACTTTATTCTTTAATCTTTTCTTGTTATCTTGATCTGTAGTTCTTGGTGAATTCCATATTATTCAACAAGTTAAGTTTTGTAATTGTTTTCTTGGGCTGAGTGGTTTGATTGAAATTGAAGCATTCTTGGTTTAATTGTGATAAATATCCTTTAACTCTGATTTTCTAAAGATTTTAAAAAGACCAAGTTTAAATCAATTCACCCCCTTGGTTATTGTGTGTATTCATATTGTTTTCCGAGCAAAGGGTATTTGGAAATTACCTTGGCATAAAGTTTATTATAATCATTAGATGTCTTAATCATTTACTAAGTTGCTTTTGAACATGTATATTACTATATTTGTATGTATCTTTAATTGTTGAAGAATCAACGTTAGCTAGACTTTATCAAAGTAATTGAAGCAAGTAACAAAGATCCAAAGTCTAGCTTGATCCCTATACATATAGTACATTCTTAATTTAGTTCCTATCTATGTAGTGTATTCTTAACATGGTCCCTATAGGTGTAGTCACAACTTTATTGGATTATTATGTATTGTATTTGTCAATTTGGATGAATATAAAATCACACATGAACAACTTTCTACTTGTATTTTGTGTGTTTTATTTTGGTTCTTTACAAGAGAAGGAAATTAGTATAATCATATAATTGAACTATTGAAGATTTCAATTTTGTATATATGGCATAACTTATTTATTTTATTTTGTTTAATAATCTCTTAATTTTGAAGCTATTCAATTTATTAAAACTTGAACTTACATAAATGAAGTTTATTATAAATTATGGATGTTATCGTGTTGATGCTATTTGTGTTTTTATTTCAAAACCTATTCATGGACTTGTGTAATTGTGTTATTGAATTATTATTTGTGGACTTGTGTTATCAACTTTGATACTTCAATTGTTATTTGAGATTTTGGAGTATGAATAAACTTTTTTTAATCAAATAATGTTAGTTATATTTATATACTTATATATAATTTTGAATTTTTTAATATATATCAAGTCAAATTGGGCCAATTACTGGCCCACAGGTTGGACCACTAACCCACTGACCCACTACCTTGATCGGGTCAATGATCAAACCGGGTTTCATAACATTGCGTGTAATAGATGAATATAAATATGAATTAATGTAGCATAAATAGAATTATAGTAGTTCAAAAAAAAATTTATACTTTTAAATCAAAAAATGAAAAATGTTTTGATATAAGAGTGTGTTTGGATGAGAAATTTAAAGTAGGGAAAGTATTTTTTAAAGGAATTTAAAATTCCTTATTATAAAATTGTTTGAATGTTTTATTAAAAGAAATATAAAATATGGGAATTTTAAAAAGATAATTTAAATAAAAAAGTGGGATTGTAAATACCGACCAAAAATAGAGAATTCTAAAATTCTCTGTGACTTGAAAGCGGAGCGACCTCTCTCTCTCTCTTTCTTGGACGCTTTCATCGCTTTCGCCACTCTCATTTGTTCTCACTCTCGCCACAGTTGCTCTCTCACTCTCATCACTATTCGTTGCTCATTCTCGCTCTTTGGTTTGTCTCTTTCACTCAAACTCTCTTTTTCTCGTTGGGGACGGTAGTAAGGCATGCAAATCTACTCCATTCAAAGTTTTAAGTGTGATCAATTGGCTTTGAGAGTTTTCTGCAAGCAATTCAGTTGACATGGTTGTGAGGAGGTAGCTCTTTCCTGAGCCATTTCTGGCAAGTAACTAAAGCAAGCATCACCTTGTTGCATGTTTCTAAACTTGTTAATTCCATGATTAGAAACTCCACCAACCTGATTCAGAGAGAATATACAGATAAAGATAAACCTATACCTATCACTCCCGTTAAATACACATGCCGTGGTTTCCCTTTTCGCTGGAAAAACCTCAATGACTAGTGGCTAACATTTTATCGACGGTTTCCAACAACTCTCACAAACGCGGGAGCTACCTGTGGTTTCTAAAACCTCGGTAATTGGCATGATAAAAACATGTTGTTGTAAACCCTGGTACTTAACATCTATTGTAAACAACTCCGTTAATACCATTTTTTTAATAAAAAAATGTCTAATGTTATTCAAAATTCATGATTATTATAAACTGGCACAAAAGAATCCATTGTTTTATATTGATAATCAAAATATTCACACAAGAAATAATAGGCTTACATTTATGGGGAAAAAGTCTTCAAGTTGTCAATTGTTAAATATAAAAGAAAATGAAAAAAATCTAGAATATAATATGCTTATCACTATTACGCCTTGTGGTTTTGTGCAAATGAGTGCATTTGATAATTTGATAACTAAGCCACTAATTCGCTAATGGAGGCCAAAAATGTGTCATAACATCTAGTGGCTTCAAATGTTTATTCACTTTTGCTACGGAAAACCCTTCAAATGGAGCAAAAATAATTAATTAAATAGAAGTTTCACTCAATTTAAATGAAGTGAGCTTTTAATATATAACCAATTATCTGTAAAGAATAGGATGTATTCTAAACATGTGAAACAAGTCGAGAACTAAGTAACAAAAGAAGAATATCGAACCAAATATAAAAGTAGTCATATTTTTCTCATTAGTGATAGCAATCTATTCACTTTTCTTAGTAATGTACCAAACAAACAACATATACAATCACAAAAATTTAATTTCTTTTAAAAATAAAAAGAAAAGGGCGTGGACAATGTAGAAACTGGTTTTTAAACTCCTATTGACACCTACGTCAGTCAATATAGAGATGATCACTTGCTTGAGCGCGACCCTACAACAATGTGAGGAGGTGGAAATTCTCTTCCTTATGCTAGTTGGTACCAAATCTTAGTATAATGTAAAATAATAAACTAGACAAAAAACAAAGGAATGAAGAAACAATAACAAAAACAAAACCTTTGCAAAACAGAGAATCACAAAGAGTAAGTAACAATTTATTTTTATAAAAATTGAAAAATATTTATTTAAAAAAAGTGTGAAAAATATTAACAAGAACAAAGTGAATAGTAAACTCTCCTAAAGAAAGTGAATAGTATTCTTACCAGATTTGGTAAAATCTCAATGTGGCGGTGCTCCTTTGTATGCTTCTCTTGATATGGTGGTGAAATGTACTTACAAAGACACTTTGATGTTCAAGCTAAAGGTGTAAATGTAGAAATCAAGTGTCAATAATTTTTTAGAATTGATTGAGTTACCTGGAATCCTTGTGCCCCTTTTATAATGGTGAAATTAGGTCCATGGGCCCAATTTCCTGAATTAGATGATGTTTAGTAAAGTAAGATTGAGTATAATCTTATCTTATCTTATTCGATATATCTATTTTGGATTTATAGGCAATCCTGATCTTTCTCTTGATAATTAGTTTGGATAAACTTTCCTTTTTTCTTAATTTATCTTAGTTGGGTTTCCTTGAGTAGACTAAGTGATATACTCAGCTGGCCATTGAGTAGGGAGGCTTGTTGAGTCTAAGTAGTACACATGCCCCAAGCTCTTAGGCAAGTTGTAGGAGCTTTATAAAAATTAGACCTCCAGGCGTCCTTTTGGTGTTGCTTCCTCACCAACTGAATCTGTATCCGTTAAGTATGGCCTAGTTGAGAGTCAAGATGAATGGTACTTGGTTCCTCATAAGTCTAGATTGGAATGAGAAAAATGAACTTTATTATTCTGGTGCCAAGTTAGAGTGGATGAGCAATCAAGGAAGTGTCTCTTGTCAACAAACTCATGCTTAAACACATTAAACACCTTTGTACTTTTTCAAGGGTAACATAACGATTATGTCCCTTTATTTCAGAACATTTTTCGAGATTCCCCAAAGGTCACACCTCCCCTCAACTGTTGATTCATGATGGAAGGGATGTGATCCAATGACCCAAACTGGTGCATCCCTTGGTTTCAAAGGGGTTCTAGAAGCCTACAAAAGGGGAAGGGTTTCCCTCATTTTCTCCTTCTTATGTGAAAACTCATTTCTTTTTTGGTCTTTTATTTTCTTCTGATCACCTTCACAAGTCCAGCTATGCCCTCACTCCCTTTCTATATGTCTCTTTCTCTTAGGGGCTCTAGTTGTTTTGGTAGTGGTAGAATGCTTCCACTGGAAGTGCATCCTATTGGAAATAGTTCTGATGACGAGTCCTTTCATCACCACCGTGATTATCACGCCATTAGCAACAACGCGTCCACCATGATTTGCCCTTGAAGACATAGTTTGTCCTCATGTTGAGGGGAAACAGGTCAAGTCGACCATGAACGCTCCCATTCAGGATACGATTGATTTAGACGATACTGAGGCTACTACCGCATAGCTCTTCTTTCATCGCCATGTTAATCAGTTTTCTTCCCTTACTCCCACAACTAAGAAAACTCCAAAAAGTTTTTCTCCTACCAATCTTCCAGATTACCTATGAGTTCATGGCGAAGTCGGCGCTTGCGCCTCTATTTGGACTGACAAATTGATCGCCACCCTTTTGTAGGGGATCGAGTTTTGTCATGTTGATTAGTTGGATGTAATGTATGCCAAGCCGTGTAGTTTGAGCAAGTGTGTCTGTATGCAAGCTCTTCCTTGCTACTCTCAATTTATCTATAAGTATAAGACTCTTTTCTCTTCTTTGGGACTTATAGTCCCTTTGGACAAGTTTGAATTCGACGTAGTTTGAGAATTAAACGTTGACCTTACCCAAATGCACTCAAATTCCTTGGCATCTCTTTAATCCTTTAGGGTTTTATGCAACGAGTTCTATAAGACTCTGACTGCCCCAAAATTCCTTCATCATTATAATGTTAAGGAGAGTAAGAAAGATGGTTAGGTGTCCTTGTTTGAATTTCAAGGAGGCCAACACTCGTGCCTTACACCACTTACAAAGAATTCGAGGGTCACTTCTTTAGAGTTTGGCCTGGTTAGGAGGTCATGCAGAAATTCTTTTCTCACAAGGGGCATCCGTGATTCCTTTTATACTAGACTAAGACATCCAACAAGTATATCTGATTCCCAGTAGTGGACATGTCCTATTCTGATCAAAAGAGTATGATTGTACTTTACAAATTTTCTCATTTATTACATTGAAAAACTGTTGTGGAAATTCCTTATTTTGAGACTCCAAGAGAGGATTGGGCTCATGAGTTTTTATTCGCATTCTTTGACTCATATGTTAGTTTTGTTTTCATTTTTTTAGTCTGCTCTCACTAAGTGGCATCTACGGAGATACATAACTTTTGATTTCATCACATTTCATTTTCTACAAATACGTGCCGTGCATTTTTAATTTGATTTCAAAAAGGTCCTTAAATTAATGATTGTTGCATTCTTAACCAAAATTTGTGTTGTATTATCTAATAAACTTCAAGTTGTTGTAGGAACAACAAGTAAAAACATGATTCTTCTATAGAGAGAGCAACCAAACTTCAACCACAAACACATTATATTGGTATAGATCAACTAAAAGACAAGAACATACACTAGTTAGCAGAAAGCGAGCACCTAAACTTCAAAGGTGCAAAGACACAGTAACATCCTAAGAACTTGTAGGTATCCCTATGAGTCTTCAAGTTGCATAAACATAGTAACATCCCAAGAACCTCTTCTTAGGTCTCCCAAATAGCTTTAATAACAAAATACATTAGAGAAATATAATTCCTAAGCAATCAGTAACAATATCAATAAGAAAACAATTATTAAAAATGCATTTCTTCAATGTCGTCATTTTGGGGAGGATTTCTATGGAGGTTTGTCGATGGAACTGTTCATACTCTCGAGATAAGCTAGTGAAACTAGTAAGTATTTGAGTTATTGTATCCACAGAGACTATGTGCAACATAAAGGAAATCAACAACTGGTTTTTAAAAGCATTCATTGAGGCGAATGTCTCAGATTTAAATTTTTTAAAGAAGGATTTTGTTGTAGTGAATTGAGAATTTGTTATGGTGAAAGTAAACTATTTTTGGCTTTTTGAAAGAAATTTTGGAGCAAAATATAATTCAAAAGAAGAAAAGCGTTGCTGATATGAAATCCATAAAAATTTTCATATATATGAAATTTGTTTCTAATTAATCTCCCAATTCAATGCAACCAAGATTCAAACTAAAATGACTAATCCTAATTTTTTAGTGATTAATCCTTGAGTTCGAAACCAAATCCCTAATTCCTTAGGTGATTTGAGCTAAAACTCAGGGCTTGAAAAATGAATATCTACAATGCAAGCACTTGATTTCATTCCTAAAACCAAATCCTTGCATAATATCAATTCATATCTAGAATTTGAACTTGTTTCCACACAATCCAAATCCCTAAAAGCTAGGTTGGTCACTCCTAACATGCATCTAAGCATAGAATTGAAATAGGATCACATTAACTAAGAGATTTGATAAGAAAATAGAGAATTACATGCTTGAATTCTACTTTTTTCAATCAGAAACTTGAAATTTAACTCATTTGGATCATGAAACATCCAAATAAAATCTCAAGAGAAGAATCACAATTGAAGAAAAAAGAGAGAGAGAAGGAATGAGAACAACTTGTGCCCTACGACACTCAAATATAACATGATATATACAACAGCATAGCCATCCAAACCTCCTCACAACATGTATATAAATAAGAACAACTTTCTAAAGACAACTACATAGACTCTGAGCTGGTTAACCCTGTACATAACTATAAAGGGGAAACATAAATGGAAATCATGTTTTATGTTTAGGTATGTAACATTATGGCTTTTGTAATGTTTGATTAAGTGGTTTTAATTAGATTGCAATAGTAATTAAATTAAATTTAAGTGCCATAATTAATTGATTATTTAATTATGAGATGATGATTTGTGGTGGTTATATCTATGTTTATATTTATGTTTGTGCTTAAACCATGTTGTATGTGTGATTAGTTGGTTTTTAGAGTGCTTGGGCCTAAGTGAATGGGCCTTGAGTGATGGGAATGTGGTGGGTGAGTTTAGTGAACTTGGGGTGCGAAGAGAGGGAGAAGGAATGGGAACAATCATAAACCTTCCCAAAACACTTGCAAAATCTGAACCAAACTCTAGATACTCTCATTTTGCTCTCTTCTCCCCCCAAAGCAAAACCTTCATTTGGAGCGCTTGGGACCTTGTATTTGCTTGTTCAAGGGACCTTAATGGTATTCTTCTATTTGTGAGCTAATCTTAGTGGTAAGGGACCCTTCTCCCCCCCTTTCTATTTTCATTTTCGTTTTCCCATAGAGCATTCATGGGAGCTCATGAAAAAGTTAGTTTTTGGGGTTTTGATTTCGTTTGTAGTTATTTTTGGGTTTGGGGTGATGTTGCTAAGGTGGACTTGTTGTTGGAGTGGAGGAGAGCTCCTCATTTGGACCCAAAGTTCATCATTTTCTCCTCCTTCTTTACAAAGCTCTCTTTCTTGGTTCTATGGAGGTAAGGGAAACTTATATCATCTTTAAAATCTTTGTTTCGAGTTGTTAAAATGTGTTTGTATTTGTTGATTATTGTTGAACATTGAAATATTTGAGTTGAAATTCATATTGGGATCCACTGAAGGAGATTTGGTAGTAAAAACGTGAACTTGTAGGTCAATTTCTTAAGCACATTCTTGGTCACGCTTAAGCTCGAGTTGACAGAAAGGTAGAAAAAGGCCTTGCTTAAGCATGCACTTGGCCTTGCTTTAAGTGCGGGTAGTCAGAAAGGGAAAAAAGGTCTGATGCTTAAGTGTGCATTACCCTATGCTTAAACACATCCTTTCATAGTCCAAAACTGGCTTCTAGAGACCTAATTTGGAAATGTTGTCTTCATGGAAGTTGTAGCACTAGATGTTAGCTAACTAATGGATTTAATTGCACTGAAAAATATTTTGTATAGCCCTAGAAAATATTAAATTAGTGGAAAAAGGTCAAGTTTTCAGTACTAAGTAAAAGTTTCCTATAGATTATAATTTTAGGCATAGTATGCTTGTAAACTAGGCCTTTGGGTAAACATAAAAGTTGGAGATAATCTTCGATTTAAAATTAGACAAGAACCAATTTGATTGATTTAGTATATCTTTATTTATCATGTTTATAATTTATGAAAGTCATAAGCACATAATAGAAAATGAAGAAGATAGTAACCCAAAACTTATGAGATATTTTGATAAACTTAAACATGAAGCAGAAAGTTGTTATTAATGATATAGTATGCATAATTTTTTGATTTTATTGATCTATGCTCTTATTGTTGATGAAATGAATTATATTAATGATGAGATAATTATGTTAAATGGTAATGTCTTGTGTTGTGTTGGTTGATTTCTTGATGATGATATGAACGTCGTTTGATGAGGCGGATGTGGTGATATTGATAAGATGACGATAATTGATAATAATTTGGCCTTGTGACAATCCGTATGTGTTGGAAGGGTTAACTATGGCCTTCAGGAAGGTTTTGTTGAAATGAAAATGATATACTTGGAAGGGTGAGTTCAATGCCATAACTCTGCGTCACTAAAGCAACCTGGGGGTCTCACCTAATGAGGTATCTTCTTAAGCACCACCCCTTGGTTTGACTTTGAATGACATATCAGAGTGGTGAAACCTACTTCCCAAGAGGTTTGGTGACATTTCAATCAATATGGGATAAATTGTTGTTGATGGTGAGACCGGGATGCTTGAGACTAACCAAGAGTAAGATGGTGGGTATGGATGTGTCATACCTAAAACTCTCTATGAATCTAAGTGTACATAAGTTGGGGGTGCTTGGTGGGCCTTCAACCTAGTGCAAGAGGTTGTCGGTGGTGGCTAACGAGAATGATTCTATAGAATGAACGGATGGGCGAATCCCTAGATAGGTTAAGGCTTTTGCAAGCCTTATCAAGGTAAGCCACTAGCCACACTCATCTATTTTCATTAAAACCACACTTCCTTTGTAGGGTTAATTCGGGTCTCCCCGAATGGTCAAGGTGTGACTCTATTAAGGGATGTACTTGGGTTAATCACTCAAAAGGTGAAATCTATATGGAGTTGAGTCTGTCTTTGGTGTCGATGATTGATGGATAACTCATGGTGATGATGATCATGTTGTATGATGATTGAATATTGATATGATGGTTGATGAACTGATGATTATTGTGTGATGATTGTTATGACATGCTTTGTAATGTAAATTCTAAGATTTATGGCTTATGTATGATTTCTACATATTATGTTATAAGTGTGATAATAGTGGGTGATTTTTTAACTATTAAGTTGTATCCCGTTTTAGTAAGTTTGTTTTTTGTAAGGTTACCCTTGTGTTGTTGTACATGTGGTTTGTGTTTGTGATGATCTTGTATTTAATGTACATGAGAAGCAAATGACTATGAGGTGGTCCTGTGACTTTGGAGACTTCATGGATATCCGTAACTGGACATGAAGACACATTATTCGTTTTGTCTTCTCTTTAAAGTTATGTATAGTGTAGACCGACTTAGAGTTTAAGTAGTTTATCCTTATAGTATGATTTATGTTTATATGTATGTACTAAAGTGATTTGAGTTTATGATATTGTGTATATTAGTGATGTTTTATCTGGATATGATGCATTTTAGCTTTTGGCTTTGGAAACACGAAAAGTTGACAAGTGTTTTCATAAATAAATTAATAGAAGAGTTTTAAATGAATTAAAATAAAGGCTTATGCTAAAGTTACTACATAGTTCCATGTAACGGTGGTGGGTTGTTACAAGGTACGCATGTCCATGAAGCCTCTAAAAGACATAGGCCACCTCCTAGCCATCTACTTCATATGTAGCCAGATACAGGATCATCATAAGCACAAACCCCATGTGCAACAACGCAAGGGTAAGGTTAGAAAAAACAAGCATACTAAAACAAAATAAAACTTAACAATTAAAGCATGAGCTACTATCATCACATATATAACATAGTAAGTAAAAATCATGCATAAATCATAAGTCTTAGAATTCTCATAACATGACATCTCATAATAATCATCAGTTCATCAACCTTTACCTAAAGGTTCAATAATTATACATGATCATTACCAATCACTTCGTTAATCATCTGACATCAAAGTATTTCCATGACTCATCAATTAACACATCATTATTAAGTCACAATTAACAATGTACATGTCTAACTATCAAATTATGTCATGCTAACTCTTTAGTCCCTGAAGATTTCACCTTGAGTGATTAACCCAAGTACATTCCTTAACATAGTCACATCTTGACTATTTAAGGAGACTCAAATTAACCCTACAAATAAAGTGTGGTTTTATCAAAAATGGATGAGCATGGGTAGTGGTTTACCTCTGATAAGACTTGCAACGACCTTAACCTATTTATGGATTCGTTCACTCATCCATTCTATAGGTCCTTTCACCATTAGACGCTACTAACAACCTCCAACACTAGGTTGAGAGCTTCTTAGTGCCCCAAACTTACGTGCCTACTTACATGCAATGCCATTCATCAATTCATGCATGTCAAGATAATTCAAATCAATATCATATGTATCACAAATTCATTCACCAATCTCAACACCATAAGAAGTTATAATATCGTTGATTCACCATTCATATGCTAATCACGCTCATGAATGTAACACCCTAAATTAAGCGTGTTAATCCATTTTTCTTCATAATCATGTAAAGTTGTGAAGACTTAAACTGAGATTTTAGTAATTTTTTTTTCCTTAATACCTTTTCTTTGTTGCTTTGTAAAGTTGATATTGTGTAATAGACAAAACAAATTTTCATTTTTCAAAAAGAATGTGCAACACAATTTTTCCTAGAAGCTTACTTCCCAAATAACTAAAGTAAAATAAAAGAAATAACACATATCCAAATTACCAAATATATAAACTTGCATAAGTTTTTTTATAAAGAAAATTGACATGTACAACCCTAGGGTACAATTGTAAATGAAAACCAGGTAGATGATTGAATATACACATATCAAAAGCACTAAAGCTCAGACCTACCTATAACAAATACATATAAAAGTAAAGGTCTTAGACTCAGAACAACCATCTCTAACACCCAACATATGTTGAAGAAATACTAACAACACATAAAACCATTATATTCAAAAACCTTAGAATACAAAGTTTTATGGTCCTTTCACATCAATTTCATCACCAAGATTTGTAACGACCTAATTTATTTCTAGATGATTTTAATACTATTTCATTTTTAAAGAACGTATTTTCGTAAAAATTCTAAAATGAAGTTGTTCAACTAATATATATTTTATACGTAGCCACAGTCCTTATTATATCCCTTCTTGTTATACAAGCAGAAAATCTACCATACTTGCTAATATTCTAAAACATAAGAGTACTAGTAAAAATCTCGTGCTAGCTTCATCTCTGTTTCACCTTTAGTCCAGATCCATCAAGAAAGATTATCACCAAGGCCATCTATATATATAAAAAAATGAAACAAATCTAGTGAGAAATAAAATTTCTCAGTAGGCAAAATCTAAACCACCAAACACGTTAGTACGTTAGTAACTTATCAATATAAATGAATCCATACAATAAATAATTATGCAACTACATGTATGCATGAAATGAATTTTCCTATGGTGCACATAGCCTCTACATATCGTACTGTATGTAGCTACACCTCGTACTAGATGTAGAAATGCTACGGTCGTCTTACGCTAGTCATGCATGTCATTCCATGTATTTGCACATGGTCTTTACATCTCGTACTGGATGTAGTCTCAGATTATGTTTCACAAATCTCGTACTGGACTTGGAAACATGAATCAACATATCATCACATCAAAATTAATCCATAATAAAATCCATAAGCAAATACATACTACCTTATGGAAAGATATTTACATCATAACATCACACGTACAAAAAGTATTGTTAGGCTACCATACCTTATTCAAGCAAAACCATACCAACTTAGGCATGACTATTGATTATCCTCAAGCTATAGACAAATCATGTTAGTATTCTAACTAATAAACCACAATATATCTTCCAAATAATTTCTAATTCCTTTAAACCTTCACAAGAAAAGATCATAACCTAGCATGCATCTTAATCTCCTTTCACCTACCACCTTACTACTTCATCCTCAAAATTGAATCACTCTAGTATTTTAACCATTTAACTACACACCATTCAACCTCTACTTTTAAAAATTAATACAAAACAGTCCCATAAATCAATAGTCATGAAATATACTTCCAATGATCACTAAATATACTTCCAAACATCACTAATATTTCAGCCTATAAATCATCACATATCCTATGTTTAAATCAACATTTTCACATCATAAAATAACCTTCAAATGACATGAAATTTCAGCCTAAATAATAACCATAAATCTGCCCATTTAAGCATTTGAGTGAGTGTAATTATTGAAAAGGATTGAAGTAAGAGCTGTCTTCTTTGGAAAATCCCCTAAGAAATGGAGTCTTGAAAAAGAATGTTTGGTGGAAGAAATGGTAAAATAAAGTCACGTATATAAGCAAGCAAAAGAAAGTAAGGAGTGAAAAGTTTTGGTGAAATGGAAGCTAGTAGCCGTGAAAGTTTTGGAGTGCTGAAACCTTGTGATACTTCAAGCCTTTTATACTAATTAAGCTAGTTAGAATAGAAAGGATTTAGTTAGGTTTCAGCTTTAGTTAGTGGTTAGTTTGGTTTAAATGCAACTAACTAATCATTACTTTAAGAGATATTATCCTAAAATCTTATTTTAGGCACTAGATTTTTCTTTGGTTAAGCTTTGAAATCTTCCTTCATTCTTTGACCCAATTGCACATGGAGCATGGATAAAGATCTTGCTATCTCTTGCCCACTTTTTCCAGCTAATCACACGGCCAAATACACAACATCATACAAATATCATGGTTACACCAATATTTTAATGTTTAAGGAAAGATCCCCTTATTTAATGTTCCATGTGTGTAACACCCCAAAATTTTGAAGAACAGTCAATTGCTGGGGTGAAATATTAATTGGGGGCAGTACAAAAGATATAGGGCAAATGACGATTATGCCCCTGAACAATTTCAGAAATGACGGTTATGTCCCTAAGGTAAAAATGACAATTTTGCCCCAGGACATTTTTAGAAATGACCAAATACCCCTAGATATTTTGGTGAGATATTTTAGGGAGGAAATTCCATAAATATCCTTAAACAAATTGGATAATTACCATCACGTCCCGAGGATGGTAAATTACTAAAATGCCCTTTAGGTAAAAATGATCAAGAAGACTTCAGAAATTTGTGGGAACCTAAATATAGGATTTTCTTTTAATTATGGGAAAAATAGGTTTCCTAAATAAGTTAATGTAGTAATTCAAGGCAAGATGGACCAATAAGAAATTAGAATTTAATTTTTAGCTATTATATGTAATAAAGGAAAAAATTGGACAAATTTGGATTTCTAAATTAAGCCTTGACCTTATGATACAAGATTAATGGAGAAAAACTTTAAGAAACTGCAAGAATGAACACATGGATGTTTAAGAGGCTTGGAAAATTTGCCATTGGTCTACTTGTATGGTGTAAAATTAATTTAAGTAGATTTTTATCTTGTTTCCGTAAGAAGAATACGTGGGAAGTTCTAAGCATTATATCAAAGATCCAACGGTCAAAATATTAGATATATGAGATAGGAGTATACCCTTAAAATTTCAAGAAAATCCAACGGTTAATGAACCCAAAATCAATATTTTACGAAAACATGTTTTGAATAAAGAAAAGCAACAAAAATCTACCAAGGCCAAGATATCTTACGGATTTGCCTAGAAAAAATCAAAGTAGATACACCTTAAACAAGCTTGTCCACGTGCAAGGCTAGAAGGCAAGGGAAAAGTGTAGAATTTTCATGAATCTAGCCACTTGTAAGGTGGAAAAAGCCTAGCCAATGGAATGAAAGAAAGTAGAAAGAAAGTCATAATTACACTAGGATATTTTGTAGCAAAAATCAAGCTTGATCACTCTATAAAAAGGGAGCATAAACTGAAATTTTGGACAGCCTAAAGGAGTGAAAAACCGTGCAGCCATATAGCTATATCCCTTTCAAAAACAATTTCCATACACATCAAAAAATGGCCGTGCATCCTATCTCCTCATAACCTTCTCATTTTAACCTCTCACTTAGCCTTTTCTATCATCCTACCTATCATCAATAAGCCAAGTCAAGATTATTTATCTTGTATGTTCCACGTGAAGCTTAAGGGATCAAGGAAGCAAGGTTGTCTAATTTTGAGAAAAACAAGCAAAGGTATGGGGAGTATATTAGTAAACATGAATTAGATAGTTGATTGAGTTAATTTAACATCTAATCTTCTAAGATTTAAGATATGATCTTCCTTGTTTGGTAAAGATGAAAATTAGCATGCCATGTGTTTGTTGAAAGTCCTAAATGAATTAGAAAAATTTATAAAACGTAACTTGAATACCTAATTAGTTTAGAATGAAAGTATTTAATTAATATAATTAATTCTGATTAATAAATAGGACTACTCTTATTTTGTGGTAAATATAATTAATTATTTGATGTTGTGAGATGTTAATTTAATATGGCTGTATGAGAATATGTTGCTGTATTTGAGTTACTGTATTTAATAATTGGTGTTGCTGTATAATTTATTATGTTGCTGTATTTAGGGTTGCTGTATGATATTAGGCTGCTGTATGTTGCTGTATGTTGTTGAATAATAATAGGTTGATGTTGCTGTATTTGTTGTTGCTGGGTTTAATGATTGTTGTATAATATTATGTTGCTGTTGTGGTAGCTGTTGCTGTACATTTATTGGGTTGTTGTATATTTTATTTGGTGTTGGTTGCTGAATTTAATTAGGTTGCTAGTATGTTGCTGTAAGTTGCTGTACATCTAATTATGTTGCTGTATTTAATGATTGCTGTGATTATATAGCTGTACTTAATGTGCTATTTTGTTGTGTTGAGTAAAGCACATCAAGTGTTTGATAAAAGGTTTCAAAGAAATAAAATAAGATATGTGAACTTTTATGTAAATATTTTTAATAAAATATTTCTTGGTGGTTATGAGGTTGACGTTGGGAAACGAAGTAAGAATAGTATTATGTTATAATTGGAATTCTTGTGTTATATGGTGATATTCTAAGAGTTGTGGCTTACAATGAGATTATGGTGTAAAATTCTATGACGGTGGAAATAAGCTTTATGTGCTGCAAAGATGTTTAAAGACTTGAGAAAATGAATCATTCATGCATTTTCATATGCATATGCCTGGCGGGGGCTAGTCCGTGTTGTTGCTGTTGTTGTTGTTGTCAGATAGCTAAACTGAGTCCACGCGTTCAAAGGTGTTATGAACTTGGGGGTAGTTGAGACAGGGAGGACCACACCACCATGATGATCACATAGGTGGAGGTGACTATCCTACGCGCCCCTGGGCTACCCCGACTGGTTGGATAAGTTTATTTGTGCCACCAGAGTGGGTGAGGCTATCTTGACTGTGGCCACTAATGATAATTTGATAAGTTGAGATCTCAGTCATGCATCATGATAATTAAGAAAGCATGCATCACTCATCAGGCATCTGTCCTATAATTATTATTTAGTTTGATTATTTATCTATTTCTATCAATTATCTAATTATGTTTATTAAAATACTTACCCTATATTTGTGTCTGTGGTTGACACCTGTGATGACCCCAATTCATTTGGGCGAGCAGAGGAACAGGAAAGTATGAGATGTAGATGAAGATTGTCGAAGAAATTTAATGTGAAGCTGTATGTGGTGATGTGTAATTTTCTGTGGCACGTAATTTGTGATAAGTTGTCTGTACATTATTTTGGATACTATATTTGGAATGTATCGTGGACTGTATTCTTATTATATGAATCGTGGTGAGGAAAATCGTTTAAACTACAAACAAATCATTAGCAAGCAAGGCAAAAAGAATTTTCGCGAAAAATTTACAACTAAGATTATTTTAATACAAAAAGGACACGAGTTTTAATTAAAATCAATCAAGCACGAGAGAGTCACGAGAGGCGTTACAATGTGCACATGGAAAGGGACCTTTTATGAGTCTACTTCTGATTGGTCTAATTGTTGGCTGAAGCTTCTAGCCTTTGTGCCAAAGTTTTAGGAGCTACAAGTTGCCAATACTAGATTTTTCTTTCAAATAGCTAGAAAATTCTTTTACCACACATGGTTCGTTCTTTCTATATTCTGTACCAATCTACCAGTCCAAAAATTCTCATCTTCTAGTATATTAAACTAGACTTCCTAAGATTTCTAACAAGATACAATATGCCTTATTTGGAGTTATAAAACTCAAGATATAGCATTTTTAATCTAGACTTCCAAAGCTGCCAGCGAATTCAACTTAAGACAATGACATCTCTTAGTATTCTTGTTACCGCAGGCAGTACAATTTCTTGATTTAGCTGAAATTTTTATATGTCATATTTGAAATCTAGATCTTTAATTCCATATATTATACACCTAATTTGAATAAGAAATAAGAGAGAAATAAATTATTCAATTTGGGTGGCAAAAATTATTTTTGAGTATGCACAGTATTGGACAACTTGTGTTTAATTAAAGTTTGGGCATAATTTCATTGCTTAGTTTGGTCCTATATTTTAGAATAACATAGAGGACATCCTAAGCTTTAAAATGAGTGGTCAAACACCTACTTTGGTTAAGTACAGAGGGAGATATAAAATTCTATTCTTTCCTTCTTGTATCACACTACGATCATAGGTGTTCCTCATGTGATAGTTTAGATACTAATCATAAATTTTCGGTCAGTCTAGGTACTCCTAGTTTTCTTGTAATATTTATCTGTTACTAAGGGTAATTTGTCATCTCAGGGGCATTTTTGTAATTTCTTAAAGTTTTCACAAAAATATCTAAGGGTATTTTGGTAATTTGTCACTAACTTCAGGGATATTATTGTAATTTTCACTTCAAAATATCTAACCAAAAATATCTAAGGGCATTATTGTAATTTTTCACTTCAAGGACATTTTTGTAATTTTAACTTCAAGCGTACTATGGTAATTTTCCTTCAAGCATTTTTTTTATATAATATCTCTTTTTATTTCTAATTAACATATTTAAATTTTTGGGATGTTACAAGATTGATTAACAAGACAAAGGTTTAGAGAAAGCGAGAATCTCACACATGGTTTATATTAGTTTAGTCTTATAAGAACCTACATCTAATTGTTTTAAGATCCCTTAGAACATCCACTAATAGAGAATCAAGAACAAATACTATGCACAAGCAATTCCCTAAAATTAAAGATGAATCTACCAACTAAATTATACATACTATATTTACTAATAGAGATTAGAGATAAAAATTTAAAATGTGAAAATTAAAAAGATCTCTACATGTTATTAAAAAATTAGGAGTAATTAGAGAAGGAAAAATTAAATGCTGAAAATATTTACAAGATAATTAGATAAGATAATTACAAAATATATGTTAGTAAATACAAAAATTTGAAAATGACAATTAATTAGATAATATATTTACAAGATAAAACTAAAATTAAAATTTCAAATAGGAGTGAGATATCAACCAAATCTTTAAAGATATGGTAGATATTATTTGAATTTTCAATTTCAGAATTTTAATATCTACCTAGAACGTAAGAGATATTTACAATTCAATAAAATCTAATCTATAACTAGCTACATAAATCTAATCTAAAAGATACATACACCTGATTAAATCTAAAAGATATATACACCTACTCTATTTACACTAATTATTATCTACTAATCTATCTGCACCTAATAAAATATTTATAACTATTTACATTTATTTACTAGTCTATTTACAAACATTTACAAGTTCTTAATCAAATAAAAATAAAATCCAATTATTTCTCGACAACGGTGCCAAAAATTTGCTAGGATTTTATTTTACGTTAGATTCAACTTATAAGCCAAGTGTAACCCAATCATGATGTAGTAACTGAACTATCGTCCAGGTCATCTCCCAAAGGAATAAAAGAGGAATTTCATGTAATTATTTAACTAAGAACTAGGTTTTTGTATTTTTTTTGTGTGATTGTCACAAAATAAATAGCATAAAATAAATTACAATAAAAATTAAATGAAAATAAAATAATTAAGTAAAAATAGAAATATTAGACTTGGATGATGACATCGATCTTGATGAATGAATGTCTAGGTTTGGACTTGGAATTTGCTCAATCCACTACAACTTCACAATTCTCTTCTCACCTATCTTGCTCATCCCCAATTCACTAATGTATTCTACTCCATCTCCTGCATGGTCGCAGATTCTAAACTACTTGCTTGATTTTCAATCCCTCAGACATACCAACATAAGCAATCAACATTAATGGTTGGAAATTAGCGAGACTTAACCAAGATTATTCTATCCCTAGAGATAATCTCAATTAAATACTTGATTTATGTTCAGGTTTCAAAAAGGCTAGGCAAAGCGCAAGTCAATTCCTGAATTCATCTATAAGATGACCAATCAAATAAAAGCATTTAGTACGAAGACAAATAAAGAACTCAAGATGAAGTATTGAATTGATAGAATTAAAATGAAACAAGGTTCATCCTTTCCTTTCTTAGGTGGAAGGAATTGCACTCATAAAAATAATACAATGAAACCTAGAGTGCCTAATGAAATAATGGAGGCGTCTAGTAGGTGGAAGTCTAAAATATAATTTTAAGAACTACTCGAGACTTCTACACAGTACAATGAATGCCTAGTCTCTATTTATAGAATTGTAGTTGAATTTAATTAAGGAGATAATCACGAGAAATTACAAACAAATAATATCTCTAATTAATTCAAGCAATTATCTTCTTCAGCAGCTGATTTATCCTTGAAAAATATATTACTCTTAATTTTCCTAGCTTTTATCTAGAATTTCTAGAATTTCTCCTTCTAGAACTTTCTGTTGACTTTGGGCCTCTAGAGCTCTTGCCAAAAATGACATGTTTTTGCTGAAAAACAATAAAAAAAATTCATTAAAAATAACTAAAACATAAAATTCTACCTAAGACAAATTAAAAATTAAATTTAAAGCTAATTTGATTCAAAAAAGGCCTAAAGTTAACTAATATGTTAAATAAAAGTCACAAAATACATAAGAAAATGTGATAAATTTGATGTTTATTAGTGAGTCTTTCTATTTCGTCAGCCAAAACACATAAAGACCTAAGCACAAGTAAAAACACAAGGCTAACAACCATTGGCGTTGTGGTTATCTATCGAATCTCACACACATCCTAAAGAAAATCACACACTGTCAGAAATAATGAATGAAAAGATAAATCTTGATTAAATTTTAATCATATTTAAATTTTAATTAATTTAAATAATAAAAAAATAACATCAAATTAGAACTGATCTATTCAAATGTTTACTTAATAGTGTATTATGATATATATATCACTTTTTCTTATTGTGATACTAATAACATTAAATTATAGATGTTGTATACTCATTTAATTCATAATTAATTAAATCATTTCATATAATAATAATAATAATAATAATAATAATAATAATAATAATAACCATGTTAATATACATGTAAAATGTAAATCATCATAATTAGAACAATCATATTTTTAATTATAAAATATAAATTTAATATTGATATAAGACACGAAATACTAAGGTTGTAAGCTTTATAATATAATACCATGCAGGCTAAGTATTTGAACTACTTTCATATGCAATCACATGCTTATGTCTTACATGCTCGCATGCCTATGGTGTAGTTAATTATAATTACTATTCAAAACCTTATTCATTAAAAATTTGAGCAAAAATTAATGCCTATAGCCTATAGTTAGATTTAGTTGATAAAATTGAACATGACAAAATCTTGGAAACTTTTTTTATAATTATTTTGAAAATAATTTCATGAAAGAATATAAAGATTCATTATTGTTACATGAAACTATGAATTATCTCAAGTAGAAGACTTTATTTTAATCAATTTAAAATTCTTTAATTAATTTATTTATGAAAGTATTTGTAAACTTTTCCCGTCTCAAAGGCCAAAGGTTAAAATGCACAACACCCAAAGAAACATCATATGATATTGTTGGTGTAAAATATCCTTAGCCGTTGTGATGACTAAGTAGCAAGCAATGATTCCCTGTTAGGCGATTGACCCAAGGAAGGGACTTTGTTCCTCGGTTGGGTTCCTAGTCTACTTCAAGGAGCTTTCTAGCAGTAGATGTTTACTAAGGTTTACACTACTCCTAAGGAATTGTTGTAAATAGATAAAAATTAATAAAGAACAATACGATAAAAGATATAAGAAATTGGCAGAAGAATAATTTGATTGATTTCTGTATTTTGGATGTTTTTATCTACAATATGATAGGCCTTATTTATAGCTTTTTTTTTCAACTGTTACATCAGTCGTAGTACTAACTAAAAATCCAGGAGATCATGGCTAAAGTTTTGCTAATCGCTTCCTTGGCCTCTAAGCCTATCTCCACATTTGTCAATAGAGCCTCACATTCTGCTCCTAATAACTGTCTTCCTGAGTTTTACCAAATTGCCCCAAACCAGTCACATCAGTCGTCATGGTCGACTAATCTATCTCAGTCGTATCCAATTGATTGTCTTGTCTCCAACAACTAACTTTTTAGGTGTCAACAAATATATATACAACGTCATAGTAACTCAAATCTCCTCAGTACATGCATATAAACATAAACCACACTATAAGAATAAACTACATAAACTCTAAGTCGATCAATACTATACATAACTTCAAAGAAAATACAAAACAGATAACGGGTCTTCATGTCCAAATACACATATCCATGGAGTCTCCAAAGTCACGAGACCATCTTCTATCCATTTACTCCTCACGTACGTCAAATACGAGATCATCATAGGAACAAATCATATGTACAACAACACAATGGGTAAGCTTACCAAAACAAGCACAATAAAAGGGGACAAAACTTAACAATTAAAGTATGTTCCACTTGATAGTTACATAGAAGTATTTCCAACACTTGTAGTAAAAAATTATGATCTATTTTTCATTCAAAAATATACAAAATAATAAATAGAGAAAAATAAGTTTGTGTACCCGGATGTGCGTTCTTGAAGCAACAAACTTGTTTCTTCAATAGTGTGAAGACTCTACGTGTATCCACATCGAGACCAATATCTGCTTATCAACTCTTTGATGAGTGAGACTCTAAAGAGTAAATTCCCTTTCTACTTTTTAGGTTTAAAACTAGATTTGAACTTTTCTAGTTTTTGTGTCTGGTGCACGTTGCCTCAGGTAGATGCTTTTGTTTATAATGTTAGAGAGATATGGATTTGGGCCTTTTTTCAAAGAGAAAATAAGAAAAGATTTAAAACAATTCCATATTGCTTTATCTTTATAAATATAAAATCTATCACAAATATTTTATTTTAAGAAGCTTCCTTATATGTAGCAATAGAATCTTATTCTTATTTTATGGACAACTTCCACATTTATAAAATAATACTCTTTTTATATTAATTACATTCTTAGTGCTAGCAAAGAATATAATAATATTTCACTAAAATATTTATTTGATTAAATTAAATTCTCTAATTTAATTATCAAATAAATTATTTTTCTTTTGTAAAGATTTGAACACTCATTTGTGTGTGATCCCATATGCTCAATACTAAACCGATAGTAAATTAATCATAATTAATTTACTAATCAAGGTAGGCATCTATCAATACTCCTTAACGTCCGGATCACATGAAGTAACATATTTTACCTTCAAGAACCAATAGAAGAATAATGTAATATTTCCTTCCATCATTTACAGCTCAAGGTTAACTCTAGAGTATAATATTATTGTCAAACTCTAATAAGCTAACACATTTAATCAATGAATGACTTAAGAAACTCTTTTATTCTTTCATTTAATTGCCTTGACCATGAGTTGGTGTTTTCTTTAGACGTTAGCTCCCCTTCAAATGACTATCCAGTTTTAGCTTTTAATTTTTCTCCCCTTTTGTTTGGAAACTTCCTCATTAAGTTTCCTATAATACTCATCACCAGATGACTCTGAAACAAAAGAAAGATGTATGGGTGATGGCGGAGGGGAAGAGGATCTAGGAGATTCATAACCAATTGCCTTCTTGTAGAAGAAGTCACCAATCAGATGCCACTTTACTACTTACTCCTCAGTATAGCTTCTCTCTTCTAGAGCTTGGGCAAGTGTTTCCTTTGTTCGTAGTAGCTCAGCATTGATGAGTCTGACATATTCCTTTAATGGTTGAGGATCATAGACTTCAAGAGCAAGAGCATCAAGATCAACTACAACTTTAACATTAGAATCAACTTCTTCAATGATAGGCTGAATGTGGTGAGTGAAGATAAATATGGAGAAAGGAATGTACAGAATAGAACAAAAAGTATGATTATACACAAAAGAGAACTCCCTTGTCCATGAACAAGCCATGTTGAACAGATGCACTTGGTGGAGGTTGAACACATTGCCTTATAGGAATAATCCATTATGTTGCTTGTTGTTGATATGGTTTCATCATTCGTCTGCCAAGTTTGGTGAAAAGGTCTGTGAGTTTGATGGGCTCCTCAATAAGCTAAATAAGCTTCCTTTGCTTTAGACTTACAATCATAGCATCTATAGACATAAATTCTAGCACTCCATACTTTTCCTCCATTCTCCTGAGTCTGACTTCATCCATTACATTAGACTATGTAACATCAATGATCTATTCATCAACTTTAGACACTAGCTTTGGATAAATGAAATCTATACCAGGATCTGGCTCAACAATATCATCTTATTCTTTTCTAAAAGATGCTTCAATAAAAGACTGAAGCATTTTCTCTTCAAGATCTTCTATCTTTGTAGGCTCCATGTCTTCATCCACAATTCAAAACTACAACTCTGCTTTCCTTTCAGCGGTATACAAATACATAAGTTTAGCTCCATGCTCTGTTTCAAATTTGATTCTTTCAAGCTCTTCAAGCTCAACTCTTCTTTGTTATTCTTCTGAGTGGGCAATCATAGATTTAAGCACAACTTCTTCAAGTATAGACTCACCATCTATCTCCATCATGGTTGCCTCCTTAGTAGATTTCTTTCGGACTTCCTTAACAAACAGTCTTCAGAGATTCCAGGACAACATCTTCTGGAATGTCTTCAGAAACATTGTTTGCCAGGGCAACAAGTCTTGCATCCTCAACCAACTTCCTTATATGCTCCTTAGCAGATAAGGATTCTACTAAGGCAAGAGCCCCTTATTCTAACTCAAAAGCTCATTTTCTCTCAAGGGTCTTGTCAAGCTTAGCCTTCTTTCTGGATTCTGCCAACAACTTTATTTTGGCCTTAGCCGAAGCAGAAATTTCCTTCTTGCTCATAAGGGGTGAAGCAAGTTTGGGTAGAGGTTGAGGTGGTGGAGACTGGGGAGGGGGGGAAGGGCTAGAGAAGTGAAGGTTGGGGGTATGATTTTCAAGAATCTCAACATTAGATTCTTGTTCCTTAGGTGGTCAAACTGGTTGTGGTTATGGTGAAGGGAGTTAGGATTCAGGTTCATGTGGTTTGGTATTTTAGGTGTGGGTTTAGATTCAAGTTCAAATTTAGAGTCTAGAGCCTTCCTCTATTAGGTAGTCTTAGGATCTAAAGGCTTAGGTTCATATGGTGGTTGTTTTTTGGGTTTCTTGGAGTGGTTTGAATGTTTGGGGTTAGAAGGTGGTGGAGGTAGGTCTTTTCTTTTGGTGGGAAGCTTGGGTCTAGGTTGGCTAGGTTTAGGTTTTGTTTAGGCTTGTCTTGCTTCCCTTGCATCTATTGAGACGATGTTTTAGGGTTAAGATCAATAGGTTGATTTTGAATTCGTACCGTCTGACCTACCACAAACTGGTGGCTCCTGATTTTAAGCATATTATGGGAAATTTTTGTTGAATTGTTGTGTAAATTATCCTTGTGCAATTGCTTGGTGTGAATGTTAAGTTATGTGGAGTTTGTTTGAGTTATGTTGAAATGTGTGATTTATAGTTTAACATGGATTAGGCAATCCGTATGGCTATTACGGATTGCTTAATTCGTATGGTTCTTATGGATTGTCTAATCCGTAAGAACCATACGGATTGCCTAATCCGAATGGCTTCAAATCAGAAATTTGCCTTTAAGAAATTAAAAAATTAGTTAAAAATATGTATTTAATTAAAATTGAGTTTAATTTTATAAATTATTTGATTGAGTAAATACAAAAAGTTAATTTTTGGATTGTTTATGCAAATGGTGATGTTGAGACTTTCATCATTTGTTAAATCACAAATTTTTTATTAAAAAATTAAAAAATTGTTAAAAATATGTATTTAATTAAAATTGAGTTTAAGTTTAGAAATTATTTGATTGAGTAAATACAAAAAGTAAAATTTTGGATTGTTTATGTAAATGGTGATCTTTAGACTTTCATGATTTATTTAAAATATATTAATTTTTGGATTGTTTATGTAAATGGTGATCTTTGGAATTTAATGTTTTTTATGTTATAAATTTAATGTTAGTAAATATTATTATTATCCGTGTGTGTGTTTTTATGAATGATTAAATTAAATTTTTAGTTGTTAGGATGAACAACGATGAATGAATGTATGATAGTATTATGTCTGAAGAAAATAATATGAATGAAGACATTGGAGCGGACCCTGATGTGTTTGAAAACAATAATTGTTTAATTGATTGTTCTGCAGCGTTCAACACGACTGAGGTATTTATGTGATTTTGAATGTAGTTAAAGTTGTTAAATTATTAAATTAAGAAGATTTTGAATGTAGTTTAATCGATATGTCACTCCTTTCAAAGTTGTATACATTTGTGTAGGTGT
>CM023941.1:18545989-18566408 GCA_013407115.1 Glycine latifolia | reverse complement strand
TGTTATTTCACACGTACGATGTTCAAACATAACACAACAAATAACAACAGATAACAACAAAGTCAACCTCAAACACATTCCCTTATACAATAAAACAACATAAACAAAACATGAACATATTCAAATTAAAATCATGAGGTAGATGGATGACTAGGACAACTTCGACGGTTATGACTAGGTAATCTGGACATACCACACCTAATACGACTTTGGCTAGCTTCAACTTCCTCCATTTCATTGCATATTCTAGTTAACCTTGGCCGACCCTTTGTACGCAACATAGACCTGTCAGGTATGACAACTGGATCTGCACTCGATGGAATTGCTTGCTCGTTACCAATTGGCTGCCATGGAAATGAGTACGTGTTGATTAGGTTTGTTATAAGGAATACGTCATCCACATATTATGCTGGTGCCTGACGAACATGTAAAGCGGCTACTGTGGCATGACTACAAGGATACTTGAATGCCTTAAATTTACCACATTGACAGAACTGCTTAGGGACGTTAACCGAATACGATTTGTCATAACCATCATCAACCTCAAATACAGTTTGTTTGACATTATATGTACGAACATAATGACAAGTAGCATTTGACTCATTGGCCTTCAACATAGCAACCACATTTTTGCAATGAGGATGAGGACCTTGCAATTGGTTAGCAGCCGATTGCTCCCTACATACAAAATATTCTACCAATCTGCTATATGTGTGTTTAACCAATGCGGTTATTGGCATATTTCTTGCACCCTTTAAAACCCTGTTAACTGACTCTGACAAATTTGTTGTCATATGGCCATACCTTCGTCCCTCTACATCAAATGCACGTGTCCACTTTTCCTTGGGGATGTTATCAATCCAGTTTGCAACCTCAGGACTAACATCACGAAAACGTGCGAAGGCTACCTCAAAATCAATACTAGAAGGAGTATAACCTGCAAACAAATTAAATAACATTAAAATTTGGTAAAGGTGTGCATAATTGGAAAATGAAGTTGTTAAATATACCTAAATTCAGTACCCCCCTCTTTAAATTTTCATTTATGAACTTTTGATTAAAATTGCTAGCAATATGACGAAGGAAAAACACATGATAAGCATGCGGTGGCTGCCACCCACGATGCCTCTCAACTGCAGATAATATGCTTCGGTGTCGATCAGAAATAAGACAAATATTTGTCTTCTTTGTAACATGAGCGCGAATGTTATCCAGAAAGTATTCCCAAGCTTCCAGTGTCTCACCCTCAACAATAGCAAATGCAAGTGGCAAACACTCATTATTTCCATCCTGAGTTGTGGCAATCAGCAATTTTCCTTTGTACTTGCCATATAAATGAGTGCCATCAATTTGAATAACCGATTTACAAAAATTGAAAGCCTCGCAACATTGTCTAAAGGTCCAAAATATGCAGTGAAACACATGTTTCCCATGAACAATTCTATGTGCCACATAATAATCTTTTGTTTGAATATGATAAACAAAACCTGGTGAAAAGCGAAGCGTATAGTCACACTACCTGGGAAAAAATGCGTATGATTCCTCCCAATCATCGTATATAATTGCCATTGCTTTTTGCTTTGCATACCATACCTTTCTATATGAAACTTTGTATCCATAGGAATGACTTATCCTCTCCTGGACTAGTCCAATTGAACATGATGGATCATGCTTTATCGTCTCTAATAAAAAAAATGTCATGTCAACATTAATAAAAAAAATTTAAACATTAAATTTTATTATTATCATGTCATTCAATAACATACCTAGTACCAGTGAAACAATAACATCAGCATTAAGTTGTTTGTGGTCCTGAGAAATGTGATCATTTAGGCAATTGTGATCCCCGCCCCATTTGGTAACCATCCATCTATCACCATATGCTAGTTTTATTACCCTAACCCTCCACCGACAATTCTGGTCATGCGCACGATATTTCATGCTTAACTTTGTCAGTGTACTTTCAACCACAACAGCTTCCTGATGCTCCTTCATGAGGTTCCGCTTTATTGCCATATGCGCCTCTTCTTTTGATGCAAATTCCTGTTTAACAAACAACTTATTCCCTAATATCCATGGGCCTTCAACTGAACCAGAACCAGTGCCAGAATCTTGTTAACTCGGATAATCTATATCAATGTATGTGTAATGTGAAATTCCATCCCAAAAAGTAGTATTACCCTCACCTAAAAATGCAATTTCCCAAATTTATTACAATAAAATACATAAAAAAAAAACACATATATATGTAAATAACTATTGTTCGATAGCACACCTTGAGATTGTTGTCGTAATTGACACTCCCCCGTATCCTCCTGTGGTTGGATTTGAGACTCGCCCACAAAAGAGTGATGTACTTGTATTTGACTTGCGCTTGGACCATCATCATCCGAATCACTAGCATTCTCGGCAAGAAGATGATCTTCCATTGCGATATTTTCATCATCGTCATCGTCAATATCGTCATCCATAACCCAAGTAGGGTCATTTTCATCTTCCATAGACAAATTAAAAAGTGGAGTAGCAGATGCTGATGCATTATAGGAATAATTTAAATGAACTGACCTCATTGGTAAACCAACATCCTCTGCTTCACCAATATCCACAAACAACTCTAAGAAATCTTTCCTTCACTGGTTGAACAATTCTCCAATTACCATTTCGATGTCTTCGTCGTCCACTACTTGCATGCTAATATATTTATCATCGCACCATATTCTTGCAGTCACCATAGTGATAGATTGATTACCTTTGAGAACTAAATTTTGACAGATTTTCTGATGCAATTTGTAAATAGTTGAGTTGCGCTTCATACGTGTTGGCCTTTTCTCACCTTCGAAAACAACACCACGTTGTCCCTCAATTTTCCTACCATTATAATATAGAACAATACGAACAGAATTAAAATTTGAACACATTTTTATATATATAACCAAAAACCACAAACAAAGGTACAAATAAGAAAATTTTCAGATGTCTAACACTAAAAAAATGATGAAGAACACTTGTGAACATTATGAAGAGGATATTGGGTTTAAATAAAGGAGAGGTGGCTGAATGGACAGAGTCGCGCTTGGGAGAGGCGCCATTGGTGCACAGTCACGCCTGGGTGGGGCGTGACCAGTCACGCCTTAGGGAGGCGCAACTAGGGTTGGGTGGCGCCTGGTGGGGGCGTGTCCTATCGTGCTCTAGCTGGGCGTATCTGGTTGCCATACAATTGTAAATAGTTTCTAAACTACTACAAATTTGTAATTTTTTATTTAAATTATAATATTTTAATATTTTTGCCCAATTGAGTTTGCCTTATATTTTTGGCCTATCACCAAGTTTATAGTTAAAAGTTAAAGCTAATTAAGGAGAAAGATGACTGTGTGTCAGTGTGGGCATTCAAAATTTCCTTGAATACAGCCTGTGCATGATGCAACAACATGAAGTAACAAAATGGTAGGGGGGAGTAAACTTCGCAGCGGACAACCTTTGCAAAATGGCTTATCAACTAGAGGGTTTTGAGTAGGGATACTTAAATTAATTTTAGATTAAAATATATTTTTTATTTTTATAAAATTGTCAATGTTTTTCGAATTTGTTCTTGTAAATTTTTTTATTCTTATAAAGTTATAATGTGTTATTTCTTGACCTGGGATAAGATTGGATTGTATCCAAACTTACGGCGATAGTTTTTTTTTTTTTTTACATAAATTATGCATTTTTCAGATATCAAATTCTTATTTCGAAAAAAAAAAGAATCATTATAATTTTATTTGAACTAAAAATTTATAGAAACAAAATCCAAACTTTGCCAATTTACAAGAGTGAAAACATATTTTTTTTTGGGTATACAAAAATTTAGGAGAGGAAAGTCTTTGCACTTAAAAAAACACTCATAAAACAAGTTTATATTTACCTCACCTTAAATAGGCGATTAAATATTCGAATTGATACCATAAACTTAAATTGTTACAAAACACTAAATCAATTAAAAAAATGAAAGGTTGATCAAACTTTAAAGGAAAAATTGTTATTTTTTAAGGGTGTTTGCGGTTTAAATAAAAAGTTATTGAACCAAACATAAAATAAAAGATGTGGTTCAATTTGGTTCTGTTTGAATATAACATCAAATCCAAACCAAACCAAATCAAACTTTTGCAGGTTGATTCATTTTTGTTTCGCGATTTTTATTTTTTATTTTATTATCATCATTTAAAATCTATCAACTAACTTACATAATTATTATGTTATATTATTTTTAAAATGAAATTTATTTTTATTAATTTTTTTTAACACATTTTAGTTAAAAATTATTAATTTCCCTTCTATTTAGCATTAATATAAAATGACATTACCAACTATTTTTTGTAACATAATAGTAATTTGTGTTTTACTTGATATTTAATACTATTTTTAACAATGTTAGTACATTCTTTTTTAACATATGAAAATACAATATGTATCTTGGTTATTGTACAGTCCAAAATAGTAAAATGACACGTGGTCATTATTGTGGGGTCATTGTACATGTGGACACCCTCCACGTCAGCACTGCCACATTAAATAGTGCTCTCCAAGTGGCAACCCGGACACACTTGTCCGGGTTCCTTGTCAACCCTGCTACAGGAGCACAGACACGGTCTGTGCTAAGAACGCGGACACGGTTTGCTACAGGAGTGCGGACTGCTACAGTAATAATAATATCTACTGCACATATCTTTATAAATATTAAATATACTGGGATATTCAAATAGGTGAAACCACCTTATCTTATCATATCTCAACAAAGTTATCTATAAGTTATTATTTATTTATAAATAACAGTACATCAATAAGGTACACATTATCTTGTATTTAAATTAGATAACTGCCTGCTATTATCTATTATTATTATTATCATATTAATAGATTATCAATGAACAAAGGCCCAAAGCCCACACTCCACACTATAAATACAACCTCACAGGTTACATCTCATTCACTCAATACACACTCAATCCTCCTTCCATACACAATACTTGAAAGCATTACTCAAGTCCCTCATTCTTTACATCTTTTACTGAGCCCTTATGCTTAGTTATTCTCACATAAATTGATGTACTTACTTGAGCGTCAGAGTGCTTTTCCTTTGTTTTGCAGGTTCCTCCTCTAAGCAAAGTCTACACCTTGTCCGACGTGCAGAATTTGGAGTCCACATTGGCCACGCCAACCTCACACGTGAAATTTCCAGATTTTGGTAAGAACATTTGGCGCCCACCGTGGGGCCCAGGTAAAACTTACCCTGCGGCCTCTCATTCCAATCATTCATTAGTACGCGTCCATGGTCAGCACACGTTCAAGTGTCAGACGCGACACCCCTGGCGACACTTCTATTCCACCACATGTTACCATGACGAACGATGACACCTTTCAACAACTCCAAAACTGCATAGCGGAGATGGAACGCAAGCACCAAGAAGAGATCGAAAAGTTAAAAGCTGAACGTGATGAAGCCAGAGCGAGACGTCCCGAGGGAGGTGAACGCTCCCCTACCACCCAAGAAGAACCAACGCAAGGTGAGTCACACCCCCGACATGTCAACCCTCCACCCATTCGTAGCTCGACGCAAGGCTATCGGAGGGAGAGGTATAATAACTGGCGTAATCCACTTATTGACCGTACCATGGAGGTCGACATTTCGTTCGGATGGAAACCTTTGCACCTTGAGCGGTATGACGGCACCACGGACCCAGACGAACACCTCGATGCCTTCCTTTCGCAGGTGAATCTCTACACCAACAACGACGCCATATTATGTCGTGTGTTCCCTACGTCTTTAAAGGGGGCCGCATTAGCATGGTATGGTGACTTTCCCGAACGGTCCATTGACGGCTTTGACACACTTGTCGAACGATTCAGTGCACAATATGCTAGTAGTCGAACTCATAAGATGACATCCGCCGCATTAGCAACATTGCGTCAAGCCGATAATGAACCTCTCCGCAAGTTTATGGAACGATTTTCGCATGTCACCTCTCAGATTAGATGCCTCAATCCTGAAGTAGCACTGCATTCCATGATGTTAGCCCTGCGACCTGGTAAATTCGTGGACAGTTTATGCAAGAAACCTCCTTCTAGCATGGACGAAATACGCGAAAGAGCCAAAGGCTATATTCAGATGGAAGAAATGTCAAAGTTTCGCAACGAAGTCAGACAAGTTGGGCAGAAGCGTGAGAAACATGAAGTACCCATTACAGTCGACCCTCGGAGGACTAGCAAGAAGCAAAGGCCGCATAAGTCGCAGCTTCTTTCCAAAGGACCCAGATTCGAAAGGTACACTTCCTTAACGATCAATCAAGCCATGGTCATGGATGAAGCTTTCAATACTGAGGTACAGGCGACGTTGCCCGCTCCTTCTAAACAAGGAGGGAATCCTAATAAATATTGTCATTACCATCGCGGCACTGGCCATAATACCGAAGACTGTGTTGCATTAAAAGATAAGATAGAAGAACTTATTCAGGCAGGGCATTTATCACAGTTTGTCAAAAAACCTGATAATCCACCAACACAGAGGCACGAGGGGCGATGGGAGGATCGTTTCAGAAAACCAAGGGAGGCAAGGATAAACGCAACCTAGACGCGAGCGTCAACCCCCTCACCAACAGGAAGAGGAGCCTGCCCAGCATATTTGCGATGTAATTCACACCATTACAGGTGGCTTCTCATATGGAGGATCGTCAAACCAGTCTCGTAAAAGACATTTACACTCCATTAGGGATATTGACATAAATTCTGTCAACAATCCCCCAATGCGGAGTTTACCTCCCATCACATTCACGAACGCTGACTTTGAGGGAATTAACCCCATTCATCAAGATGACCCCATAGTTGTTTCCCTCATCATCGCCAATTTTAAAGTGACAAAGGTGCTCATTGACCAAGGTAGCTCGGCTGACGTCTTATACCTCAAGACTTTTCAGAAGCTGGAGATTCCATCCACAGCTATACAACCTTGCTCAGAACCCCTCCTTGGCTTCACAGGAGAAAGGGTTGAAACTATGGGATACGTCGACTTAATGACCACCTTTGGTCAAGGTTCCTTATCTAGAACCTTTACTATCAGATACAACATAGTGGACGCTGACACATCATATCTGGTCCTGATCAGTAGAAAGACCCTTAACGAATTAGGGGCTATTGTTTCTACACCTCACCTAAAGATGAAGTTCCCTACCATGACCGGGGAGATTGTCACTGTAAAAGCAGACCAGAAGCAGGCCAGACAATGTTATGTTGAAAGCCTGAAAGTGTTACCATACTCTCCTGGTAAGAAGTCGGACAAGCATGGTACCACTTCGGAGGGCTCTACCAGGGTTATGAATATAGACAAAGAGTACACTCCTTGTACACCGATGGTCTATTTTACAGATCATCATGATGACACTTTCGATGTAGATCCACGTGATGATAATATCGATAAAGGACCAAAACCGATTGAAGAGTTAGTCAAACTGCTACAAGGTCATGCCCTTTGGTCTAAAAAATGCAAGAGCTACATACCAACGACTGATGGACCGTGTATTTAAAAAATAGATTGGATGTAATGTCGAGGTTTATGTGGATGACATGGTTATCAAGTCTCATAGTGTAACCCAACATGTAGCAGATTTGGAAGAGGTATTTGAAGAAGTTTGGAAGTACGACATGCGTCTTAATCCCGAGAAATGCACATTCGGGGTAGGTGGCGGCAAGTTCCTTGGCTTCATGATTACATACCGAGGTATAGAAGCCAACCCGGACAAGTGCTCAGCCATACTACAGATGCATAGCCCGACTAATATTAATTAAGTTCAAAATTTGAATGGAAGATTAGCCGTATTGTCCAGATTCCTTCCGAAACTCACCGAGAAAGCGAAACCCTTTTATAAGCTGCTCACCAAGACAACACCATTCCTTTGGGATGACACTTGCGAGCAAGCTTTTGAGGCATTCAAGAAGACAATTGCGGCACCCCCTGTCTTGAGTCGACCTCGACAGGAGACACCATTACTCTTATACCTCTCAGTGGCAGACGAAGCTGTCAGCTCAGCGCTTGTTCAAGAAGAAGGGAAGCATCAACTTCCTATCTATTTCACTAGTCGCATGCTACATGATGCCGAAAAGCGTTATCAAATGATCGAAAAGATAGCCTTGGCATTAATCACCTCGGCCAGACGACTTAGACCTTATTTCCAAAGTCACCAAGTGATAGCTAGAACTAACTATCCCATCAAACAGGTACTGAGGAAACCAGAACTGGCAGGTCGGATGGTAGCATGGTCAGTCGAACTGTCAGAATTTGACATTCGATATGAGCCACGTGGTCCTATGAAGGCACAGTTCATGGCGGATTTCCTAGCAGAATTTGCTGGGGAGGACAAGTCCACCCTGGACTGGTGGAACCTCTATGTGGATGGAGCATCTAATGTGCAGGGAAGCGGAGCCGGCATCATACTTGAAGGACCCGACAATGTATCATTGGAGCAACCTCTTAAGCTTAACTTTAAAGCCTCCAATAACCAGGCCGAGTACGAAGCTCTCATAGGAGGCCTCAAACTCGCCAAAGAAGTACGAGCCCAATATCAAAAGAGGGTTGACAACGCCTCTACTCAAGTGCTTGGACAACTCACAAGAAGACTATGTCCTGAGGGAGCTTCATGAAAGAATTTGCGGGCTCCACACCGGAGGACGATCCTTAGCCACTAAAGTAGCGGGCAGGGTACTACTGACCAACACTCCGGACAGACGCTTTTCAGTTTACGAGGAAATGCAAAAAAGTGCCAGGAGTTTGCAGACATCCCCCAGATTCCCCCTGACAACCTTCATACTATCTCCTCTCCTTGGCCCTTCGCTATGTGGGGCATGGACATCTTGGGGCCATTTCCCAGAGCTCCAGGGATGGTCAAATTCTTGTTGGTTGCCATCGACTACTTCACAAAGTGGATTGAAGCAAAGCCATTACGAGAGATTACAGCTAGTGAAGTTGAAACCTTTACTTGGAAACACCTTATATGCAGATATGGTCTATCTTATGCTATCGTTACTGACAACGGTACGCAGTTCAAGGCTCACATGACTAGGAATCAAGCAAACATCCACAGACCTATGAAGACTTCCTCACATGACTAGGAATCAAGCACCTGGTCACCTCTGTTGAACATCCACAGACCAACGGTCAGGTAGAGACAGCAAACAGAGTCATTCTCAGAGCCCTTCGCACTAGACTTGATAAGTCCAAAGGGCTCTGGAGGAAGGAACTACCCAGTATACTCTGGGCATATCACTGTACACCTCAAAGTACTACGAAAGAAACTCATTTTCGCCTGACATATGGTACTGACGCCATGATCCCTGTCGAGCTAGGGGAACTTTCATCCAGAAGGATGCTTTTTCAGGAACAGTGCAATGAGAACAACATGAAAGTGGAGCTAGAAACCAGGGAAGAACTTTGAGATATAGCCAGAGTCAAGGATGAAACGGCCAAGCTTCACATGACAAGAAGATATAACTCTAAAGTTCAACCCCGAACTTTTCAGCCAGGTGACCTAGTCTGGCGTGTCCGGGGTGAAGCCCGGAAAAGACCCTCGTGCAGGCAAGCTTGGACCAAATTGGGAAGGCCCATTCAGAGTTGTCACTAACCTGGACAACGACACCTACAAATTGTAGGAACTCAGTGGCAAAGACATTCCGAGAATATGGAATGCCACCCACTTGAAGTTCTATTTTAGCTACGGAGATCAAGGCCGGATGGTGTACTCTTTTTCCTATTCAAGTCCTTTTTTCCCATGAGGTTTTTGGCTTGAAAGGTTTTAACGAGGCCCATCCGAAGAATAAACAGAAGGAATATGTGTATTAAAATAGCCATATTAATAAAACATATACTTCTTATTTTTATGTCAATATTTCAGGATTTTGACCATGATTATGACCTCATTATTCTCCTAGGTCCAGCTTCAGTGAAAACCCAAGACCACGTCTTGGTACTTGTCAAGGTCCGTCCTTAACAAGCCACATTAAAATCCAAGACGGGCGCGTCCTGGTAGCATCTAAAGGTTCAATAAATCCTAGGGCTTTCCTAGGTAGACCTTTAACAAGACCTGGGTGTCCGCCCTCAGAAGAAGATTCGTAATTCCACCTAGCTGGTTGACCTTATTAAGCCCAAGATCCGTCTTGGCATACAAGACCTGGGGGTCTTGGCATACAAGACCTGGGGGTCCGCCCTCAGAAGAAGGTTCGTAATTCCACCTAGCTGGTTGACCTTATTAAGCCCAAGATCCGTCTTGGCATACAAGACCTGGGGGTCCGCCCTCAGAAGAAGGTTTGTAATTCCATTTAACTGGTTGACCTTATTAAGCCCGGGATCCGTCTCGGCAACCCAAGAATCCGTTCTTGGTCATTTACAGGTCCGTAAAACCAAACTACGGTAAACCATCAAGGTTCATAAACCCTAAAGCTTTGGTCGACCTCCTAGAAATCCAGGGTGGATGCACCACTAGTATGCTCTCAGCAGCTCCCAAACCCAAGATCACGTCTTGCTAAACCTTGACAGAAACCAGCATGGACAACTCCACTGGTGTCAGCCTTGACAAATATGAGGTATAACTATGTTTACCCTTGGTATGCGTTATCATTGTTACATTTCTCCCTTGTAGGAATAAAAGTTTTCAGGAACATAAAGTCCAAGAAGCATACTTGGCACACAAAGGCTGGGGTTCGTCCTCGGTTTCCCAAATCCAAGAAAACTTGGTATTATTACGAATTATGGAACCCAGACACAATCAACCATAATTATTATTAGACCTTGGTAAGGTCCATCCTTGACTAGCATAGTTATCAACAATCCAAGATAACTTACAATCTTGAAAGCTTGAGCACCATCCATGGTCAACCTCGTATTCGCCCCATTATCCATTACGAAAATATGAGGTATTTAAAGCTTTACTTTGATGATTTTAGCGCTCACAAATTCTATTCGTGCAGGATTACGAGCTATACAGAAATCAAGGAAACATCTTTGATATGTCAAAGTCCAAGACTCCCTTGGCATGCTAAAATCCAAGACACTTCTTGGTACTAACTTCTATGGAGCTCCGACACCATAGACTTATATATATTTTGCAGGAATAATTGTTCAAGTATTGATCAATTGGAAAACAAGCCATTCAACATAGACGTCCATGGTCAAACCTTGACATTCATAAACATAAAATACACTCTTAGCATTCATCAGTAACGGGAACCTCGGCAAGGCAAAGCTAAAGACTTAGCCATTTTTGGCGTAAAACTGGAACCCGACACTATTTCAATTACGTGATGGCTTAGTATTGTTCCAAATACTTGGTAATTCAATGAGTAATATTGATGTGTCAAGTCACTTGAACAAATATAGCATGCAATGTAAAGAGATAGACAAAGATGAAGAAGGAAGGAATACTTTCATTATAATAGTGAAGACTTTACATGGCCATCTCGGCCAAAAATACAAGAGAAACAAAAAATGAAAGAAACATAAAGCAGCCTATGCATCAGTTGCGTCACTAGCAGACTCCTCAGCAGAATCGAGCTCCTCTTCATCAATCAAGGCACCATTCTTCACATCCTTGAAAGGGTCAAATTGACCCAAGTTAAGGTCTTTGACAAAGAAACCAGCTTGGCGCACCGCCTTGAAGAAGCCCTTCTCATGCTGCTCCACTACTTCCCGTTTGTACATCTTCAGCTCTTCATCAAGCTCCTTGTTGATTGACATTTCAACAGTGAGCTCGGTGCTAGCCTCCTTCAGCTTTTCCTCCAAACTCGCCACTTTTTCAGCAAGCTCCATTTGAGCAGCGAATCCATCCTCTGCATCTTTCAATTTGGCCTCTAACTCAGCCACCTTCATCGCCAACGCCTCCTTCTCAGCCAATGCCTTATCGGCTTTGGCAGCAGTTGCTCGGCCAAGAATCACCAACTCATCACCATCAAGCCTTGTCCGCAGCAGCTTGGACAAAGCCTCACTGGTCCTTATGGATAGCTGATGGTTGCACTTAGTGGCTTCGACAAATGCAATCACGGAGTTGTTCAACCGGTTGCGCTCCAATCGCCAAGCACCACGAATGGCACCCTTCAGCTTGTGATATTCCTGTTCTAAGGAGGCCGCCTTGCCCATATCTTCTTGGTAAACTTGCCTTTGCTCCTTAATAATGGCAAGTCCCCTGTGCAGGAAAAGCTCAGCAGCATCAAAAGAACGCTGAGAATCGATTGACCTTATTAAATTTCTTTCAAAAGGAGTTGGCAGTCCACAGTCAAGTCTGTGCCCAACACTCCATAAAGAGTCAACTTCCCTTGGAGCACTCAGAAACTCCAAAGGGGTGACAGGGCGAGCAGCAGGCGGCGACATTACGGTTGAAGGAGACAGTGAAGGTGAAGGAGTAGCAGGACAGGAGGTGGGTGGAGTCGGACCAACAGGCGGGGGAGGCACCAAAACAACAACAGCAGCAGGGGCAGTAGGAGCTTTAGCAGCAGTAGCAGCAGGCGCAGGAGCTCGGACGGGAGGAGGAGATGTCAGCATCAATCCAGCAGCCGCCCTCAATGCGCGTAGGCCACGAGGGGCTTGGATGGCTCTGGACTTCTTGCGACCAGATGTCCCGGCTCCTTCATCCCATTTTCTCTTTAACTCAGCAGGAGAAGATCCAGAGAGCGCAACGGCTACCTGAGCAAGACCAGTAGAGCCGGAGAGCACAATGGGTACCTGAGAAGAGTCAACCTGGACAGTTGGTCGACCCTTTTCTTCAGCTAGGGGGGAATAGGGGGAGGCACGACATCCCCACTTGCAGTACGCACCAATGGTCTCCATTGAAAGTTGCCCATGACACCTGTAAAAAACACAAAACATCCAAATGTCAATGATTGCACACTAGCAAAACAGACAAATTATAAAAAGAAAAGTTACCATCCAGTGCAGCAGAAGGGTCATTGGTTGAAGGCAGCGCCAAAATAGCCCGCGTATCCAGGGACGCTGGCAACAACTCCAAGGTTGCCTTATCAGACCTCTCCACAAGGGTCAACAAGTCCTCATCAAAGGACCTGAACTTGGTAGGTTCAGCCTGCCAGTAGAAGGGAAAGCAAGCTTGCCCATCCCTGTTGTGCATCAATGGCAACCCATCAGCCACGACACCACTTTCGCGGACCTTGAAGAATCGGTCCTTGAAGCGGCGGAAGACGTTGGTGTCCACCTCGAACAGCTTTTTTGAAATACTGTGCAAGGAGACCCAAGCAATCTTCCCGGACAGCTTGGTTTGAAAGAAAAAGCAGAAGAGAGGAACAGTAGCACGAATGTGCAAATAAGAACACAAAACCTCAAAGGCCAGCACCACTGCCCAACTTTTAGGGTGAAGTTGGGAGGGGGGCACATTCAAGTACTCTAACAGAGCACATTGAAAGGGAGAAAAAGGAAGGACAACACCCAGTACCTCGAAGAAGCACCGGTACATAAAGAAGAAGGGCAAAGCTCCTGACATTGCCCTCAGGCAGGGAAAGTCATCTTCCCCGCAAGGCTCAACGATGACCTTGCCGGCATCCAAAGGAGCCGTCATATGCAACGTGGAGCGGAGTGCGTTTACAGAGAAGATAGAGTTTATGGAGGAACGATATTTGAATACGTCCTCCCTTACCCACTCATAGCCATCAGCAATTGGAACGGCCAGTGGCGACCTGGAACCAGAGCTACGGCGCATGCGCGAGGAGGTTCTAACACCTCCAGGGCTGTTTTGCCCCACCATTCCCATAGAAGGAGTAGGGATGATGGTGAGTGGCACAGGTTCATTTACCCTTGCCTGCTGGCGAGAACGGGAAGGGCCCTCACCAGCCCGGCGTGAACTCGCCCTCCTTCCAGAGGAATAAGACGATTCGCCTGAGTCTCCTCCATGGGTGTTTTCTTCTGAAGAATCACCCATAGAAATAACTTCGCACATAACGTGCTGCTCCACTGAGCCACTAGAATCACTACCACCTAAGCCTAAGGCAGAATCAGACACGGGTGAGACTGACATTTTCGATTACCTTGAAAGGAAAGCGAAAGCAAGAAATGTGGGGAAGAAGATTCAGGAAAATCAAAAGCACAGAAATGGTGATGGAAAATCGCAAGAGCCCTTCCTATTTAAAGGTACAGTGAATATCGATGGTTTTGGGTGGGATTTCGAAATGTCCCCTAGAAGCTCGCGTCACAATTGATCGCATTTATCCACTACCTAAGCGACACGTGTATCGGGGTAATGATGCGTGGGCGGCACATGACTGATAGCATTAATGAAGATATAATGTATATTTCCAATAATCACATCAGACGGTTACCTTTTGATGGAATTCATCAAAACTTTGACTTTTCAACATACCTGCTATACCTAGACTCATCGTTATCCTTGACATTTCACTTACCTGCCAAGATCAGTCTTACCTACTAAAAGACAAAATAGTCTGCTTGGGACAGCTCAGCATTCACAACCCGGACTACCTTGTCCAGGTTCGTCTATCAACACGCTCTAAACCCAGGAACTTCTCTTGGCACAAACCCAAGGTTTGCCCTTGGTACTTTACGAAATCCAAGGTTTGTCCTTGGTGCTTTACAAAATCCAAGGTCTGTCCTTGGTAATTTACAGGTGGATAAAATCCAGACTATCCTGAACTGTCATGGTTCGTAAGTCTAAAGTTTTGGTCGACCTAGACAATGTTACTGACATCGACACGTGACATCTCTTGTCCACCCTCGGAGGCTGACAACACTTGTTATACTACTATGATACTGGACATTCTGCATCGACATTCTTTCATCCTTTTTCACCCATAAATTGGCTCAGAGGCTGGGGGGACTTATGTACAGTCCAAAATAGTAAAATGACACGTGGTCATTATTGTGGGGTCATTGTACATGTGGACACCCTCCACGTCAGCATTGCCACATTAAATAGTGCTCTCCAAGTGGCAACCCGGACACACTTGTCCGGGTTCCTTGTCAACCCTACTACAGGAGCACAGACACGGTCTGTGCTAGGAACGCGGACACGGTCTGCTACAACAGCTCGAACTGCTACAATAATAATAATAATATCTACTGCACATATCTTTATAAATATTAAATATACTGGGACATTCAAATAGGTGCAACCACCTTATCTTATCATATCTCAACAAAGTTATCTACAAGCTATTATTTATTTATAAATAACAGTATATCAATAAGGTACACATTATCTTGTATTTAAATTAGATAATTGTATGCTATTATCTGTTATTATTATCATATTAACAGATTATCAATGAACAAAGGCCCAAAGCCCACACTCCACACTATAAATACAACCTCCCAGGTTACATCTCATTCACTCAATACACACTCAATCCTCCTTCCATACACAATACTTGAAAGCATTACTCAAGTCCCTCATTCTTTACATCTTTTACTGAGCCCTTATGCTTAGTTATTCTCACATAAATTGATGTACTTACTTGAGCGTCGGAGTGCTTTTCCTTTGTTTTGCAGGTTCCTCCTCTAAGCAAAGTCTACACCTTGTCCGACGTACAGAATTTGGAATCCACATTGGCCACGCCAACCTCACACGTGGAATTTCCAGATTTTGGTAAGAACAGTTATAAAGCAAAGGAAAAGTAATAAAATATTTAATACTTATTATTAATTGTCACAATAAAAATTAGTATAATTATAATATGCGATTTATTCGATTTGGTTTGGTTTTTTATAACAAGATTCAAAAACAAAACCAAATTGCAAAAAATATGAGGTTTTTTAGATTTTATGATTTTTGATTTTTGATCGATTTGACAATTTTGAACGATTTGTTTTAATTTCGAACACCACTAATTATTTTTATTCAACTATTTTTTGTCCTCAATTTTTTTATATAGATCACATACATCTTTCACCTGATATAATCTCATACTAGAATAAATGTATAATCATATGCTAGAATAAATTTCAATAAAATAAGACCATTATAAATTAACATTGCGAGTATTCAATACATTTGAAAACTCAAGCTACTTGTTACATAGAACAATTATGTGGTCCACATAGTTGATATTCTTTTTTGGTTCTTGTCAATTTTAAACTGAATCAACTAAATCAAAATAGAGACCTTACAAATTTGTTATGATACGAAGATATAACATTGGTTGGGTGGTTAAGAAAGAAAAAAAATCAGAAAAAATGATGAGTTGATCTCATGCTAAAAAAAACTATCAAACTAACAAGTTTAACATTTACTAATAAAAAATAAAATAAAATATTGTTATACTCTTATTCTATTTTTCAAGTAAAATATCTTAGTAAATTCTTTATAGTTAATGAAAGTAACCATTGAAATCAATAAACAAAGCTAAAAATCAATGTCTAAATCTTCTCTTCATCCCTTATGATTCCCATGAAATTTACATGCATGGAACGAATAATTTTTAGATTGATAGTAACACCGTTTGGAACTTTTATATCTCTAGACGGTGGTACTAGCTAGTAAGATCATAATAGGCGTGGCTACTGGCTAGAGTGTTATTATTAACGTGTCAGCCTCAAATGCTTTCTCAGGTGATAAAGGTGAAAATAAATGGTCAAATATTTTCTACGAGGGAAATGAGGAATTTTTTTCTTTTTGGTTGCACGAGAAAAAAATAGGAAAGATTAACACAATTGAAGATTTTTCAGGAGATTTAATTTGTATTACGGGAGATTTTAATGCGGTTAGAGAAAGAAAAAAAAAAGAAATAAGGGGAGGGGATCAACGATGAATAAGTTTTCTCTCCTCTGAGAGTTATTTAATTTTCTTGTGAGGGTTTCGGGGTGAGCTTTTGAGCCTAGGTTTCTTTGTGAGATCTTTCCTTTTTCTGGTGAGTTTTTCCAACTGTTAGTCTTTCCATGAGTGACACAACTATGGAAGGGTTAAGCTTAGATGATGATGCTGATACGGAGATAAATTTCCAGCCTACTATTGAGGAGGCAGTTGATTTCTCTTTGAGCTTAGTAGGATGATTTCTGACCCATAAGAACATTAGAGTTCCTATCATGAAGGGACAACTTGCTAACGTATGAAGGCCACATGAGGGAGTCACAATCACATAACTGAAGCCTGCTATTTTCCTATTCTATTTCTACCATAATCATGATTACTTGTGGGTGCTGAATGGAGGCTCATGGAATTTTGATAAACATCTATTTATTCTGGGCACAGTGAAGGAAGGAGAAGACCCTGCTCTTGTTCCACTCTGTTTTGTTCCATTTTGGATCCAAATCCATAACCTACCAATTGGTTTCATGTCTGCACAAGTGGGAGAGGGCCTTGGAAATTTCATTGGGACGATGAAAAAACGCTAATTATCTACGACCCTTCATGCGGATTCAAGTCTTGATTGATATCCATAAGCCACTTAGAGAGTCCAAGAGAATTAAAAAACCAGGAGGAGATGCTAGAGAGGTTAAATTCAAGTATGAAACACTTGCGCCTTATTATTATCTTTGTGGGGTTTACTTGGACACGTTGATGATTTTTTCCTAAGATGTTAACTACGCAATTTGACAATGGTTTACATGGATGGGGACCTGACTTGCGAGCTGAACAGCGACCTCAAGGTCGTGGTGGTGGCTCCTAATGGCTCCATGAAGGCGGAGCAACCAGCCCGTGGCAGACTCTTGCAAATTCCGGCTGCAATCATCATGGTATTAATTACAAAGATTCAAACGTAATTAATATCAATGATGATGGAATTAAAAAATGTTCATACTTTATGGGTGAGGTTTTTAAGAAATCAAAGGAGGCAATTCCAAAATTCAAGGCTCATCAAGGTGCTAAAACGGAATAATGACGACATGAATGTTGAGACAACTAATGAATGTGAATTAGTGCTGGGGGATAAAAAACGACGCATCATGTCTCCTGGGAACATGAACGTCCATATCATTGCAACTCAACCTAGCCTTCCACAAAAGCCAACCTTTTCTTCTCCAAATCCTAATCCACATAAGCCAACCTTTTCTTCTCAAAATCCTAATCCTTCCTCAAGACCTAATTTTAAATGTCCTTTTTATTGGTAGGACTTGGCGACCAGGCCCATTGGGGACAATGAGTTTACTTAGCTGGAACTGTTGGGGTCTGGGCAACCTGAGTGCAATTCCAATCCTTAGGAACCTTGTCCAGACATACTGTGTGGATGTTATCTTTCTCTGTGAAACCTAGTCTCCTCTCATCGTATTGAACAATTTTTTTCCCAATTAAGCTTTTATTCTTCCTTTGCTGTTGACCATTGGTAGGGGATGAGGCCTTGCCTTACTCTAGAGGAAGCCTTTCCATGACTAACTTCTGAATTTCTACTCTCACTTTATCAATGTTATATTCACCATGACTTCTATGTCTAGAGGCTAACTAGCTTTTATGGCTACCCTGAGAGGGATAAAAGAAAATCTCTTGGGACTTTCTTCGCTCGTTATTTGCTAACACTTCCAATCCTTGGTTCATATTTAGAGACTTCAATGATTTGCTAACCAATGATGATAAATCGGTCTAATAGATCAGCCCACTTGGCTAATTCGTGGTTTTAGTGAGGCAGTGAGTGATAGTAACCTGTACGACCTTTGGCTATCACTACACTTGGGCAAGACTTAGAGGAAAGTATGATGATGTCAAAGAGAAGTTAGATAGAGGCCTTGCCATAATTGATTGTTGGATTTATTTCCAAAATGAAAACTCTCAAATGGCTTAGCATCAAGATCAGATCACTCTCACATCTTGCTTCAATTAGATGCTTTGAAGAGGTCTTTCACAAAAAAAGAAGTTTAGGTGTGAAAATTGTTGGTTGTCGGAACATGACTTGAATGATGTTGTTCATTTCAGGTGGAACAAACCCTTTAATGATGATATTATCTCAAAGATTAATAGTTGCATTGAAGAAATGGATAAATGGGGCCGCCACTTGACAAGACAATATTGTGATAAAATTAATACCGTCAACATAATATTCTAAAATAGACTTATAATATAAATTAAAACAAAAGATTCTTGAACAAGATTTACTATAATAGTCTGAATCACAACCATTTCTTACAAATTAAGCTTTGCTATAATCAAATTTGTTGCAACCAGATTTGCTGAAACAAACAAATGAAAATAATATGATTTATTAATATTATAAACACGGTAAATAAAATATGAAAAAAAAGGTGAAACAAATAACAATATACCTGAAAGTAATACATTAAGAAGTTCTAGCACTTGCAGTTTCAACACTTGGAGACCCAATATTAGCAGTATTTAAAGTCAAACCAAACAACTCCAAAAATTTAAACACAACCTCGTTAGCACAAAAATTAATTGATATTTTATACAAATATAAAAAAATGAAATAAGGGATTACACACCTGATTCAATTTTTTCCGCTTCATTTATTTCAACTTGCAAGTCATTAACATTTTGCTTAGTAAATCTAAGCCAATTTTGGGCACAAATTAGAGCTTCAATAATAGTAGGATTCAAGGAATTACGAAATGAATCAAGAATTCTACCCTCTGTACTAAATGCTGACTCAGATGATACAGTAGATATAGGAATAACTAATATATCTCTAGCCATATAGGAAATAATATAATATTTGGGTGCCTTCAATTTCCATCAATTCAAAATGTCAAACTCAGGGTGATCATCTTCAACATCATTCTCCAAATACCTATCTAACTCATTTTTTTGCACCTCACCCTGTTTTTTCTTGATTTTCATTCTCAATTCATCATCTCAATCATCATTCTTATCACCTTTGTCATCATTATGTTGTGAGACCATATTTGAAGTAAATGTACTAGAATTAGCTGAATTGCTACTAGAATGAGAAATGAGATGTTTTAGTACATATTGCTGAATCAGTTTCTGAATGAGGTCTTTCAATTTTTTCATCATGTCCATGCTCTTCTCAATACCATACGTACGATTAAAACAAAATTGAATGTACTAACATTTTTAACGAGGATCAAGGAATATAGAAACAACCAAAAGGTAGTTAATTCCACCACTTTCCCAATATTTGTTAAACTTTAACTACATATTTGTTGTCATCCTTTGTATCACTATGTAATCATTATGGGGAGAAAGAATTTTTTAATTTTTAATTTTTAATATATATATATATAATAAAATTTAATTTTTATTACGGGTTCACGGATCGGGTCAACGGATCTATAAATTTAAACCTGTGACCCAACCTGTACATGATCGATTTTGATCCGATCGGTTTGGTTTTGACCCAAATACATAAATGATCCAACCCAAACAGTTTAGATCAGTTCGGGTTCACGGATGACCCGTACCCGTGATGTAATAACCTAGGTTTATAATTAAGAGAAAAAGAAAGAAAGTTTAAAATTTGCTGAATTCCGTCAGAAAAA
>CM023941.1:18477691-18510989 GCA_013407115.1 Glycine latifolia | reverse complement strand
TTTTTTTGTCTTATTTCCGATCTATCATTGGGTTCATCTACCACTAACCCCAATTAACTTGGGTTAAAGGTGTTGTTGATGTTGGTGTTGTGTTTGTAACTCATTGTAGATAGACAAGAATATAGGATACTTTGTATGTTCTTATGTTCTCTATTGAGAAACAGAAATATAAGATAAGTTAAAATGACACATGTGTAGATTTCAAGACTTACAAAGGAAGGCGTGCATGTTTAGGTAGTTTCTGACTAAGGAAGGACTTAGTACTTAAGTAGTTCACTGTGGATTGGTGTGAGGGTACACTCGAGTTATATATACATAAGATTATGGATATCGTGGATCAAGATAAATTTAGTTCATCTATGGAAGATAAAGGTTTTTGGCATGAGTTAAGGCGTATGTACTCCTAGACACTTTAAAAATAGGAAGTATGGATCCATACAAAGTCAAGGATTAAAATAGTATGACTAGACAAGTCTTAGCCCCATAGAGTTTTTTCAATCGTATGGTTAATGGTAGGATGCCTTACCATCAATGTATAAATAAGTGTAAAATCGGTATTCATCCCTAGTTCCTTTCTCTTTCTTTTTAATGTATGTGCTTGTTGATGCATACGCGAAGATGATGGTCATGCCCAATGATCAAATCTCTTTGTTGTTCCAGATAATTTCAAGATTGTAAAGATTGATGAGAAGATACGTGACTCAGTGATTATAATAACCAAGTCTAAAAAAATTAATAAAAAATTCTGGCACGGTTAGCTCCAGGCCACTATAATTCCGCGCTAGTAGTGCCAAAGTGGCGCCAGTAGCGCGGGAAGCACGCTCTGGCCACTGGTTTTTGATGCCAGTAGCACCAAAGTGGCGCCAGCAGCACGGGAAACACGTTTTGGCCACTGGTTCTCCTCGCCAATAGCGCCAGAAATGGTGTCAGTAGCGCGGGACACGTGACAGGGTCACTTAAGTGACCCATTTCTCACGATTTCTCCACAAAAACACCATCATCTTCTTCCTTTCTCCATTTCCTCCATTGCCAAGCAAGAAAAGCTTCATACTCACTCAACCCTTGACCAAAACCCTTCGCATCCAACATGAAAGTTGAAGAGAACCACCCAATGAGCTACATTCCAACCTCAGTTTCTTGTGAAAACCATCAAACCGGGAGATTGTTTTCTCCAAGGACCTTCAGAAAGTTTTGATTTTGAGGGGAAAGGATGTGTTTTAAGGACATTCAAGCTTGAAGAAGTCGTCCTCTAGCCTTCCTTGACGTTTTAGAGGTAAGAAACGCAAGTTTTATCGATTATTTGAGAATTTGTTCTGGAGGTGAATAGTGACCCATTTGAGTTAGAGCTCGAATTAGGCTTGGGTCCTTTGAAAAACTATGCTTAGGAGGTTGTTGTGATGAAAGTTTAACCTTAAAATATAACTTTTATGGATGTTGGAAATTGGGTGATGAGGAATGTATGTGTAGGAAGAATGTTGGTTAAATTGATGATATTATGGTATGTATGGACCTTGGTGCTTTCACAAGATGTGTTTAGGAGACTATATAAACGGTGAAAAAGTGTTGAAGTAACTGTTTTAGCAACCTTGATAATTATTGAAATGTGACATGGTTAAAGCATTGAACTCTTTGAATTGGTTTATGCAGAGTCTTGGGGAGACTTTAGGGTCTTGGTTAGTCCAAGATAGATCCTATTGGGGGTCTGTAAGTCACCAATTAGGTTACTAGTTCTTATAACTTGGAAAAAGAGTAAAAAGGGGGTTATATGGAAAAGAATAGCTTTTCTTTTCATGCAACGATTGAGAACCGTTATTGATTGCTTGTATGTCTTTATGTAGGGTGTGATACAGAGGATTTTGGTGGTTGTGACCACAAGGCCGGGAGAGTCAGTGTAGCACTTAGAGTAGGTAAACTCTTTGTTCTTGGGAGTTTTCCCTTGACTATGTTCCACCATACTCCAAGGGAGTGATGGTTATTGTATGTCATGATGCATGTAGTATTGAAATTGTGTGTTACTGCCTTTTAATTAAGAACATGTATATGATGTACACTATGATGATATGTTGTATGATTGATGAGATTCTCTGGCCAGTAGAATAGACTAAATATAAGTCCTAAGAGAATGTGTCCTTCAGTGGATGATCTTCTCTTGGAAGTGCCATATACGTCTGAGTAAAGTCCTGAGAGAATGTGTCCTTCAATGGATGATCTTCCTTAGGCAATGTTATATATGTTGTATATCTGAGAGAATGTGTCTTTGAGTAGATGATATTCTCTTGACTGTGCAATGATATATATATATATATATGCTACATCTGTGTTGCATTCCCGATATTGGTAGCACCCAACGGAATGGCACCTGTGTTGTGATATACATGTGATGTATTTTATGAGAGTCATGATGGCTAGATTATGTGATGCCAATTTGATGTTATATGTCATAGAAGTGAACCAGGGGGAGGAGAGGCCTCCAAGAACCCTGAGTTTATTGAGATTGTATCTCACCCCGTTTGGGGATGATATTTTGCAGGTGATGCTTAGCGAGCGGATGGTGGATCCCAGGGCAAAAGGCCCGAGTAGGGATATGGTTCTGTGTGAACCTTAGGTATATTATTTTGAGAGCATATTGGCTCATTGTTTTGTTATGCCTAAATTTTGTACCCCTGAGGGGAAGATACACAGTTGATGTACATTGTTGTATATTTTGAGAGATCTTGATGTATGTTGAGAGGACAAGGTATGGGATACCTTATTTTGTATGGTCATTGTTGAGTCACAATTATTAAGATATATGAAGATGGCTTATTTGGTCCTCTAGTTGTATGATGTGAGTGTTTACCATACATAATGCAAAGATGGTATTGTTGATTATGTATGATGATGTCATTTTATTATTTGCTTCTGAATTAATTATCTTTAATTAATTGTTGTGCTTAACGGTCATAATTGAACGTTAATGAGCCAGATGCATATGGGGTGTTACAGTGATCAATTTTATTTATGTATATGTTTGGGTTAGGGTAGAATTATGTACTGTTCTGGCTAGGTCATTTGATATATAGATTGGGAGTAGCTAGTATATAATTTCTCTGTATTTGTTAAAATTTGTCTTCATTCTAATCTCATGAACTAATGTTTAATTAAAAGAGGATTACAATTCTTTATATGATACTTTCTGCTTTTACATCATGTTATTTATCCAACATTTTTGCATAAGCTTAATAAATATTTCATTTAATTGCAAAAGAATTACCTTATTTTTATAATGACTAAAACAAACAAAAACATTAGTGTAGGTTGTGTCAAATATAATAGGGTGTTACACTAGGTCTGAGGTCACATTATCTGCTTGTGAAGTAGAAACCAACCCTCTTGAACCTACTTTGGAGGAGAAAAGTATTAGGACTCAATGTTAGGCCTAAGCTGCTGGTGCCAAGCATAATTAGGGATGACACTATGAGGCTAGAGAGCTCACTCGTGGTTATCGAGGTGAGTACAACCACCTCATGCATAAAAGGAACGCATCCAATAGTAGCTTACATGATTCATATGAGATTAACCAACTAATACAACATCTTTTTGCTAGTGAGGAGGAGATTCATCAAATGATAAAGGATAGTGAGCATTTTTAGTCATTTGTTGTTGATGTCCTACAATTCCTACCACCCGACACATAGAACATCGTTAAACAACACCAACAACAAAACAACCAATAGGAGCGACAAAATGACCATCAAGGTCAATAATAGGATGACCAACAACAACAAAAAGACTTTCCAAAATTCTAATTATTTGACTATATCAAAAAAGTATTATATTACTTATTGCTTAATATTTTTTACATATGTTGTTTTAAACTTGATATGTTTTATTTTATGATTGATTGGACCAAATAAACATAATTTATATATGATTCTAATTATTACAAACACCAGTAAGATTTTAATGTTATTATTATTATTTTGTATAGAGGCTCATGCCTTATTTTAAACATGATATATATATATATATATATATATATATATATATTATTAATCTGCAGCAAGATCTTGTAATGTTGAGTATGTGCTGGACTTAATAAAATTTAGATCTTAGTTGTTATTAACTGCTATAATGACTAATGAGAGGTTTTTCTTTTCTTCTTCTTTATTAGTTAATGGATCATATGTTTGAAATAAAATTTTCCACTTTAAAAAAAAGTTAATTAATTAATGGATATTTTTTTTCTTTTGGGTTTGGGAGGGCCGCCCATGAGAGTTAATATATCATATGCTTTGCATGAAAGCCTTATAAAAAAATATGAACTTTATCTATGGACTGAACTACCCTTATATACCCTGTGTTGTTTTTACCGATAAAAAATACTCTAATCTCTGAATAATCATAAAATAATGGTGAAGATTTTAGTTGGGCAAAGTTGATCCTATATTAGCACTCTGATACTTAAGTACCAACAAGAATATCCTTTATAGAGTTTTCAGGTATATATAAGGATGTGGTTTGCAGCTGCATACAAAAACAAGAAAGATGAGCTCATTAATTCAACTAATTGCAAGATGTTGGATATTCCCGGGTCAGAAAAGTTCCAATGCACACTTCCATTAAATTATAGTTTTACACTTCATTCATATGTGGAATCATCCTTATCAAAATTCAGTAGTGGGGGTAATTTGTTCTCCCAAATGATTTGTTGATCTGATGCTGCTATATATATATTCTTCTTAAACTAATAGCTTTTATGTGAGTCGGCTCAAATACAAGATCTAGGTGGAAAGGTTCAGTTTTGGTAGAACCTATATGGAACAGCACAAAGTGAAAATGACTTCTTTGAATTTTTTTATTGATTTATCAAAAGGTAATTGGCTAGAAATTAAAAAGAATAGCAGGAACCTTGAAACAAAGGGAAACCCAATATAACATGGTTCAAGTATCCATGGAACCCAACAAAATTAAACATTTAAACTTGTGACAACGTGTTTTTCTTAATAAGAAAAACTTGTGATAGCATTGATATGTATATATGTATATATATATATATATATATATATATTAAAAAAGTCAGGTTGAAAATTCTCTGATTGTAGCAAAGTTTTTGTTAGAAGGAAAATTCCATGTAAAGAAGCATATGATATATACACAAAATGTCAAATTTAATCTATATTATGTTCCCTACTAATTAATATATGTACGTGAATATCCATTTCAAGGGACCACGTGCATCTTCAATGATAGATCCTTTGTAGCTCTATATATTAAAACTGAACGAAAACTAAGAATTGGTTATCCTGACATTTTAATTACTTTCTTGTACAATGATGAGCAATGCCTTTTGAGTTTTAGCTATTAGTGTGAGAAGTATAGTCCCATAGTGTAAATAGATATACAAATATTGTTTGTTACTTTTGCTTATGAAAAAAAAAATGATATGCAAAGAGAGAACAATGAAGTGTAAAACCCAAAAATAAAAAATAAAAATACATTAAGATTTTGAATTATGAAGTGAGTCACATGCCTGTTAATATATGTGGTTACTCGCTTAGTTCTTGTAGAAGATCTCTGGAATCGTCAAATATATATAGTTACTTATGTTTGTATAATATGTAAATGATTCATTATATTTATGTGCGTCTGTGTTACGGTTTTAAAGGCTCCGAAAGCATATAATTCCTGTTTTTCTACCTCTATAAATCTGTGCCAAATGAGGAATAATTAAGGAGCAAACGGTCATTTTATTTCTATCTATTCAATTTACCAAGCAAAGTAGAAGCCGGAGACTTCATGTTAATTGTACCTGCAGTAAGTTATGATGGAAATAATCTAAAAATATTTCAATATTGTGTTTTATTTGCTTCGAGCAGTATTGTTTCTTGAAAGATATATGTGATTTCCGTTAAAAATATTTGTCAGAAAATGAGAAAGAAGAAATCTAGAATAGGTCTGCTAGCTCCTTTCGATTGATGTCCTATAATAACAGAGAAATTTAATGCAAGTGTTCCAGGCGACAAGCTGCATTTGGTCTGTTCTAAAGCTATGAGTATAAAACGACACATGCGCCTCTGGGTAAAACATGCTTTAGAAGCTCTTTACTCTTTAGTATATCATATTATTTATCATTTTACTTAATTAATTATTTCTTCCCATTCAATTAATTATAAGCTGTAGATAATCTTAAGGGATTGATCAAGTAAAGGAAGAGAGAGTTTTGCATATGATAAGTCACAAGTTTAAGTTTTCTCTTGTTTTCTTTTTTAGAATAAGGTAAATGTGTGCTCTTCCATATAAAGTTCTAAGTCCCAAAACTTTTTAAGTCTTGAACTGAAACATCATCCTTTTCTTTTGAATTTTTACCCACCAAAAACACTTATACGTTGTAAGATCTTTTCACTTAAAATATCATCACCTTAATACAAGGAAGAAGTAGATTAATTAAAGTAGATTTTTTCCTCTCAAGATGGTTAACGATCACATGGAAACACATCAAATCATAAGTGAATAATAAATTTGTATAAATGCCAAATGTGGGACGAACCTACGGGCTATCTTTCATTCTCTCACTCTTCCTTTCCACCCAATTTTAACAAACTAAAAATAGTTTTATATATTTTTCTTTAATTAATTATTATTGCACAAACATATTTTTATTTATTCTGTCACATTACGGCAAGTATCTATAGTGGGTAGTCTGGATTCCCCTTTCTCTTTCATGTTTTGTTAGTGGCAGATTTAAAACTAAAAAAGATTAGTCCACAAGCCAATATTGGCTTATAGGGCTACATATCTATCCTTGATCCTCCTCATATGTGCATTTGTGTTCGTAATATAAAATACCAAACAAGACAGAAAATGCGATTTGATATATTCATCCTTTCACCACCAAATTAAAGACCATTCATCCATATTGTCGTACGGAAGAACTAACGCACTCTTATGAATGAGTAGCCTAACAGAAAACCTGACCACTACTGTTATATCAATATACAAATTAATACTTAAATATATAGATCGTGCTTCAGCTTTTTCTTTTTTTGGTTGTCAGAATAAAATACATAAAAATATGTGATAGCATCTTGATTTGCGCAAAGATACTATTCAAATTGAGAGAATGTTCAAACATGCATGCATGTCATATTACTATGGATGCAATATTTTTTTAATTTTTTGAAAAAAAACATGAAATAATATAGGATTAAGAGAAGCATCCCATAAGGTGGACACCCTAAACTCGATCCATCCCCTACCGTCAGGCCTAAAATTTATTGAATAACTGCAAAAGAAGAAATAAATACAAGATTGGAAGGACTAGACCAAAATCCATGTCCCATGCGAGATAGTCAAAATTGTCAAAAACGAAATCTGTACTGAGGCAAGCCCAGCAATATTTTTTAATTAATATTAAGTTATATTTGTATTTTTGGCACAGTTGAAGAAAATAAATGTAAAGAAAAATTTGACCATCATTACTTGATTTCAGCTCATATAGATACATCATTAAGAATTTCGGACCTGTTCGAATAAATAACTTAATTAAGTGTTTATTATATTAGTGTTTGGATAAACAGGATTTAAAGTCTGTTTAGATATATAATCGTTTTGATTTATATCGATGAAGTCACTTATTCAAGCCATCATCACACGTAATGTGCATGTTCAAATAAATACTTATTCACGCTCTGATCTTTCAGTATAATTTTTTGTACGATTTTGTTTATATAATCACGTTTGTTGGTATCAATCCCCCTTAATCACTATTTGCTAGGATAAAGATTTTCACTTTAACAAAAAATTAAATATAGGTGATCTAATCCAATATTGCGTCTCAGAAAGATACACACTGATTGAAATGTGAAAGTACTTCAGTACAAATTAGCTGTTATTTTAGTGGTAAAAGCTTTCAAATTAATATACTCGACATATGCAAAATCAAATCCAGTAGTATCATGATAAAAGAACAATTGGATCGGATGATTCAAAATCTCTTTATAACTAAAAAAAAATCTAACATTTCCTTGTAGGACGTTTATATATATATATATATATATATATAATATGTTACATCTTAGTGGATGTTAAAATAATAGTAGTTATAACTATTTAAAGTATCTTTCATAAAAAGTAAATGAGTATACATCAAAAAATTATACCTCAAACTAGTTTCGTATATTGTAACTTGCATGCATGAGTATTAAATTCACATTTTATAATTCATATAAGTAATTTTTTTATATTATTTTAAATTTTTAATATATTATTAATTACTTAGTTTGAATTTTAATAAATATATGTTAAAAGATATGTTAGTAAATATTTAAATATAGTTTTATATATAGACATATTTTAGAAAATTATTATTATTGAGAGTATTATCTTAAGTAAAATCTTTTCACTTAGTGATGTTTTACATGTTTTCTTTTGATTTTTTTTTAAAAAATGATTTAGTTCAATTTTGATTTGAACAAATTAATTAGAAACATGTGATCTAGTTATTTAATAATTATTTTATATTTATTATGATAGGGAAAAATGATTTTAAGATTTAATGAATTGATGGATTGATTTGTTAACATCAAAAAGTTAAAGTTGTGATTTTTTTTTCCTTTTTTGTGGTAATTAGAATGAAATAATGAAGAAACATATAATTAGGCTGATTGTATAACTATTTTGTATTTATTGTGATACGAAAAAATCATTTTTAAGATTTAATGGATTGATTTGTTAATGTAATCGTGATAAAATTATTTTAATTAATTGCATTTAATAGAGAAGAATAAAATAAATAAAAAATAAAACTAATTGTATTTAATATCCATTAAGTATGAATATTTACAAAATTTGAATTCGAAAATTGAATAAATATAAAATTTGAAAGTTCTAATTTACACGATTCATACTATTTATCATAATTATATTTGTTTGAATTAAAAATAAAATAAATTAATTTGATATTTTTAGTGAAAATGAATATGGATCAGCTGTAACATCACTCCACATAACAAAACTTATATATATATATATATATATATATATATATATATATATATAAAAGAAAGAGAGAATTAATTATCTTTAGTGTCGGATCTTGAGCAAGGATTTTGAGTTTAAGATTTGGTTTTCACTCAATCTTCCAATAAATGAGGTGAACAGATTTCTAACATAAAAAATGAGTTCTTGTGGAAGAATCATGAAGATTTTCACAGTGTTCAAAAAATGCTTTTTTTTTCTCTGTCTCCCAAAAATTTTAAAATGAGATCTACTACTAAAAAAAAATGCAAGAGGTCTTAAGAAATCTTACATCTTATGTGACATTATGAGGTCCATTAAAAAGTAATCTAAAATCTCAATTTAGAATCTATCACTAAAAATGTTCTAAGAACACTTAGTTAATATGCAAAAATTGAAATTAAAGATGAACCATTAAGATGATGTTTAAATGGTTAATATTAAAGGAAAGAAAAAAAAAGGTTATACGACAGACAGTGTAAAAAGTTTTTTATACCGTCATTAAATCACAATTCATTATATATGATTAATTTATTGATTTTTATGATAATTATTATAAAAATCATATTAAATGTGATTGAAAGATAGTGTAAAAGTTGTATGACCATTAAATTCTAAAGAAAAATATACTAAATTTTTAAGTGGTTATGTAACTATTAATTTTTTTAATCTTAAATATCTATTTATAATTGTATGACATATACGTATAATTCTCATTTATAATAATAATAATAATAATAATAATAATAATAATTTCACGGGGTCTAGACACGCCAAAAATATCGAAAGTCAAATAAAATACAAAAGTTATGTGTTATATCTTGTCATCTTTCCTCTAATTGTTTTGAGACGAAAACAAAAATTAAAAAATGCATGATATTATGAGTTATGAAACTTATGTACATAGCAAAGAGAGAATGAACTCCACCATGGACAACTCATAAGGAAAAGCCAATATTTTCATAAGTTGGTGGCCAATGTTATAGGAAAATAATTGCAGAGAACCATGGGCACTAAAATTGAAAAGAGCACACGTCATGACAAGGTGGGATTGATGTCATCGGGAACTCCACCAAAAGGGGTCTCTCCTCGTGGGTTAAGGTATTGGTAGTGGTGGTGCAGCTATCATCAAATGTTTGAATAGGGTTTTTGAAAATTGAAATCTAAACATATAAAAGATATAAAACAAAAAGAAAATATATCCATGGAAGGAATATCATACAAAGATCGAAAATAAAGAGCCAAGAATGGGACCAAGGAAGACATGCGTGTGACCACAATGCGCCCTAGAAAAAACAACCCCCTTTCTATCTAACCTTCCATGCTTTACAACAAAAAGTATTATATAATTAAGAAAAACTTAAAAGGCAGTTTCATGATAAAGTATGTTAAAGGGACATCTTGGAAAACTTAGAGTTATGAAACTGAGTTATAATTAACATTTTCATATATATATATATATATAATTAATGAGTTTCAAAGTTAATCTTATAAATAAACTGATATTTAGTAGAAGTTTATTAGATATACAAGTGTTAAATTTGTCTATCAAAATGCACTATAAGAACATGTTAAGGTTTTTTTTTTGTGAGTGAAGTAACATGTTAAGTTTGAAATTACTTTTAAGAAGTAATTTAAAATGTTAATGAAAAAATTAATTTTCTGTAAAAAAAACGAGAACAGATTAAAACAAGTATTACTAAGCTAAATATTTATAATGGTTCCAAATGAAGTTTTTAAGTTTTTTTAGTGGAATTTTTTTCTTTTAATACCTCTAATTATGCTAAATCATAAATAGAGATCCTTAAATAGTACCTATAAAGTATTTATTTATTTGGTTTTATTATGAAACAGTGAAAGGATGCTTAGACGATCCATTGTAATGAGCATGTGCGTACAATTGTAAGTAATTAATTATATGCGGTAATGTTGTTCCCATTATGTTGAAAAATTCTTAAAAGGAAAAGTGCCCAGATGTTCACAAACTCAACAAACTGGTCTATATAAATTTGTTTGGACCATTAAAAAAAGTTACAGGAAGACTAATCAGTTATGAATTGAATGATTGTATTTGAGAGATTTGTTAGAATTTATTTTCATATTCCTCTTATTCATACAGTTTAAATTTGTTGCATTATTAGTGTAAAATATTGATAGGCTTATCTATTACTTAATTTGTTCCTATTTATAAGATTCAATTATTTATTTCACCAAGATTAAAGAAAATAATTAAGTTAGTTGATAATAATAAATTTATTTTAAATTTATAACTTTTTTTCAAAACTATCATTTCCATTAATATTTTTCTCTCTCTTCAAATTGATTGTCAATACATTCTCTTTCTCTTTCTCTTCTCTCTCTTAATCAGGGTTGTTTTAGGCTAAAAATAATAAATGTAAGGGACATTGTAGATTGGGACTTATAAAAAGGAATAAACACTATTTTAAATTGAGAGGAATGGTGGAGTATAAATAATCACATGCAAAATATTAGACTATTTTTTTAGAGGTTAACTATTGTAGTTTTTAAAATAAAAACTATTGTAAGTTTTTTTTTTTCCAATGATTTAACACTATATTATATTAGATGGTATATTTGTTTATCGTCATTAGGCCGAATGAGTACCTCGACCTATAAAATTCGACCAGGCCCTTGCACAAATAGGCTCATGTGCACCCCTTGATTACAACACATGTCTAGGTACCCTAATTATCCTATCAATTATCCCCCGAAGATCATGAGATGTGATTAAATCATATCTTACTCAAAATCATAGGAATATGATCAAATTGTATATCATCATAGACGATGAGTATAAAGCCTACAATTAGACAGAACCATTGTGGACAGCAAAGCTCTCCCTTCGAGACCTCTGGTTAAGTTGGAAGAACCATATGCTTGTTGACCCATGTGCTCATGGAAGACAATATAATATATAGAATTCCCACAAAATCCAATCTATTGGTATTTATAAACAAATTAAAGGATCAATTTCCCTATATCTTTTGCTAATGTAACATGATCAATAGAACAAGGCTTTTTTCTCTTGAAATATTTCATATAATATTGGTTAAGGTATTAGTATGATTGGGTTCATACACCACACTACCATGCTTATAGGTAAAGCTCTTTTATTTGTCACATTTAGAGATTACAACTAGGAGGGATGAGATCAAGTTTTATAAACTTATTTGGACGTGAATAATTTGGTCAATACGACGTAGAAACAAAATTTGTTTAAATTCTTTACGATCAATGACTAATGATGAGGTGGGTGAGAAGTTGATTATACACTAAAGTTTTAAACTTTTTTTTCCGATAAAGCAAATGTATTGATGATGGAGTAGAAGGTGTAAGTTTTATGGTTTTATAAGGATTCTAATAATAGAAAATCAAGCATGATTTTGAAATCAATGATTCTCACAAATAATAGATAAACAATGAGTACCTTTCTCCATAGTGAGACTTCTCTCCAGTGCACTTTGATTTCCTTGAAAGAGGAAGGAAACAAGATTTTGCTTCCTTGTCTCTACTTTCTATTATCTCTCTTTCATAATGGTTAGGGTTTAGAGAAAACTCGTATGTTTGGAAGGGGGCCTTATTTCACGTAGTGGGTATTAACCCCTTTTGAACTGTTATTCTTATCAAATAGAAATTATCTCTAGAAACTACTCCACTTAATCCCATGATCCATTTACAATTTATTCCATAACCATTAATTTTTTTTATTAGTCCTTAATAAGTCACATGCCTCTCACATGAGACATTAAATCTTACATTCTCTTGTCTCATGTGACATTTACCTAACATCATGGACAAATAAGTAAGCTAAACTTGCATCATGCACATTGAAATGACTAAATCGTTCCATAGGGCACATCATAAATTCATAATTAAGAATAGGTACTAATATGAGTCATGATGGTTGTGAAGTGGCAAAAATATCACAAGAAAGATGATTGAATTGTCTTTTCACAAACTTTGGAAAAATGCTAGCAGCTATGGAAAAAAAGGTTTTCATAGTTACGAACTCTATTTTTAAAAGATGTTTAGTTGAAAAGGCTTTGATAAAAAAAAAGTTCAGTTTTAAGAGTAATTTTCAAAGAAGTTTTCTACCTTGATGATAAACAAAAACTAGTAAGTAGTGTAAAGATTAAAATCAATATAGAGAGAGAAGAAGAAGATGATGATGCACATAATTTTTATACTAGTTTACTCAACCTTGGGCTACGTTTATTCCTCATCCTTCAAGATGAGATTTCACTGACACAACCAACCACTACTGGACTAATAAACCAATGGATTTCAACAACTTGCTAGCAACCCCACTGGACTTCACACCTAGCCACTACTAGACTAGCTACACCACTGGTTACAACCTTTGCCAGCCACATGTTAGACTTTCGAAGACAAAGTGTCTTTGTGTTTTAACTGCACAAATACATATCTCTTCTCACAATAGGGTTTCCACTCATGAAATTACTGTTAGGTCTGGACGACCATGGGTCTCATCTTCCCTAGATTTTGATGTATAACATAAGTATAAATTATTGATATTCTAATGGTTTTTTGACAAATGGACATGATTATTATATTGAAGGAATATTGTCCACAACTATAGAGAGTATTATCTATTTTAACCTAGCATCCAACACGCTATATTTAGTGAGCGTCCACTATTGTGCACAGTATAACACGCTGTCATAAGGTAAATTCATGCGTCCAGTCACAAGGACTGAGTATCGTGAAAAAAAGAAGCGTACATGTACTGTTTTATTCAAATTCCATTTGTCTCTATTACGTTTGAATGACTAACATTTGAATTCAAGAAAAGGACAATACAAAAGAGACTAGAAGACCTTCGTGGAATATCCCCTGGAAGGTTGCTTTCACAAAGGTCAAAAAGCACATGGTGTTGTGTACTTCATATAAAATCCTTGCCATTTAGAGCTTGACACATCGATCAATTCCTCTATGTGAGACAACGGTCCCTTCAAGATAATGATGCAGATCCCATAATGGATACTTCACTGAAGTCTATAAAAAATATGTCTCCCCTAATGAAGTGATTCGATGAAAAACGTAAAAGAAGAAAGAACAAGAGCACAAGAAATATTGAGAAAGTGAAACTCTGTTATAAACACTACACGTTCTACACTATTATTATACTTTGCAAAGCAAAGTAGTTTACATACGTGCTTAATTGTATATTCACTCTGAGTGTTAAGAACAGTTGTATTTGATCAAATGTTTGTTTATGAAAGCCAAGAGTGGCTTAGTATTAAAAAATACTTGGTGTTAAGAATATTTGTAAAGCCAGGAGTGATAGGTTAGAATACTTGTTTATAATCAGTTCTTGATTAGTGGAACCCTTTACTAGTGAATAAAAGAGAACTAGACGTAGCTCAGGTTAAATAAACCAGGAGAAACCAAGTGTTTATACTTTTCTTCGTATTGTTTTATCGAGTATTCTTATTACATTTTCTAACATCACTTTACACCAATTGCTTATTTGAAAAACTGTTTTAAGATATTTTTATTTGTCACTGGACAATCACTTTGTTCTTCATTACATAGTCTTTTTTTATTTTCAATGGACAATCAATGTTTATTTGTGTATTATTCATACTATCCATGTATTGCGAAAAGTTTTCATCTTTGATAAACATATTATTCAACCCCCTTTAGTGTGTTTCTTGCAATTTTAGTTGGTATCAGAGCTTGGTCTTAAGGGTTAAGTATCTGACAATACTAAGGAAAAGATCCTGTATATATGGAAGAAGGATTTACCACCAACAAACCACCTCTATTCAAAGGGATAAAGTACGACTATTGGAAGGAGCGCATGGTAGCCATTTTGAATCTATTCATATAGATTTATGGGATGTGGTGGGAAAATGAAGATTACACACTATATGTTGACCAGCTAAACGAGATCCCCTGAAACCAGTGGACAAAGAAACAAAAGCTCATATTTTTGTTAAATTCTAAGGCTAGGGACATCATGTTGTGTGCTCTTTCAGAAGAGGAGTACACAACTTCAAAAGTGCTAAACAAATGTGGGACACTCAAGCTATAACATTTGAGGGCACCTAACAAGTAAAGAGGAACAAACTCAGTCTTCTCACTCGTAAGTATGAACACTTCTCCATGAAAGAAAACAAAGATATACAATGTATGTTCAGACATTTTCAAACCATTCTTAACACACTAAGATCCTTAGGTAGAACTTATGATAATTATGACCACATTCACAGAATTTTTAGAAGTCTATCTAGGAAATAGAGACCGTAAGTAACAATGCTGAGAACGTTAAAGAATATTAAGTCTATGTCTCTTGAAGAACTTGTTGGTACCCTCAAGGTTCATGAATAATAGCTCCAGCAAGTCAAAGGTCTTAGAAGAGAAAGTCTTTGGCTCTCAGCAGTCGAAAGAACAAGAAAAAACCATCATCTAGAGAACAAGTAGGGAGAAGCTCCTCCAAAGTGCTTAAATTCAATGATTCATTTGATGATGAATTTGAAGAATACTCAAATGAAGTTGAGCTCGCATTCATCTCTTGAAAAAATCCATAAGATATGAAGAAACAAAAGTGGGTCTAAGTGGAGACGCTCTTCAAGAAGAATGCCCCAAGACATAAAGGACAATGACAAAAGCTCTATAGTCTGCTATGAGTGAAAAAGCGGACACTTTAAGTTGAAATGTCTAGATCTGGATAAAAGTCAAGATAAGAAGAAATTATTTAAGGCTAAATAAAAGAAGGGGCTTATGAGCATGTGGGAACACTTGGACAACACTTTGTTTGATGAAGACGATGAAGAAGCAAACATATGCCTGATGACAGACACAACTTTTGAATGATCTGAATTAGACCAAGACGATAGGTAAATTTTGATGACTCTGAGTCTATTAGAAAAGCTTATCAATAACTTTTATCTAATTCATCGATTCTCTCAAAAACTTATAAAAACCTGCGAAGAGATTTCAAAAATCTATCCAAAGGGCATTAAAGTTGGAGAAAACCCTTCAAGATCAAGTAGATGGTTCACTAAATGAGTCCACTCAAGCATGTAAAGCTTTCGAAACTCTTAAAGAAAAAAATTCCAAGTTATGCATTGAGATAAAGACAAATTCTAGCGAAAAAGCTACCATTGTTAAGAACTTTTTAGGAGTTGGAAAAAAATTGAAAGATCTTCAATAGGATGTCAAAGAGCTTAATGAACTTCACAATCATCAAAAGGAAGAAATATATGATCTTTGGAAAGTGTGCGCATAAGCACACAAAGATTGTGTTGAACTCAAAGTGATTAAACATAATCTTTGGGTGGAATGTGAAGAACATAAGAAATCTGAAAGTTTTCTAAAAGATAAGCTTCTGAAGCATCAAGAACTTAAAGGTCAACCTCAAGATGTTGTAAAACTTCATGAGGAAATAAGAACCTTAAAGACTACATTATCCAATTTTGTCAATGGATTAGACAATCTTACTAAGTTGTTAGGATACTGTAAAAGTTCAACTGACGAATCTGGAAATAGATATAAAGGGAAGGTATATGTTCATGATGAAGATACAACTGTATGCTACTTCTGTGGAAAAAATGGGCACATGACGTCCAGATGCAGGGATCGTCCTAAGAAGGGTTCACCCAACCCCTTCATGACTAACATAAAAGGACCCCAAAAGATTTAGGTGCCTAAGAAAATAATTTTTTGTGTTACAGATATCCTTGATAGAAGGAAACAAGCACCTGTCACTGTACCTAGACAATGGTTACTCGTGACATATGACGAGAGAAAGGTATATGTTCCAATGCCTGACTCCCTATTGTGGTAGAACAATCACTTTTGGAGGGAATAAAAAAGGCAAAATAACCAGTGTGGGTAAGATTGGTATTCATCTCTATCCCTTTATTGATAACATTTTATTTGTTGAAGGTCTTAATCATAATCTACTAAGCATAAGTCAATTATGTGGTAGTGGATATGGTGTATCCTTCAACAAGGATAAGTGTGTCGTCCAGTGTGAGGATGAGTCTCCCTTATTTTTTGCAAAGAGAAAAGGAAACCTTTACAAGATAAGACTAGGGGAACTCTCAATTCAAAAGGTGTCATGCTTACTGCCTATCAAAGAAAATCACTGGTTATGACATAGAAAACTTGACCATGCAAGTTGGAGGTTAATCTCCAAACTGCAGAAAAATAACCTCGTAAGAGGTTTACCAAGTATGTAATATAAAGATGATTTACTTTGTGAGGGGCATCAAAAGGGTAACTAGATTAAAAACTATTTTACCAGTAAAAACACAGTTTCCACCTCTAGACCTCTCCAACTATTACATCTTGATTTGTTTAGTCTTATCAGAATTGTGCCCATAAGTGGTAAAAGGTATGAACTTATCATAATGGACGAATACTCTAGATGGATATGGGTTATGTTACTAAATCAAAAGGATGCATGGATCTTGGTTTGTGAGGGGCATCAAACGAGTTTAAAATGCAAAAAGAGTATGCATTACTTCAATAAGAAGTGACCATGGAGGTGAGTTTGAAAATGAAAGGCTCCAATTGTTCTATGAGAAAAATGGAATTCTTCACAATTTTTCAACACCAATAACTCCTAAAAAAATGTAGTTAAAAGAAAGAACATATCTCTCCAAGAGATGGCTAGAACCATGCTAAATGATAACTCAACCCCTAAGCACATATGGGTTGAAGCAGTGAATACTGCATGTTATCTTCAGAACATAATTTATATAAGATCCATCTTGAAAAAGACTTTTCTATGAATTGTGGAAGGGACGAAAATCCAACATATCATATTTCCATCCTTTTAGGTACAAGTGTTTCATTCTTAACAAAAAGGATATTCTGGGAAAATTTGATTCGAAAAGTGTATGTGGAATATTTCTTGAATACTTTCAAACTTCAAAGGCATTCAGAGTGTACAATTCATGAACCTTAGTTGTTGAAGAAGCTATCCATATAAGATTTGACATAAAATCCTAATAAAGAATTGTTAGAGCTAGATGAGTCATTTGCAGATTTACGATTGGATGATAGCATAACAGTTACCAGCTCGTCCATAAAGGAATAAGGGAGACTCACGTCCACTTAACAGGAAGTTCAAGCTGAAGTTAGAGAACTCACTGGACGCATTATAAGAAGGAACCATCCAGAAAGTCAAATCATAGGTGATCCAACAGATCATGTTCAGACTAGATTGTCATTAAAAATACAAGGACACACTGCACTGATCTCTGAGATGAAGCCCAGACACATCAACAAGGTAATGCAAGACAACAACTACGTGAAAGCAATGCAAGAAGAGCTTCACTAGTTTCGAAGGAATGATGTCTAGAAGCTCGTTGAATTACCAAAAAGGAAAGAAGGCAATTTGAGCGAAATGGGTATTTCGTAACAACTGGATGAAGATGGTAAGGTTGTGAGAGACAAGGCAAGATTAATTGCTAAAGGTTATTCATAATAGGAAGGTATAGACTACACAGAAACATTTGCACTTGTTGCACGTTTAGAAGCAATACGCATATTACTTTGATTTGCAGCCTATAATAATATGAAGTTGTATCAAATGGATGTAAAAAACACATTTCTAAATGGATTAATCCAAGAAGAAGTCTATGTTGAACTACTTCATGTATTTGAAAGTGAAACCCTTCCTCAACATGTTTTTAAACTCAACAAAGCTTTATATGGACTTAAAAAATATCCTAGAGCTTGGTATGAAAAACTAAGTATATTTCTTTTAGAAGATGGTTTTGAAAGAGGAAAGGTTGACACAACACTCTTTCATAAGAATTATAGGTCTTAATTTATATTAGTATAAGTGTATGTGGATGATATCATCTTTGGTGCCACTAATGCAATGCTCTATGAATATTTCACCAAGTTAATGCAGACTGAATTTGAAATGAGCATGATGGAAGAGATGAAGTTCTTTTTAGGATTGCAAATAAAGAAAACACCACAAGGAATTTATATTCGTCAGACCAAGTATGTAAAAGAAATATTAAAGAAGTTATACATGAGTCATGCAAAAGAGATGAAGACTACTATGCATCCCACTACACATCTTGGACCGGACGAGGAATCAACAAAGGTGGTCAAGACCCAGTACAGAACAATGATTGGCTCACTGCTCTATCTTATTGCGTCCAGGCCTGATATAATGTTCAATATTTGCTTATGTGCTAGATTACAAAAGGAACCAAGGGAAGTTCATTTAATTGTAGTTAAATGTATATTCAAATATTTAATTGGAACTCCTAACCTTGGTCTTTTGTTCAAAAGAAGGGAAAGTTTTAGGCTCACAAGCTATTGTGATGCAGACTATGCTAGTGATAAAGTCAAGAAAAAGTACAAGTGGAAGTTATCACTTGATAGGAGGCAACTTAGTCACATAGATATGCAAGAAGCAAGGATCAACTGCATTATCCACTGCTGAAGTAGAGTACATGTCAGCAGCAAGCTGTTGTGCCCAACTTTTATGGATAAAGAACTAGCTTGAAGACTATATCATCTATGAGAGTAAAATTCCTATCTACTATGATAATAGAACTATTATTAGTCTTTTGAAAAACCTAACATTGCATTCTAGAGAAAAGCATATAGAAATTAAACATTATTTCATAAGAGATCATGTTCAAAATGGTAAGATGGATTTATAGTTTGTACCCACTTGCTGATATTTTTACAAAACCATTAACTGAAAAAAGGTTGATTCTGTTAAGAAGTCAACTTGGAATAATCTCTATTAATGATTGATTTAATATCCATATGTCATCCACTGGTGCATCCAAGGATACATCATCCATTGCCCATTACCACACACTCGCAATGTTTAGTATATGGACGACGTGTCATGTTTATTTTATTTATAAAAAACACAACATTTTCCTTCGTGAAACGTTGTAATTCTTCATGCTGAGTCAATTTTGAAAAGCGAGCTTAATGATTGTTTTTGAAAAAGCCAAAAAGCCAACTAAAGAAAAAACACACTTATGTTGAAACTCTTGGGATTACACTATGCTTGCAAACACTTCAACTTCTCTTTGAGTTTTTCAAACCCTATCGTTCTTCCTTCTCAAATGGCCTCTGCAAACACCCCCGTCACTGAAGCCATCCCAACCAAGGAAATCACTATTATACACACTAATAATGAGCCTTCAATTTACATAGAACACTTTTTCGATATTCAAGAACTCAAAAACATGGGTCTAAAACTGAATGAAACCTTGTTATTTTATAGTGCAAGACATTTTTTCAATGAACTCCAAAGCATCTACCAGAGCTAATAAAAACCTTCTGGTGACATGCAAAGTTCGTTAACAAGACCATAGCCACCAAGGTTTTAGGAGTGAAGGTCGTACTGTCAACCGACACCATTGCTAAGGCAACATGGTGTATGTGCAAAGGCAGTACCTACCAAGAAGGTTGGGAAAAGAACTACAACTCCCACGTCACCAGAGCTCTCTACCATGACAATTCTAAAAAGGCTGGTGATCAAAAGACTATCATCTACAGTTTGATGTGTGAAAAGGCAAAAATTGGGGACAACATTTTGAACAAGAGTGTACTTCACAAGGTTGGATCCAAGGCGACCTTCTTTGACCTCCAAAGTTTGTGTTGTTTCACTTGATAAAGAACCTGCCATATGACCTTCCACACATAATATATGAAGATTCTGAGGAACCTCAAGGGCTTAGGTTGTCTGGATGACATCTATATGCATCCCTCATCAACAAGCTTCTATGGGATCAATGATTCTATCATATGTTCAACAAGATGGATGAGGACTCCAAGCATACCTTAATAGTTAAGGGTTCAATAGTCGCTAAACAACAAATGTTTAGCAAAACTAACCTGAAGGCTATGAAGGTGGACTTGGAACAAACCTTGAAGGAGGCTCCAAAAGTAGACGTGGAAGCCATCAACAAGTGAAAAAAAAAAAGATTGCCCAAGTCCATTGTTGATGAAGACCTTGGTTCTGGACGACTTTGGCATTACAAGGAAAATCAAGAAGATCATGGCTGAATAGAAGAATAAGAAGAAAACCAGGAATCAGTCCCAAAGGGATGAAGAACAAGATGAGAGGTTGCAAAGAAGCACTAGACCAAAAGAAGGCATGAGGCTGCCACGTTCTTTCCTACTCGTCCACCCGTAGTAAACCAGTCTCACAAAGGTTGAAAGACCTAAGTAAGACTAATGATGATGGTGAAGGACTGGTATGAGTGGCCCTCCAAAAGCGGAAAGATACTGCTCCATGCACCTACTCCTAAGAAAGCAAAGAAGGCTCAACCTGGAACTGAACCACAAGCGTCCGTTCTTCCCTTAACCATTCTGTTATGGTTAAGACAAAGGCTACCATGACCAACCCAAAGATCGGTGACAAAGAATGGGAAATTTTCTACATTGAAAACAAGGAAGATCTATCCTCTTCCTCATCAAATGGTGAATCCACTGATGACCCTCCCCTTTCCCCTAACGCCACTACTCAAGTCAGCACCAATCCCATGACCATGTCCACCTTCATTTCCATTACACCTTGATAGGTTCAAAAGGGAAGCTCTATGGGAGTCATTGATGGAAGCTCAATGTTTCCCTTTAGCCTACATTCACGATAATCCTACACTGTTCTCTCCCTACTCTGAAGTCATTTTCATTTAACCAGTGGTAAGGGAAACCATATCTATTGAAGCACCCATCTGGACGTGTTTCGACTATAAGCACACTCTATATGAAGCCTTTAAGGCTTTATCATCAGATGCAATAGTCCATATGCCTCCTCCAACTTGGACTTGTCCAGTTCAATCGTCTGTTGTCAAGATACCTCTTCATTGGCTGGCACCTAACACTCAGCAACGGGTTCGACCCTCCACTGAGGTGACCCCTTCATAAGCTTGGCTTAGTATGAAGAAGAAAAAGGATCAGAAGATTTCCCAAGGTAGTTTCTCTCAAAAATTGTTTGGCAAATAAATTATGGACACTTTGCAAGAAGTAAAACCTCCCAAGATTCATTTAAAAAAAAGGTGCACTTGTGGGCGCCAATTATAAGACTGCTGCCATTGCATCCTGTAGATATTCAACTCTCTGCTAATGATCACTCATCCCTTGGCAACTTACATGAACATTTGTACTTTCGTGGTTAAGCCATGACTTACCCTACTGGTCTGTATATATCTAAGGCAATTGACATCAAGATGGTTGCTGATAAGGTTTGCCCTCATTTACCTGTATGGATGCTTCCAAGAAGAAGGGATTCAAGCTATATTACAAGGCATAGATGCCCTCTAGGAAGATGAAGGTTAGGATTTTAAATCATCCTCACAATTGGGGCTCATTGTTTCATGAGAAGCAATTGATTCAAACTCTTGATGCTCATGATGCGAGGACCTTTTGGAGTCAGATGGTGCGGATGGATTCTCAAAGAGCCTCCACCTTTGCCTATGATGGAACTGATGTTGTTGTGCCACATAACAATGTTTGAGTGTTACGACCTATTAGGAATCATCACTTTCATGACGCCTGTGTCTGCTTCACAAGAGATGATGACAACTATTATTTCATCCAACGTCTTCTCCAACTTCCCTCTATTCCATATAAGGGAACCCACAACTTGAAGAATATGATAGAAGCTCAAATGATATCCCATGTGACTCAGATCCATGAGGCTCAATATAAGAGGAAAGTTGAAGTTGTTGCTGTTAAGATTGTTGAGCAAGAAACTGCCACCATTGTTCAAGCTGAAGCATCTGCTAAAGTTGTGAATGTCACCATTGTGCGTGTGATTCTTATTGACCTTACAAACACTAGTGTCATCGACGAGACTGGTGAAGCGTCCAATGCAACTATGGCTGATGAAGTTGAACTAATCATACAAAATCCTACGTCCAAGCAGTCAACAATTTCCAATGAAGCCACCTCTCAAGACAAGGTGACCATGATGTTGTAATTGTATACTCCACAAGTTTTGGTCCTACCCCTCTCAATTGCGCACAACCTGCCACTGCTACTCGTGATCAGGTTCAAGATATGATAGGACAAGTAATAGAGTCCTTTGCAGAACGTCAACGACAAGAGAATGAGCAGTTTTGCCTCTCTATGGAAAATGCCATTACAACGCAGTTCTCCAATATTGGTGTCGTACTTTTACAAAACATCAAACAAGCTTAGCTATCAATGCATGGAGCTGTTGCTACACTTGTTTCTCCACTACTCTTCATATCTTCCACTCTTGAACGTCCACCACAACCCTTGGCTTCGATACCACCACCACCTTCCCAACCTCCGCCACCACCTCTCTCTCAAGACTGACAATGATGTTCTTCAATTTTTCTATCTTTGAACCCATTTTTTTGCTTATGACAAAAAGGGGAGAAGTAGGAATTTTGATTGTAATGAAAGTTTTTTTTTTTATCTATATAAAAGCAGCCTTGAAGTATTTACACATACACACAAATATATATATATATATATATATATATATATTCTCTTTTACCTGTTACATTCCACTGCTATTTTTTTATATATACATGTCATTTCCTTGCCATGCTTGAACTTAGGGGGAGTTTAGTTGCATTACATTCTTTCTTATAACTCTATTCTTTTAATCAAAATTTATATTGTTTCTCATAATAAAAAATGGGGAGATTGTTAGGTTTGGATGACCATGCATCTCATCCACCCTAGTTTTTGATATATAACACAAGTATAAAATATTCTAATTAGTTTTTGACAAGTCGACAAGATTGTTATGTTAAAGGAATATTGTCCACAACTATAGAGAGTATGCTCTGTTTCAACCTAGCATCCAATGCGCTATGTTTAGTGAGCATCCACTCTTGTGCATAACAGTATAACACGTTGTCATAAGGTAAATTCGTGCGTCCAATCTCAAGGACTGAGTATCACAAAAAGGGAAGTGCACATGTACTATTTTATTCAAATTCCAATTGTCTCTATTATGCTTGAATGGCTAACATTTGAATTCAAGAAAAGGACAATACAAAAGAGACTAGAAGACCTCCGTGGAATATACCCCGAAAGGTTTTTTTCACAAAGGTCAAAAAGCACATGGCCATATCTGTACTTCGTATAAAATCCTCACCATTTAGAGCTTGACACGTCGATCAATTCCTATATGTGAGACAATAGTCCCTTCAAGATAACAATGTAGATCCCATAATGGATACTTCATTGAAGTCTATAAAAAAGATGTCTCTCCTAATAAGTGATTGGACGAAAAATGTAAAAGAAGAAAGAACAAGAGCACAAGAAATATTGAGAAAGTGAAACTCTGTTATAAACACTACACGTTCTACACTATTATTATACTTTGCAAAGCAAAGTAGTTTACATACGTGCTTAATTGTATATTCACTCTTTGAGTGTTAAGAATAGTTGTATTTGATCAAACGTTTGTTTATGAAAGCCAAGAGTGGCTTAGTATTAAAAAATACTTGGTGTTAAGAATACTTGTAAAGTCAGGAGTGATAGGTTAGAATACTTGTTTGTAATCAGTTCTTGATTAGTGGAACCCTTTACTCACTAGTAAAGGAGAACTGGACATAGCTCAGTTTGAACGAACCAATATAAACCAAGTGTTTCTACTTTTCTTCGTATTGTTTTATCGAGTATTCTTATTACATTTTCTAACATCACTTTACACCAAGTGCTTATTTGAAAATCTCTTTTAAGATCTTTTTATTTGTCACAAGATGATCACTTTGTTCTTCATTACATAGTCTTTTTATTTTCAGTGGACGACCAATGCTTATCTCTATATTATTCATATTATCCGTGTTATTGCAAAAAAAAAATATCTTTGATAACCATATTATTCAACGCCCCCCCCCCCCTTTAGTGTGTTTCTTGCAGTTTCAATTACAATATCACTCTTCTATCTAAGATCTATTTTACTTTACAAGCTTTTACTAACGTGGATCATTCACTATAGAGAAGGTTGAAGCAATAGTGTAGATTTCTCACATAGAGAATTTGGCTTGAGTTTCTCTCACTTGGAAGGCTCAACTTGACTTCAAGGTGCTCCTTGATGACCTCTTAAAGCTCTAGAGAATATTGTTGAAGTGGATAACACTCAACTCATAGGCTTCTGGAGGAAGCAAAAAAAGATGACAACTATCAACCAATGGCAACTTGCAGAGTCATTCTAAAGAACTTTTCTGTTGAGCATTCTGAAGGTACATCATAATAGAGATTCTTATGTTAGCTGAGAAAGGACCTAGACTCAGGTTGATCCTTGTGATGAATTTCAACTGATATATATACATCACAGTGAAGATTGCATAGTATCTTCAGTCTTTTATTCTGGTGTTCTTCATCAGATCTTCTCATGGACAATTTCATCTTTTAATTTGGTTTCATCTTCCAATGCAGTTAGCATTCACTTTCTGATAATGTCCCCTCGGTGTGTGTGGCAGCATATGGAAAGTGAGATGTTATCAACTTTAGTATTCTAATAAGCCTTTTGTATGTGTGACATCATATGGAAGACATGATCTTGTCTTTGAGGTGCATTATGAACCATTCCAAACTTTTTTCTGAAGTTAAGTGTTTAGAGTCAAGGTCTCCATCATTCTGATGTAAAGTCCGATACAACTTTGTAACACCCTAAATTACTATTAAGAAATTACTATTTATTTTCATTATTTGCAAAAATAATTTAAAACTTGATTATAAAATAACCTTTAAAATGTGAGAAAATTTCTCCCTTTCTACTTTAAAACACCATTACTCTTAACTTCAAAAAAAGAACCATCCTTATTAACTTATCACCCTTTTAAAAATGCCTTTTTTTTGTGAAATATCCTCTAAAAAAACATTTAATTCATAAGGCATTAGGTCTACAATGAAACATTAAGAAACATTAAAGATTCATTTAAACATCCTCAATTCTACCTTAGGACCATTTTATTACACACACAAAAAAAGAATACACTCTAACATCATGGAGATCACTACATAATACATTTGAGTCACATATGTAGAAATAATACATCATAATAGACCCAAGTCTTTTATGCTTCCTCGTCCAATCTTTTACGCTTCCTCGTTAAACATGTCGCTTTGCATGAAATTCACGTCCACATAGTGTTCTCCATCAAGCACACACTAAACAAACAAGAGGGAAATGACATTACCCCTTATCGCCCCTTAGGGTCACCATCAATATGGCCCCTCAAGTGGATAGTTCCTTTTCACACACATACACTTTCATTAGGGACCGCACTATCCAAAATATAATCATGCCCAACATACTTTGTCGAGGGATAGACACCCCCGGACCCAATCCCAAATCACCAACAAATAAGTAATATCACATCACAATAATTTCCCTAATATAACAATTTAATAATTATTTTCGAGGGTCATATCCTCTTGGTTTTACAATAAAGAAACAAAAATAACAAGTATAACTTCAACTTCACAATTCCTTAAAGCATACTTCAAAAAAAGTAATATGCAAAAATCCCACTTTTAGTCCCCTATTCATAAAGTTTTATTTTGGTCCCTATCTCATGCATACAGGCGAGTCCACAATCTTGGCTTCAAATTCAATATGAACATTCACACAAAAGTTTGAATTCTCAACATATGTTCTCAAAATCAAAACACCTAATTTCATGCATAAAGCTCAAACTTCAAAGATTATCTCTCATTGATGTAGATGTCTGTTTTAAACAAATTTTATATGCATTCCTAGATTTTCATACATGAGAAATCTGTTTTTAAACTCGAAATTATCAAATTCCACCCCCATTAGTGCAGTTCAAGAAAAAACAGCCTTGCACCCTAGGTAAAAAGGTCCCCAAAACTTATTTTGCCAATTCCCAAAGCTACACACAACCATTTTCAATTATCCTTATATGCATCTCAAAGTTTTAAAATATGAAAAACACAATTTTTGAGGTCCAAAGAACTTAATTCTAATCCCATTAGTGAAGTTTTCAAAATAGTGCATAAAGATGCATGCTTAAAAACCCTCAAAAACTTGTTTCCTAGGTATTTTGAGCTACACAAATCCAAATGCATTTATTCTTGTGTCTAAATCTGGGTTTTAAGACCACATAAAATCATTTTTGAGGTCTAGAAACATCATTTCTATCCCCACGTTGAATTTTCACAAAAACAGCGTTTACAAAAGCATAAACTAGGTCAAAACTTGATTTTAACATATCTAGAGTTATACACCTCAAATTGCAATGATTCTTGAGTCTAACCCAAGGTTTTTGGGGTCAATGAATCCATTTTTGGAGTTAAAAACAACAAAAACAGCTTGCACAATTCGAATTTCTCAAAACAGTGGCTATACGAAAATTTTCTCAACTTAAACAACACCATTTTTGAAGCTCAAGTTCACCCATTCAAACAATTAGGTTTGAAGAAGATAATAAGACTCCCCCATACCCTTTGATGTTTAGCAAACTTCTCAAACAAAGCACAAGGAGGAAGAAATTGAGTCTTGAACCATGTCTTCACATCACAAGCATGACAAAGAAAACAAGAAAGGGATGAACTCAAGACTAGCATGAGAGAAAGAAGAAAAACCATAGGAAAGATGAACCAATGTGTGGAAACAAGCTTCTTATCTTAAGAGCTCAAGAATCCAAGGCAAAACACCACACATAAGCACCACACAAGAGCACTAACCCACAACAAGCATGGAAAGAAGAAGGAGAAGGGAAATGATTTTTTCTCCTCCCCATTTGAATGAAAATGACACATCTATTAGGAGAGGGAGAGTTCATGTTCTCTCCCTTATAAATGCACACACAACCTAGAAAAGGGCCCACCTCAAGGTGTCATTCTAGGGTTTTTTCTAAAAGACAAAGAAGTCCTTAATTAAAAGGTTCGATCTACTTTAATCATCTTCTAATAACATGTAGTTTCTAACCCTAAAATTTTTCAAAATTTAGTTTTAGTGCTTAAACTTTTGTTTGACTGGTCAAGGTCCCTCAACTTTTTCCATTAAGGTTTTTAGTTCCTAAATTTTTGTGTTACTAGTCAAGGTCCCTAAACTTTTAAAATTTTCAGTTTTTAGTCCCTGAACAAAAGTTTGAGCCCATTATTTTTATTTATTTAGTGAGATTTGAAGCATTAAAGGCATAATTTTTCAAAAGTTTAGGGACTAAAAACCTTAATGAAAAAAAGTTGAGAGACCTTGATCAATCAAAGAAAAGTTTAAAGAATAAGAATCAATTTCAAAAATGTTTAGAGACTAAAAACTTAGTTAACCCTAATAATTAGGATTTGCTAATTATTTCCACTACTTTTTAATCACACTTAATTAATTTCTAGTTCTAGACACATTAAAACCTTAATATGAGCTGCAAGTAATAAAAAAACATATCATAAATGAGCTCAAAGTGTCAACAATCCAGAACAAAAATAAACATTACACTCCATAATCCTTAATAACAAAAATGTTTTCAAAATGCTTAATAAATGTCAGGTAGTAATCCTGTTATTAAAGGATCAACTATCATGAGATTTGTGCTAATATGTTCTATTAACACTCTATTTCTAAACTTTTTCTTTCACTACAAAGTACTTCAATTTTATATGTTTAGCACCTTTAGAGTACTTGCCGTTCTTAGAGAAAAAACATTGTTTGCAAAGTTATCACAATACATTTTCACTGCCCTAGTAATACTATCGATAATTCCTATCCCTGAAATAAAGTTTTGCAGCCAATTAGCCTAAATAATAGCCTTAAAATATGCTAAAAGTTCAGCTTCCATAGTGGATACAACAACAGATTTTTTTGCACTCTTCCACAATATCACTCCTCCGTCTAAAATAAATAAATAGCCAAGTGTTGATTTCCTTGTATCCATGCATCCAACAAAGTTTGAGTTTGAATCCCAATCACCTCAAGGTGACAAGATCACTTATATGTAAGCATGTGATCCTTTTTCCCTATAAATATCTTAGAACCTTCTTTGCAGCTTTCCAATGTTCCATTTGTGGGTTACTCTGATATCTTCCTAACATTCTAGTTGCAAAACTTATGTGCAATTGAGTATAGATATGAGCATACATAATACTCCCAACAATAGATGCATACAAAATTTCTTCTGTTTTTTTGTTCCAAATCATTCTTAGGACATTGAGCGATACTAAACTTGTCTTCTTTCTAAATTTTAATGGGTGATAATGAGCACTTTTCCATCCTAAAACTTTCTAGTACTTTATTAATATATACTTTCTAAGACAAGCCTAATAGTCCTTGTTATTTGTTTTGGAATATTTCAATTCTTATCACATAGCTTGCCTCACCAATATCCTTCATTTCAAAGTTACTAGAGAGAAACTTTTTAGTCTCATGAAGAAGACCAAGATCATTAGTTACAAGCAAGATATCATCAACATACAGAATTAGAAATATAATCTTAATCCCATTGACCTTTAGATTATGGAATAATCAACAATGTTTCCTTAAATCTGAAGGAAAATATGGTATCATTAAACTTCAAATACCATTGGCAGGAAGCTTGCCTAAGTCCATATATTGATTTCTTTAATTTGCAAACCATGTGTTCCTTTCCTTCCACTAAAAACCCTATTGGTTGGTCAATGTAAATATTCTCCTCCAAATCTCCATTAAGAAATGTGGTTTTCACATCAATTTGATGTAGCACCAAGTCATAATGGGCTACCAATGTCATGATAATCATAAAGGAATCCTTTCATGAGACTGGTGAAAGTGTCTCTTTATAATTAACACCATTTTTTTTAGTAAAACCCTTAGCAAAAAGTATTGCTTTGTATCATTCAAGGTTGTCGTATGAGTCGTATTTAGTCTTAAAGATCCACTTACAATTAACTCTTCTGCAACCTTTTGGCAATTCTACAAGATCCCAAACACCATTTTGTTCCATAGATTTTAACTCTTCGTTCATGGCTTTCAACCATTTATCATAATTATCACAACTTATGTGTTGTGAAAATGAATCTGCATCATCATCATTAATGCTTAAATCAAATTCTAATTCATATAGACATACCATATAGTCCTTTGAAATAGTTGGCCTTCTTTTTCTTGGAGACCTCCTCAATGCTACTTCTTGTGGTTTTTCTACAATAGGTTCATTCTGAATCATGGACTCATTACTATTTTTCTTTTCTTCATTGTTGTTTGGAACAACATCTAGAGAAACACTCACTTTACTGCTAGAGGCACAAGTCAAAATAACTTGCACTCCAACTTCTATAATTTCCACATTCCATGGAAATGTACTCCCACTGATTTCATCATTTTCAATGAACAACGCATTTTCAATTTCAAAAATTCTCATACTATAATTAGGACAGTAGAATCTATACCCTTTTGATTTTTTTGGTAACCAATGAAATGTTCATTAATTGTTCTTGCATCTAGTTTCTTTTCTTGTGGATTATAAATCCTTATTTATGCTTGGCAACCGCAAACTGCAGGTGTTTTATACTAGGTGTCCTATTAGTCAACACCTCAAAAGGTGTCTTCAGAACTGCCTTACTAAGAATCTTATTCAACAAATACATGGCGCTTAAACGAGGAGTTGCTCGTGTTTAATCAAGACAAGTTGTAGAGGAAAAATGTGTTACTGGTTTTCAAGCTTAAGCATGGGTTGAGCTAGGCTTAGCGCTAGAATGAAAATATACAAAGTTACGTTTGGAATTGGCGCTTAAGTGTGAAGTTCTGCAAAATGTGTTATGAATCACTTCCAAATGAATTTCAATTGGAATTTCTTTATTGAATAAGAATTATGAAATTACATAAATAGGTTGTAATGTTATGTTAGGAGAATTCACATTTACTAAGCATTGATAAGTTAGGAGTTGAATTGAATTGAGTATGAATTTCTGGTATTTTAAATTGATATTTTGAATTGTTATTGAAATGAGTCTTGAAATTAGTATACTTTAACATGATTGAATGATTCTACCCCAAAGGCAGACCATTATACTTTAACATGAATTATTAATCATTGTGAATTGATTTGATTTCATTGTCATTATCTAAATTGTTAGTGTTGAACTAAGACCTTAAGAATGTGATCCTTAGGCAAATAGTGTACTGGAAACCTTGATTGTGTGTGTGCTTGTGTATTGATGTTGTATTGTTTGATGTGATTGATTTATGGGCAAGGATCATGGAATCTTGTGGTGGGACAAGTGAACTCCAAGTGTGAGTACATTTGTGTGTATCAAACAATGTTCAAGGAGATAATAATATTCACTATGAAGAATAGTGAATCAACCTTTAGTAAAAGTGTGAATCTAATAATTATATTGGAACATTAATTAGGAGAAATACACATGTGGATGATAATTTATTTTGGACTTAGATGTTAGTCTCAGCCTTTGTTGGGAGGATGAAAATCTCAAGACCATAATAACTTAAAAATGTGAAAGGATCATAAGGTATAATAAAATGTGAAAGTCATGAAAGTGGGACATGATGTGTTGTTGTGGTGCATGATGCACGTGTTTTCATGAGTTGAGTTTGATGTTTGTAAGATACCAATTGTTTGTGAGTGTGCAAGAAGAAAGGATAAACCTTTCTTGTTTTGGTTATGGTGAGACCATGTAGAACATGATATGATTGTGATGTGGACAACATGCTATTTGAGAAATATGATCTCTTTGTGATTGCTAGGCATGGAGGCAAACTTTGGAGAGGTTGTGTGAGGAGCTTCGTTTGTGTTGTGAGTTATGTTTGTGAATGATAGGTAATGATGGATTGACCATTTGAGATAGTAAGAGAGATGGAGATCTTTATGTGATGTGTTGATGAACTCATTTTGTTTAGTTGACTATCGTCCGATACCATTGATAGAGAAACCTGCACAGACTTATAAAGGACAATCCTGGTGGGAAAAGTCATTGAGGAGTCAGTCTTTAGAGATTAGATGAGCACAAATTGGTACATGGGAAAGGATCGCATGGTGTGACCATCCTTGGGGGTATGGTGCCAAGTTATGGCTTTAGGTCACATACTAACTTGGCGATCCCGACTGAATGCGAGATATTATCTTGTTAGTGAGAGCACATCCTTTGTACCATGGCATGAGGTTTCCTCTCAATAACCACCCAAACTAAAATATTGTAAGACCACTGAGTTTTGGCTCTTGATGGGATAAGCTAAAAATTAGTTAGAAATGTGAATAGGATTGCAAGAGAAACCGTGAAAGAACCACCTCGCAATGGTTAGTATGTATGTTTGTGATTGTAAGGTTGTTTGTTAGTGGTTTTAGTAGGGATAGGTGACTCACTCTTTACACCTTTTGTTTTTCAGAGAAAGGTGAATGACTCAATGTCAACAATGATGATTGAATGGAAAAGTTGGGACAAGAACTAACGAGGTCGTTGTACATGTTTGAGAATAAGAAGAATCCATAGAAGACGCCTCAAGAGATTTGAAGTGAGTATATAAGGGTTCTACAGTCTTTTCTTGTGCAAAAACAGATAGACTAATCTATTATGCTGATGCATCATTTCCTATAAGTGACTCAATTGTATTTTGTATTTAGTTTCAAGAATGTAAAATTGTATTCGTATTTATGTGACGAGGTTGCTATTGATGATAAAGAGGACGTTCAAATAAACTTTTACTGGATTAATGATTTATTTGGAATTAAGTTTCTTTTTATTTAAGTTGTTTTATTAAAATTAATTTTGTTAGCGTACGTTCCTATCAGTATGAATAATGAGTGCATCAGAGATGACTCTTCATTTCAAATTTCATGTAATGGCGTTTTAAATCAAAGGAAAAAAGGTTATTCATGATTTCCAAAAGGATCGATGTTGGACAATTCATTTTAAATTAATTCCTTTACTTAATAATTTCAAAAATAAATTAATTAGAGAACCATAATAGTAACTAGGAGTATGTTAACCATGAAAACAATAAATAATTTTTTAAAAGAGTTTTTATCTATAACACAACAACTTTCACTCTAAATTCTATTAACAAATAAATGTTTAAGTGTGAAACATAGAATTCATATTTGATTGTAAGTTCTTTTTCTTTTTTATCAAAAGAGAAATGATAGTTTTCAACTTAAGAGAATTGTCTAAATATTGAAAAAAAATAGTTATTATGATTTCGATAGTTATGTCCATTTTAGTAGTAGTAGTAATAATAATAATAATAACTTCGATGATAATTCTATAATAATTTCAATAATAATAAGAAATTGAGATTGGATAAAAGTTAGGTTTGTAGTAGTAATAATAATAATAATAATAATAATAATAATAATAATAATAATAATAATAA
>CM023941.1:18464969-18475351 GCA_013407115.1 Glycine latifolia | reverse complement strand
ATATCCCTTATATGAGACATTAAATCTTACAAAAGGGGTACCCGTCCCTAATTACATGAAGATTATTATAGGAAGATCCTGTTAACTAGATTTTAAGACAGTAAACTCAACAAAAGAAGATACCATATCAGCCTACTTACGTGATATGCAAAAAGAGGATAAACAAGATAAAGAGCCACAACTCATGTATAGCTCATTGAAATGTTTTCAAATCTAGCCTTAATCCATAACCAGCTCTTATATAATTTTGGGAGTTATAAGGTTGGCTTGAGGTTAAAAAAGAAGGAGGAGAGGAAAAGATTATGGATTCAAATTCCTTTCACTAACAAAAAGTTAATAAATTAACAACATTGGCCTTTAAAAAACTCCTAATTTTGATAATTTCCAAGACTTCATCATAACTAAAAAATAACAGAATTAAAAGTAATATGGTTTTTGCGCAACCACAAAGTCTAGACAATGCATAACAATAAGTTCTTCCAAATGTTTTCTACTTTCTATCTTTGTAAGACCAAAATGTCACCAAAAGTTAGACTTTTCATAACTTGGTAAAGGCATTATAACCTTTCCCAACCAAGCATAATAACTTTGTCAAATTTGATATGAAAAGGATCATAAGGAAAAAAAGATGGTTTGTTGATTTGACATATGTATTACAAAAGGACTGAACAAATGAGTTTTGGAGTGAGATCCCTCTCTTAAAAAGATTGTCTTTAGTGGGGAGTTTTTAAAAAAATACACTTACAAGCCCAAGCAGCTACCTTTTGGGGAGTGAAACAATACTAAAGGTAGTTAAAAGCCTTTTGTCTGTCGAAGAATTTGGTTGTTGTAACACGCAATATATTGATTTCATTTTATAGGACCTTACGGAATTGCTCTCCACAGTTAAGTATCTTGTTTGTCTTCACATAAAATTGCATTATCGATTAAGCTAATAAGTATGCTTTCTAATTCATTTCTCATTCAAATAGATTTTGCCTCCATTCCCAAGGCCTATCTTTCCTTGACCTCATTTGATTCACTTTTGCCTCCTTGGTAACTCAAGAAAAATCTGTTGTAAAACTCCTATACTAACTAACCTCACTTAATAATTTGTCAAACTAGAAACATGCGTAGCTCTCATTCCCTAACTTGTTAAACACGTCCATTTGGAACCAAAACAAATCACTTCGATTAATTAAACAAAAATACACGTTCAAAGCAAACCATTAATAACTTAAATCTATAAGACTTAGAATTTACTTCTTAAAAATTTGTTTTCATTAAAATATTTGATTTCAAAAAGGGTTTTGCTTAAAAAAATGTGGTCACAAAAATTTATATAATCAATTTTTTGAATTTGATCCACGTTAATCCTAATATTAGTAGCCTACTTTTTTAAACTTTCCTTGATCGAAACTCTAATAGAAAAGACTTTTGAATACTTTGTTGTCTCATGTGGTTTGTGGCTATAACTTGAGAGAATGAATAACAAAATTTCCTTCGATCTTTTCTAAGAATCTTATAGCATATAGAGTTTCTTATTGAGTTCTTTAAGTGAGCTTTTTTGGTGATCCTACGTACTCACCACATCTCACTTAGGAACTTTTACTATTTTTTTCTTCAACGTGATGAGTTGCTTAAATAAGTTCAATTTAAATTATTTAATGAAAATATTTTTTTATTGTTAAGAAATTTCTTAGCAACGTTGCTTAAATAAATAACTGTGCTAAAATAAGCAACATCAACTCACTCACTCCAAGTGTGAAAAAGAAATAAGACTCGCTCCAATGCTAAACTCACTTTTTCTTAAAAATAAATAAATAAAGTATAGTTTCTTAACTCAAAGATACTGAGACAGGCAACTGTATTGGAGTTCCTCTTAAATATACAAATAAAGAAATGTAATGAAAATTTATTATTTGTCATAAAATAATTATGAAATTTCCTAATTCCTACTGTACTGTTTTCCCTTACTACTTTACAATAAATACATATTATTTGCAACAGTGTAAATTAATTAAAAATTAAGAAAGTACAAATATAATTGATAAAAAGTAACTAGTATTATCTTAAACTTTAAAAAATATAAATTAATAAAAATATTTATTTTAAAAAAGCGACAACTAAAAAGATACATAAAAAATTACTTTCAAGTGGCTCTACAAAGCCGTTAACATAAAAATAAGCTCCTTTATTTTGTATGTTATATGTGATGGCATCCATAAATTTTTTCAAGTTCAGAAAATAGTCTAATATTTTCTTAGACAAAAAAAATAATATGTGCTTTTATTAAAAGGATATTAGAGAAACTGGAAACAATAAAAATTAAAAGAATAAAGTAGGTAAAATTAACACCAAATTATTTTCTCTTTTTTCTTTCACAACTTTTGACATTCATCCTTTTAAAAAATATATTTTATAGGGATAATACTTATTTTTTTATAGAGCAAAAGAATATTATTTAATATATTCAAATAAAAAATACTTTATAGGAAAAATTGCCTAATTGCGGTGCAATATAGATCCAACCCTAACCCAAATACATATTACCTCTTTATTTGTATATAAGATCTTTTTTGATTTTATTATTTGTGCTTTCTATAAGATCTTCTTTTAAAAGTCTAGTGCATTAACTATTTTTATCTTATAATATCCTTAATTAATTATCTTTCCAAATATGATTATTTTTTATGAGAAATAATTAAGTGAAGAGATAAATAAATGATAATTTTGAAATAATAGCATAAATAATTAATCAATTTAATATGATTAAGTAAATTAGTCATTTTTGTTAAAAAAATTAAATTAGTTAAAATGATAGAATATACTATCGTCTTCTTCAAAATCAGAATAAATTAAACAAATTATCTTCCCATCTCTATATCTAAGCACTTCCAACAACCCTATAAGGTTGAATAGGGAAACGTACGTGTCTAGGCTTTAATGATTTACGTTTTTACTTTTACTTTAGATGACCAAGCTGCTTATGGGAACCGTGTAATTAGCTTGCAGACTTTGCCGGTGAAGAGCTATAAGACTTGCCTTTTAAGCCAGGGCTAATAAATTACCCTGTTTCCCTTTTTTTTTACCATATAAAAAGATAGGAACCGAAACCATACTATGCGAACCTCTTTTGGACCAACCAGGGAGCAGCAAACAACAGCTACTGGCACAGCATAAGGCAAACAGTGAGTATCGAGTATGAGGAGAAGATAAGGAGGTGTGTGAAGCTAAAGAGACATAAAAAAAAAAAATAAAGAAAATAAAAAGCAATACTACTACTATACTATAGCTATAGTAGATAAAGAGGAGCTTCGAAAACTGTGCCACTTGTCAAAAGTAATTGGAAACATCTATTATTTCATTGTGTTGTGCGGCCTTTTCAAGTTCTAACATTTTAGTGGACAATATCTTACCAACCATCCCAAAGTGACATTTTTTAAATTATTTATTTCATCAGAATTTAAGATTATCTTTTTGCTCTTTCTAATAAATAAAATAAAATTGTCATTATATAATTACAATAAATCCATATTAATTTGTTGTCCTTACTATCTAGTTCACAACTTTGAGTCATCAACGTCATTGTGGTAAACACAGATAAATTAAAATACGAAGACAGGAAGTTGCCAAGAAATTAAAGCCATGTATTTAATGTTTAATTTTTTAGAGAATATGCATTTTGCATCAGATTTGATATATATCCTACATATACTTTTTGCACATAACAACAAATATAGAAAAGTATCTGTCCATTTTCCGTATATTTAAAATAACGATTTCTTTGTTCGTTTTCTTGTGAAGGAAAAAATTACTATAAAAGATACATTTCGGTAAATGGTTTGCAAGTTGATGATTATCAGTTTGAGAAAATTGAAGTGTCAAGAACGTGAGTCAAACTAATACGAATAATTTCATCTTACTTCATGTGCAAAATGATTACTTGCTATAATTATAATGGCAAGCCAAAACACTGATCCTAAACTCAATTTGGATTAAACTTGAAGTTTGGGTTATTGATATTGTTGAAGACAGACATTACTGCATGCCCACGTAAAATGAAGGTAATGCTGATCCACTACTCTCTTTGTCTCTCCTATTGCAAATTTCCACAGCAAAAGGTTAAAAAAATAAAAATTCAAGCATTATAGCTATACTTTATTTGTTGTTCTTGTCTTGTCCTTTACTCGTGGACCACCTCCACTCCACTACTAGAAAAATATAGATCATGTATATGCACAATTTTCCTATATACCCCCCAAAAGGATAGGGTAATGAGAGCCACGAATATAAATATGCATAAACATATATGCACACTTCTACACACCTAGTTTCAACTGAAACCAAGACACTTGTTTAGGAGAAGCAATGAGAGAGAAGAGAGGGAAGAGGGGGAGGAGTGTGTTCCAAGACACAAAACTTAAAGACAATACGTAATTATTGCTTTTTACATCTTCAGCAACTAAATTAAATTGTTGTTCTTTTAAGAACTAAATTACTACATATTTATATATTTAGAGAGAAAAAATCATTTACCCTAATGATAATAAAAAAACTAGTTACTGAAAATTTAGAAAATGGAAAAAGAAAGAAATGGTTAAGCTAACCTTTTTTTATCATGATGATAACTATTCAGCCTTTTTGGTCCATGGTCGGTCGACAATCTGTGTTGTGTTCAATCTGTTCATGCTTGTATTTCCCATCTACATTTCTCTCTCTTTCTCTCACACCTAGTGTAATTATACACTTTGAACCAATCAGATGCAACAAAAAATTAGTGTTACTTTATGAGAGTATACTAAAGATTTCGCTATATGTTTATACAAAACATTAGTACTGGTATAGTATTTATATTTTTGGTGAAAGCTAATAAATATCCTTAGAGTATTGATTAAGAAATTAAAAAAAGAAAGATATTATTGAGATGCATAATATTATATTTTCATAATTTTTTTATATTTTTTATGTTTTATATAATTATTTTTTCTTTTTAATTATTTAACCAAAATACTCTAATTACATGCGTTAGTGAGATCCTATATTTTATCTTGTGTTTAAAAAGATGCCACTCTTCGGACATCCCTGAAAGCTACATGGGATGATATAAAGTTATTAATGCCGTAAGAAGGAAGGAAAGGGGACTACCGGTACTCAAACAGGCTCTATATATTTTAGAGGGTGAAGGCTGCAAGAGTGCAGAGAGAGCAACGAGCAAAAATAAGTCCAAAAAGATACCACCACCATAAAGAGTATGTTTGGATGAAATATTTTAAAATTTCAGGGAATTTAAAATTTAGAAAAATTAAAATGCATCAATTAAAATTATTTTATTTTCAAAATTCTATATTTGGATAAATAAATTGAATTTTTTCATTTTTAAAATTTTAAACCTCATGCACGGAGAGACGTTTGAGGTGGATATCATGAGAGTAGCGGAGGTCGGAGTACTTATAGAGACGGAGAAAAGAGTGATGCGGTTAGAACTTCTATAGAAGAAGAGAATTTTAATTTCTTACATTTTAGAAGGAACTTCAAATTTCACATTTTTAGTTGTTTAAAATTTTGTTTTAAAATTTCAAAAATTTAAATTCTTTCATATAAAAATATCCAAACAATGAATTTTAAATTAAAAAATTTTAAATTCCCTTAATAAATTACTTTCTCGAATTAAAATTTTTTATCCAAACACACTCTAGAAGAAAAGGAAGACTCCATTGAAGGCCAAGGATAAAAGGGGTCATTACCACACACTCGTGGCAGAGTATAAACACCTACCAAGTGAAAGAGATTTGAGAGAGAGAAAGATAAATTAAAGTTCAAAACAAAACCCTTTGGCCTTTCTTTTTCCCCACCCCCACAAGAGAAAGTAACTGATTGATCCTTCAACACATGTGATAGAATTACAAGACAGAACTAGAAGAGACCACAATCAGTACTACTCATCCCTTGGATCAAAAGGAATTAAGGTTTGTGTCTTTTTTGTATTTTAATTAGTTTCCTCTTTTTTCTTCTTTTCAATGCTCGTTTCATTTTTATTTTTCCTTGTGCAAATGTAAACAAAATATTATATGAAATTATATTCTTCTCGATACCCTTTTTCCCTTTCAGCTCTAGTTCCTTTTTCTTATAGTCAATCAGATAAAACAGAAAATACCCTCACCTTTCTGACATTTGAACCCTCAAATTTTCCTTCTATTTCACTACTCCATCACATATAAAGCTTTCGACTTTGGAGTTTTAGTTACCCAGCCATAGCTCTCAGAAACAACACACATAAATCGAGGGAGATGAAAAAGGAATTAGAAGATCAAGGCCAGTGTTCCTCTCAACCAATTGATACCAAAAACAACATTCAAAGCTACCAAGAACACCTTCTCCTTCAACAACAGATGAAACAAAACAGTGACATCTTTGGGAGTGGTGGTTCAAGAGGGCTAATATTCCCACCTGAAGTCTCTCCAATCTTGCAACAACAACCATGGTCCATGCCTCCGGTTCACTGCTTCAACCCCAACCCGGTTCATTACAACAACAACAACACAAACCCGGTTCATCATCATCATGAGCAAGCATCATTTCTTGTCCCTCCTCCCACAACACCTTCACCCTATGCAAGCTTCTTCAGCAGCAGAAGTGTTGTCCCTTCTCTTCAGTTTGCATACGAGGGTCCCTCTTCTCACCTTGATCACCACCACCATCTGAGGATCATTTCTGACACCCTTGGACCCATGGTTCAACCCGGTTCAGCAGCACCCTTTGGACTCCAAGCAGAGCTGGGAAAGATGAATGCTCAAGAAATCATGGAGGCTAAGGCTCTTGCTGCTTCAAAGAGTCACAGTGAAGCTGAAAGAAGACGTAGAGAGAGAATCAACAACCATCTTGCCAAGCTTCGCAGTTTGCTTCCTAACACCACCAAAGTAAGTTTATATTAATCAGTTTTAATTAATATGCACTTTTAATAATCATTGAAAAATTAAAAAACTTATTATATATGATTAGTAAGTGCAAAAATCTTTTGGACTGTCAGCCCATAAGACTGTTTAAGTGCATGCTTGCTTCACCTTATATTAAAGAAAAATAATAGTTTGTTTCTATATAAACGTGCCCTTAATTCTATCCAAACCTGAATTTTCAAATATTATTATGATCTTTTGATTAATCATGTCATGTCTAACTGAAAAAGAAGATAACAAAATTTGACAAACCCTCGTATAAGATCACGCCTAACATGCACATGTGTGGTGAAAGTATGTATATAATAGGAGCATGCTCAACGGGGTATACTTTTATTTTGTTTTTCTTGATTTCTTGATTGAGATTTTTGAATTAAGAGAATGTTTGTAAGTCTTACCAAGATTCTACACATTACATTTTTTTGGTACATGGTGATTCTACACATTACTTTGATCTGTTATAACATATAAAGTATAAAGTATAAACTAACCAAAATCATATTTAGAAAATGGGTGAATGCAAACTGTCTTGTTTGTTTCTTTTAATATATTCCTTTCTGCTGGTTTTGCCAGTTCTTCTTTTGTTTAAAGGATGAGTGATATGTAGCAACATTTTCTGAGATTCTCATTCTACTACTACTAATATATTGTTGGTTAAATTTTATTGAAAAAGAAAAAATAATGAAATAAGATGTATTAAAAACAATGTAAGATCTAGTAATTTCATAATTTTAATAAATTTTAATTTTATACTATAACAAAAGACATGTTAGATAAAATTTGCTTCCAATTTAAGCATTGCAATTGTGTATTTTCTTATATACTTTCTTTTTGTTCGACTGTCTATATATTTGTGTGGCAGTTCCGAGGAGGTTATCAGTAGAAAAAGTGATTAAAAATGAAAGAAAGGTAGTATTAGCGTTAACGTTCCTTGTTGATGAGATAAAGAGGAACCAAGGAGCAGTTGAAAAGCTACACATGGAAATTTCTTGCCGGATAATATTGATCGGTCATACTCAGCTCGATAATGAAAAAGAAATAACTAAAGCCAGAGAGACAAGCTAGCACCCTTTTCAGTCACACACACATGCACCCTCGCACTATTCTATATACCTATCTCGTCTCATCTCATCTCTCTATCTATATATCTACACATGTTTCATGCCACTTACACCATTCAAATTAAATACCTCCACTAAATTCCATAATTCTCAAAGCTATAACCCTACCTATATCTCCAACTTCCCCACAACCCCGTCAATCTCATTTCACACAATGCACAATTTCCAAGCATTCTTGTTAATCATGAGAGAATGGTATTAAACATTGATTAAAAAATTAAAAAATATATTAAAAATGTTACCAATATACTTTATCATAATTTTTTATACTATATTTTAACTGTGATTTTTCTTAAAAAAATTATTTAGGACACTTTAAATATGTTTAGATACTCTTAATACTCTTCTAAAGTTTCATCTTGATAATGTGTTAATATTTAATGTAAACTTTTCTTGCATAAATTAAAAATAATATTTAAAAGTTTTATGGTTTTATTAATTCATTCAATAGTCAGTACTATACATTAAGAAAGCATTACAATAAAATATGTTATTGCGTGTGTCTATAGCATTTTTTTTCTTGTCAATAACACACGTTTTAATATAACTTTTACAACAATTTCGAACTCATGAAATCATAAGTGGTCAAATATATATAGAAGAAATTTTTTTATGGAATTCTTGAAAATTTAAAGATTTTGATATCGTTGTTGAGAACTTCTTTCTTTTTCTCATTTGGTGCATTCAAACTTACTACTATTTTAAGTAGTACCACTAAAGACAATAGATTACTACATGAACTCTCAATAAAAGAAAACTTGAAACTCATTGTATTAACGTGTTAGAATGTGTGTTGTTGCTAATACTAGTATTTCATAATTTAGCCAGCAAAGAAAAATGTGTCATATATTGCATGTCTTGTAATTTACTGCTTAGTCTGACGAGTTTTCAAATCATTTTTCTAGACAGACAAAGCTTCGTTATTGGCAGAAGTGATTCAGCATGTGAAGGAGCTGAAGCGCCAAACCACACTCATAGCAGAAACGAGTCCAGTGCCAACCGAATCAGACGAGTTAACCGTTGATGCAGTCGACGAAGACGGAAAGTTCGTGATCAAAGCCTCTCTGTGCTGCGAAGATAGGTCAGATCTCTTGCCTGACCTAATCAAAACACTAAAAGCGTTGAGACTGAGAACCCTCAAGGCCGAAATTACGTCCCTTGGTGGACGTGTGAAGAACGTGTTAGTCATAACGGGTGATGAAGATAATTCAAATTCAAACACCCATAATGGAGAACAAAGCATGCAACAACAACAACAATATTGTATTAGCTCAATTCAAGAAGCACTTAAGGCAGTGATGGAGAAGAGTGGTGGTGGGGATGAATCAGCTTCTGGGAATGTTAAGCGCCAAAGGACTACTAATAATAATAATATCAATATCCTTGAACAAAGGTCTTTATGAATTAATAATATATTTTCTCAAACTAATTATTATATTATATATTTTCTCTAATTAAAGGACCTATATAGTATATATATTATCATGGTCTCACTTAATTAACTTTGATTTTCTTTATATTAGGTTTTTTATTTTTAATTTATGTTTGGTTTTTGGTGTGTTAAAAAAAAAGTCATCATTTACTACTACTATAATGTATTAATTTTGTCCATCATGGTGGTCATCATGAAGCAATGAGGTAATGGTATAATGTGGTCTTTGTACATATACTTGTTTGCTTGTGCTGAATCCAAAGAGAGAGAATTAGAGGGGGTTAGGTTAGGGAAAGTAACAGAGAAGGATCTTTTTCGTGGGAAGAGAAACCTTATTTTGATCCTAACATGGAAAATGAGGCATTGATTGCTCTGTGAGGAGAGGAGAAAATGCCATCTGCATTAAATTCGAACACATGGCAGCCACAGCTGCTAGGAGCTGTCTTTGTTTTGTTTTGAAGTTTTCTTATTCTTGTTGTATAAGTATATTTGTTTGTGTGTTTTCTTGTTCTCTTCACTATTCAGATTTGAGAGAGTAGAAGAGTGTGTGTGCATCCATCCGTGCATGGCACATATCATGATTATCACTACCAATGGGATGGTGACGATTCAGTCATCGTCATGTGCTGCCTCCCCACATGACCACTGGTAACAGACCAGCATCACCACCTTCTTCACACTTTTAAACGACTAATGTTATATTGTCTTCTTACGAATCTTCTCAGTATCTTATAAAGAAAATACTAAAGTGAAAAAATATCGTAGCATTTAACATCTTCAAAATATAAAATATTTATTATTTGTTATACAAAGAAAATTAGAGGATATGATAAATTCTACCATATATATATATATATATATATATATATATATATATATATATATATATATATA
>CM023941.1:18445162-18464959 GCA_013407115.1 Glycine latifolia | reverse complement strand
TATATATATATATGGTAGAATTTATAATTATATATATATATATGTGTGTGGGGGCGGGTCATTTTATTTGGCATATAAGATTTTGATATAGAAATTAAAAATGTAATTAATATTTTAGATCTTACAAAAAATATTATTTAATTTCCGAACATGATGTAACATACTCTTAATGTACTTTATTTAATATTTTATTATACTAAGGTTATATTAAGAGAAGTTAATGTAACAAACCGTTAATAGATTACAGTTTTTTTATGAATGAAGATAACTTTTTTTTGTAAGAAGGGTTTATCATTAGATACACTAATCACTTTGATAATGTGTTTGAGGAAAGATTTATTAACCTAAAATTAGTTAGTGTGATAAATGCATGAAATCTAGCTATAGTGTTATGGAGGGTTTATCAGGACATTCACTAATAACTTTGACAATCTTTTAGCCTTGACTGTAAAATAGGAGACACATTTTACATACCAAAAAAATAATATTGATGAGTTAATATTCGAATCCAAATGTTACAGAATCATGTTTTTTTGTCAGCCAATTACTAAACATATTTATATTCGATAGCAAGAAGATACCCGGCCAACTCAATTTATAAAGAATTTGTCCCAGATAAAATCGTGTATAAAAGATCTATCTAATCCGAGAGTTCGATCATTCAGTTAAAGGTTTAAGTCAAGATCAAGTGATTCAATAGAAAATCATTATAAAGAATAAAACATTTAAAAATAACACTATTTATATGCACACTCGATATAATGATGTATTCAGTTTAGTAGAAATTAATATATTTGTTGTCACTCAAAATATGTTATTTCCAAAATATGTTGATCAAATGTTAATTAGCTGAATCAAATCTTAGTCGAATAAAGATATTAGATATTTCAGGCAAAAGATTAAGACATGGATAATTCGGTCAATTAATTTGAAAATTCAAAATATTTGATTAAATTTTTTGAAATGTAATGCAAATGGGAATCAAATGGAAGTTAAGGATGCATGATAGGATAAGAGCAAGTTTTACACGTGAAGCCCCATGATGTTGGAGCAATTCCTAAAAAATAGGAACGTTAGAGATATGTTGAGTGGATGGTTTAGCTGAAATAAACACAAAATAACCGAACAATTGTAAATGAGTCTGTAATGGTCTGACATGGGAGAAACAATGTATTCACGCGACAAACAAAAGTGACATGCTCGGTGGGATTGTGTAGGTGAATTGATCAAACAGTTTGAATTATGAACGGATGTTTACCAACGTATGCATTTGCGTTCTAGTAAAATTACTACATGTGACAGGGGTCAACAAGTCAAAAGAAGAATGGTTTGAAACAAGGAGAAAGCTCATTAAGGATGCCTGCTTCCTTAGTGACAAGAAGAATGGTTTGAAACAAGGAGAAAGCTCATTAAGTAAAATTACTACATGATATAATGTATCAATTATCTGTATAGTTAGCCGAAATAGTTAAACCTATGGTGCAGAACGAAATGCAGCAGTCTAAGGAACTGGAGGCAAGGAGAATGCATCACTACTAGAAAAAATAGTTTTAATATCGCTACATTAACATTGGTTATTGAGAAAACCGATATTAACAAAAATGAGGTGGCATATTGGTAAATAAAATGAGTTTGTTAACATAGATTTTTTGTAAAATCGATGTTAATAGTGTCGTCAGTAGCATCAGTTTTATATAAAAATCGATGTTGTTGGATCTTTTATAAAAGGTGCCCAAACCTTTTATTTTTGCGGCTCTGAGACCCCTTCATTCTGGCTCTCTCACTGTCACTCTCCAACCTAACCTTCGCGGCTCTGAAACCTATCTTCCTTTTCTTTCTCTTCTTGTTATTCTCCATATTTATTCTATCCTTGTTGTTATCTTCCATATTTGACTCAATAACTAGATTCTTCCACTGCTCTCGTTGTTTCCGCTCTCGTCGAGGCCGGTGCAACCTGCGTTGCAACTATTCTTGACGACTTTGCTCTAGGGTTCGTTCTTTTTCTTCTCAATCTCCATACATTACAACTCTTCCTCTTTTTGCTAGTTCATCATTTCTCATTTTCAGTATTGGCGGTGAAAATAAGCATTTTGGAACCTTCTTCAAGTGGTATTGCTATTCCTGCTCTAGTACTAGGTGGCTTCTCAAGTGGTGCTATTGCCGCCGTTGCTGTGAATTTTGTTGACTTTGCATTGGGTCAACCACCTTCTTCTTTCATAGCCATTTAATTATATACTTTTTTTTGTTAAGTAATTATTGGGCATATGGACAGTTATTGCAATCAACAAGTGACATTTTTCTTCTATTCTCTGATCTGGCTTCCTAATAGCAACTAAGCACCTGTAGAATATACATTATAATAATTTGTCCCTACTAGGAACTATTTAGATAAGCTTTGTCCTTAATACCTAGTTATATTGATACCATAACATAGAACATGATGTTTACTTGCTTCTAGCTACACTAGTTTTATTTTACATTGGTAAAATGCATAAATAGTCAAAAGGCAAGGAGGCAAATCCTGCAAAGTCATCCTCCATCACTGAGTTCTTAGATGCAAGTCAAGAGCTATTGTATTATCCATGTTTCTAGTTTAAAAGGATCTTGTGTGATGATGTTGGAGCTATAATATAAAATTATTTACGTGCCTTCACCTGATAGCTTAAGATTTTAGATTATTTTTAGTTCATGATTTTTAGACCTTTTGTATGTTGAGAAATTCTATAATATCCTTCAAAATGTAAGGATTCTGTTATTGCATTTGAGAATGTCTCTCTTAGTGTGCCTAATTAAACTCATTCAATTATTGATAAAAAAAAATAACTGTACTAAAATTCTTAGATTCTTCAAAATAACAACTGGCGGTACATATTTTGTGTTTTGTGAGAGCGAGTTTTTTGACACAATGATAAGGCATTAAGGTTGCTACATCGGATCAAGAGGTCATAACTCACAAGTTTAATCTTGGAAATAGTCTTTGTTTACAAGGATAAAGATACATCTATCCTTCCTATACTCCACAAATCACTGGGAGCCTTGTGCACTAGATTGGCCTTATATATTTTTTGATCCTCTTGAATTTTTCTTTTAGGACACAACCTTTTTGCTAAGGGATGTAATATTGGTGATTTCTTTGTTTGTATGTGTAAGGTGCACCTTTATTGCTTCAATTGTATTATATCCATTATTTACCACTGGCCCCAAAAAACTAGCTTCACACAAACCAGAAAAGAAAACTTCATATTATATCCATTGTTTACCACTGGCCCCAAAAAAATAGTTATTATCATGTCATATAGTCTAATTAATTAGGCTTGTGAATTTTTTGTTACTCCTTTCAATCATAAGTGGTACATTGAACACTGAAAATTTGTTACTATTTATTACCTTCTGAGGACAAAGTAGATTTGTGGAATAGACAAGGTTGTCAGATTGAGGGAATGAATAGAAAGCAAGAGATTTGACTCTCTTGTCTCCAAACAAAGATTGCTTACAATGATTAATTCAAGGACTGCTATATTATAGGAGTTTAGATGACACACAATTATTGATGATAATTGATCAGCCAAAGTAAACAGTTAGAAGAGAAAACTTTATTGAAGTTGATATAATTGTTCAGTCCTGGTAAGTGCCTTAGATGTATGGACTAATCTATAAACTAATAAAAAACTAGAGTAATCATGTTTGACTAACCACCTCAAGCAAGTGCTGCAGAGAAAGCTTTTGAGCTTTATCATCTTTTAACTTCTAAGGAATTATAACTTACAACTTAACAAATAAATTAGGTGGATTCTTTACAATAGAGTTTCTATTATTCTGAACCTACACAAAATTTGACCCTGCACATGCATTATGTTTCTTGACTTATTTGTTTATTTAATTAAGATTTGTAGTCTTACTGTATTAATGAGTTTGGGTTTGTACTAGTAATACTAATACTACACTATGACTGGATCCAATTATGAGTAAAACTAAAAGCATCAGAGTAGTATTTTACATCATATCATAACAAACTATATATCAATCACACATCCTATTATTCATAATATGTATTCTTAGCCTCATATTCTTCAAGAAATGGCTTATACATTGAGTGGAATAGATCAAGCTGGCCAGTAACAATCTTTTTCACCTGAAAAGAAGGAACCTCTATAAAAACATAAGGCAATAGGACACATAAATGATCAATCTGGCTTCCTTCACAAAGAATATTATATGTTTACTACATTTTTTTTAATATGAGAATATTATTAAATAATTGTTATTTTTTTTAAAAAAAATTCAATTTTATTTAACTCAAATTACAATTTTATTTTACCTTTTCTTTTTAATCCTCAATCATGGTACTACTTACATAGTTACACCTAAAACCAAAAATGATACTATTAGACTGCTATAATTTATACCATTCCTATTAATTAGGTGGCAACTAGATAGGAAATTAAGTAGTAATAAGTAGAATAAAATAAATATGATTCCTCTACGTGCAAACATTCTTTTTTAATATGTAAACTTTGTTTAAGTGTTGAATATCCTTGAGTCAGCCTTGTCTGTCCATGTCTCATGAATAATGAAATCTTTGGTTAATTTCATGCTTATCAACTAAATGTTATGGACAATTTGACTATAGACATAATACGTAATGATTAAGTGACGAATGAGTTTTGTTGTCTACATTCATAAATGTGTGTCTCTTCTAGACTTGTTCATATGGCATCATCCGTGGTCAATTCAATCTACTTAATATTTAAGTAGTATGACTAGCTACCTGATATTGTTTAGTCCTTTAAATATTTTTGGTTTTTAGTCCAGTCCCTTTAAATAACATTTTGTAGTTGTAATTCTAATTTTTAGTAACTTCTCCTTTTGTTGTTTTCATTGTGATCATGACGTTCATTGTTATTGTTAGTGATCGTCTTCACAGGTACAAATATCTTTCATAAACTTTTGATGCTCTTTTTTGTTACTAATGCTTTTATAACTTGTTTTATGTGATTATTGCTTTATATATAATTAATGTTCATTATGAGTGAACCTTAGTTTCCAGTTTGAGATTCAGTGCAATCATTCTTCCGAACAATTTGGATTAATTGTTGTATTGATCTTGAATTGTCCATTTGGACAGTTTGGGAATAGTCATTTTTATAGTAGATTCATACGTATAACTTAAGTTTATTTTCTTAAATTTTATGAAATTTTGATACAATGCTTTTCACTTTATTCTTCAGGTGTATACTTGATTGTGGTGGAATTCATCTCACCGTTTTCATGCTGTGTACTTGGAGATCAATGTGAAATGCTGCCAAAATTTGGTCAAATTTAAGAAAAGAGACTTAACCTTTACGTATGAATCTACTATAAAAAAATGTCTTCCTGAATGGGATAGGGCCACACTTTTAATTAAAAAAGTGAGGTTTTCATGCATGGAATAACTTTGTGAGTATCACAGAGTTATTAATTAGATGGATCGAAGTTAGATGAATGTAAGTTGCATGGTCGCTGAGTATGAGGAAGGCGATGAACATTTCTTGGAATTATCCTTCGAAAGAATCGACCTAATGAGGATGGAAAATATTTTTGTCCTTGTATAAACTATTTGAATGGGAGACGAAAAACACTAGACGACATGGACATGGTGAATTGACAGACATGTAGAGGAGGTCCCAAAATGAACCGGTTGATGTAGACATTGGAGATCGATTAAAGGATATGGTTCGTTATCTCGGACAAGAGTCTTTTGAGCAAGCACATGCCCCTATGTATGATACATTGGAAAGTGATTTGAAGAAGCCTTTGTATTCGGGGTGAAATAAATCTTTGACACTATTGTCAACGATGTTAACTATGGTTAATGTCAATGTCAGATATGGGTTGAGTGACAAAAGCTTCACTTCACTTCTTCAGGTAGTGCAGGATATGCTTCTAGAGGAAAACACGTTTCCAAAAAGTTATTATCAGGCGAAGAAGATACTGTGTCCGATGGGTATGGAGTATCAGAAAATTCATGTATGCCCTAATAATTGCATACTATACAAACATGAATATGAAGAAATGCATAAATGCCCCAGGTGTGGGGTATCACAGTACAAAGTGAAGGACGATGAAGAGTGTAGCAGTGATGAAAACACAAAGAAAGGCCCCCCAGCAAAGGTGTTGTGGTATCTTTTTATCATTCCAAGGTTTAAGCATTTGTTTGCTGTGATAACCCTAAGTCATGGCATGGTTGGTGCCATACCTCCCCGCGCGATAGCGCGGGGATTCGCATCAGAAAACCCTGTTAAGGGTGTGGCGCGGATGGCGCCAGGTCTGGCGCTGATGGCGCCAAAGTTTTTCCAGCCCACGCGGATAGCGCCATGGGTGGCGCGGATCGCGCGGCAAGTGGCTTGGAAAACCATTTCTCACTGGAATTCCACGCGGACAGCGCCAGAGGTGGCGCGGGTAGCGCCACAGGTTCTGGAAGCTGACGCTGATGGCGCGGAAGTGGCGCTGATAGCGCCAGAAGCACCGACATTCTGGCGCGGATCGCGCGGGAGGCAGCGCGGATCGCGCGGGAGCTCGGGCAGGCAGTATATAAGAGGGCAGTCGCGTTTTGGAGAGGAGGAACTTCTTCTTCTTCCTTTCTTCAGCCCCAGCCTCCATTTTTGATGTTTCCAAGCTTCCTAGGACCTTGTTTATCAGCCTAAACACTTCCCTGTGACCTAGAAACGTGTTTTAACCGATTGAAAGCTAAAATCCTTCATCAATTCCTTAGATTTAAGCAAAATCCTATCCCTCAGAGAAACCTCAGAAACCTGAGTGTTGGCAAGAACCAGAGGCATATAGTGGACGACAGAGCTTAGGAAAGCTGTTCTCTAGCCTTTTGGGTCGCCACTGAGGTAAGAAACATGAGTTTCTTCGGTTGTTTTTGATATTGAGGAATCCTTGGATTTTGTGAATTATGTTGCTCTGGGGCTAAAATTAGCCCAGAGTTCTGTTGGGAAACTTGTTTAGAATTGCTTAATGATGAAGGAATAGCTTTCAGTTTTTGATTCTGATGACTTTGAATTTTGGCTCTGTGTTATCTGTGTGACCGGTGTAATGGTCACTTATGATTATCTGTTGAGATACCAGAGCCTTAGTTATGCTTATGTTGAGCCTGAGAAAAAGCCTTGTGTGGGCAGATATTGATTAAACCCTAGGATAAGGGATTTCTGATATGTTATGTATTGTGAATTGTATGCCTGAGGGCTTATTTTAATATAAGGTTTACATGTGCCTTGATTAGGCTTTGATTCTGAGACTGTTGGTGGCAAGAGCCACAGACCTGGGAAGGAATTACTGACTGAGACCTTACCAGGTAAGTTCAGTGTTTCTTGGGGATGAATTCCCGCTTTGGTTGCACACCACACTCCTGGGGAGTGTTGGTCATGATTCATGATGCATGCATTGGCTATGGCATTACTTGTATTGAGATTGTATGCATTGGCATTTGATGTTTGTGATGTGCTTGAGACATCTGTTGGCCAATAGAAGAATACCGACGTTGAGGAGCTCCGTCGGGTATTCGGGACGTTGAGGAGCTCCGTCCCTGGCATCGAGGAGCTCTACCAGAACTGTTGGCCAACAGATACATACCGGCGTTGAGGAGCTCCGCCGGGTATTTATGGGCGTTGAGGAGCTCCGCCCGTGGCATTGAGGAGCTCTGCCACACTATGACAGGCACTGACGTTGAGGAGCTCCGTCAGTGGGCGTTGAGGAGCTCCGCCAGGCATTGAGGAGCTCTGCCTCCTGTCATAGATCTGTTTGTGATGATGTTTATGTTATGTTGAGGCCAGTGGGCCATATTTGATGTATATACCTGTTTATGTGTTGTGAATCTGTGGGCCAGGGTGGGAATGATTTCCCAAGAACCCTGAGCTTACTGAGATATGTTATCTCACCCCGTGTGGGGCTTACATGATTTCAGGTGATGATTTTGGCAGAGAAGAGCAGTCTCAGGGCAGGAGGCCCAGTTGAGACTAGGCTAGAAGTTGGATGGTTCTTTTTGTTTTATTTTGATGAAGAGTTCTGTACTCCCTCATGGAGGGCTGATATTCTTTTGTACCACCACGGTATGTGTGGTGTGGACTGTGGACCTTGATATGTACATGTACAGAACCCTGTTATATATGATGTGTGACTTTACCCTGAGTATATTTGTCTTATATCTGTTATCTGCCTGTATTATTAAGTTGTCTGGTTCTGATATATGAATGGGGAAACTGGATCAGCATGGGATTGTATTGTGTTCTGTATTATTATGATTTCACAGTTTGATATTCCATACATAATGAATCAAGAAAAACGATTCTGCACTTCCGCTGAATACTATTTTATGATAATTGCGCGCTAAACTGATATTATTAATGTTAACGCACCGGAGGCCTACGGGGTGTTACATTTGCAGACATGGAGAGGTGTTTTCATGCAGATTCTATAGGCCTCAACATGAAGTAGCTATAGCCAATTTTGTAACACTCTAAAATCTAGGTTTACAGATTCACTTCAAATACCTTTTATTCATCTTTAAAAACACATGAGTTCAAAGTCTTTTCATAAATTTCATAATAGAAAAAGAAAAGATAAATAAAACTTTTCACAGAGACTTCTCAACTCTTTTCTTTTTATTGAAAGTTATCAACTTGAAAAGAAAGTTGTCTATTTTTTGAAATCGTATGCAACATACGTATTTACAAAATGTTGTTTCATTTAAAGCCATATGTTGATATACATAATAAATAGTTAAACTTTAAGTATAACACCTTACATCTTTGAAATAATATCATGTATATATAAAGATCTAAGATGAGCCTTCATGGCCACTAAACATAAGTAAATAAGTATCAAAGGTAAATAGTAACTAAATAAGATGACTAAACACATATAAAGTTCCTGAAACCTAGGCCTATTCAAATCAATACACCAAAGTGGAAAACCTAAGTCTAAGAGCAGTCATCTATCCAAGCCTTGCAAAATAACTACACCATCAAGAACGTACATGCTAGACGAAAGTGAACCCACCAATGAGAACCCGATGAAGAACTCTCGAAAGGATCTTCCTACACTCAAATATGCAAAGGTAGAGATTCGTCCTAATGCTCATCATCCAAACTTGAAAATGTTTGCATAATGGGTAAGTCCTCCACTCCCTTAGAAGCCACAAACAAAGAAATATGATACACCAACCTACACAACCACCACATGTTGTTCACTAGCAAACAATGCTCACGGTATTCTAGTCCACACATCTATCTCATGCATGATCACATCATGGGCCCACGATACCATTAAGCCCCACTGGTTTAATGGTCTTACGTAAATACTACCAATAAGCTTTGCAAGCCTTAATGGTCTTATGCAACATATGGATGACGATTGGGAGGACATGTCTCATGTCAGTACATGACATGATGCTCTCACACAACTCAAAATTTTCCCAGGATTGTCCCCCAATGTACCTATTGTATGTCATCCATCTCTATTCTAACGATTCCTTAACACAAATCTATTTATATCTTGATCCAATACTACTAAAAAAATAACATTCCATATCGATTTTTTGGACTTTCAACATTGGTTTTTAACCAATGTTGAAACCCCCGACATTGAAAGTATCAACGTTAACATCGATTTTCTTAAAATTGATGTTAACATAACTACACAACATCGTTTTTTCGCCTGATAAGAAATAAACAAAAAAAAATTGTAAAATATGTAAAAAATCAACATCGTTTTTACTAAAAACTGATGTTGATTTATGAACAACAACATCAATTTTTACAAAAACCGATGTTGTTCTTCATGAATCAACATCGATTTCTAAAAAACTTGATGTTGTTCTACATAACAACATCGATTTTTGAAGAAACTATTTTTGTAATTTTTTTAATATATTGTCTTTCTTTTTAATATTATCCAAATTAAACTTGCAAATTTAAACAACCAATCCAGACAGTTTCATAATACAACACAAATATCTATGAATTATAAGTAAAAACAATAATGTCAATACATAAAATATTTTCCTATAATCGATTGTAATTAAACTATTTATACAATTGTTAAAATCCCTTAACCACCTAGTGTTTCATTTCTAACTCTAAGATAAAATCTTGCCCACTAAATACGAATTGCCTTCAATCTCTCTAGTTCCAATGTCTTGGATCAGTAAAATACTGCATGATGTAATAAAACATAACTTAATGAGTATAAATAAAAACAAGTATAACAAATAAAATTAGTTTTGAAGTAAACAATTACCATCTCCCAATTATCCCTGAAAACCTCATAGTACTATCGTTGCCATTCAATGCATGACATAATAGTCACACTTAGTGCTTCCTCTTTGCTTATTACAATAAATTCAATAAAATATTCAAAGTTAACCAGAAATTAATGTACATAGTAATAAATATAATTTTTAAGACATCAATCATTATTTAAATGACTTACTTTAACTGCAATCCATTTAGCAGTAGCCTTGGATTTAGTTCCTTGAATATCGTTGAATCCCTTCAAGGCATTGATTAAGAGAAACATGCATGCATATTGTACAATTAACATATTGATGTCTTACAAATAATAAAGTAAATGTCGTACAAATTACAACTGACATGTTAATAATTCCTTTCAAGTAGTTATCGGGCTTATTGTGCAAAGAATAGAATCAGATGACAACATTGTCCTTAGGACATATAACGACTAGTTGCCAATGTGCACTACATTAGAGAACATTAAGTTATTATAGTGCATACACTATTTATATTGATTTGTATAGTTTTACTCACCCATTCAAGTAGGCTCCTAAGTAGACATGTTTCTGTGAATTCTGCATCCATTTCTTAATATAATCTTCATATTCAAATTACAATTGTCCAAATCTTTGTATATACTGTGGCTCAAGGAATCCATACACAGAGCTATTATCCATTTGCAAATTTAAGTCATTCATTTATTGTTGTTAAAATAAAGTAAATTATGCATCAATTTAAAATAATTACTTATGTAATGGACTATAATGTAAAGTGAGTCACATAATCCACATTTGTAAAATAAAGATGTTGAGACATTGACCACCGTGTATTATTTTAGAAATATATTCATGCTTTATGTACAAGGGGAAGTCCTCATTATACACCCCCAAACACAGTAGTATCCCACGACACCTGCATTGGCCTGAGGAAAAGCTGTGGGATCATCAAAGTAATCTGGTATTGGGGATCGTAATCAGGTTCTGGCCTATGTAAAGGTTTCACTTGTCCCTTAGGTCCCTGTTTATCCTACATAGTTAATAAACATAAGTCAATGACAAGAAACACTTTATTTGTACATTACCCTTTATAAACGATAGTAAATACAACAAAAAGGAAATACCTTTTCTGAAATAGGCTATACAAGATGTGTTGGCAAAACAAGGAAGGTGTTAAGGGTCTGCCCCATTAACTGAACCTCTTCAGTGGGTACAGGGACGCTTGCATCAACATCTCGAACTTCCTCAACACCTATCTTCACCTGATAATTACCCAAAGGGATGTTGTGCACAGTTGTTGACCCCTCATAAACTCTTCTAAGGGAACCCAGGCGGGGAGGATTGTCATCAACATATAACTCATGCCTGTCTGATGCAACCGTGTCTGGATCCTTCCCTGAGGGATTGACACAGCTTTCCTTTATGCTAACATGGGAAGCAAAAGGACCAACCTCAACCTCAGGAGGCGGTATGAATCCTTGTAATTACATCTAAGACTGCATCTGGCTGAAGGATAACATGAGTGGTCGAGTCACTTTTTAAGTAATCGACTACTCCAGCTCGTCCCTGATATTTTGTTTGGGTCGATGCAACTCGTTCGGCCTGATCGATGTAGACGGTCCAAAGTATTGTTTGATTGTTACACCGACTCCAGTAGCAGTCAGTACATTGTGATGTCCATGGGTAACAAAGCTACCCTGTGTAGACTGCTCTTCTAAGGTATCCTGCAATCAACAAAATACTGCATGAGTTTTCAAATACACAAAATCTTTTTATATATAATGACCGTTGAAAAAAAATAAATTACTATCCTTTCTACAATTTAACGTGCCACCTCAGATGTCATCTCTCCTGATTTTTTTGTGTGAGTCATCTTCCACTTCACGTGTTGTCTAATAGGAGATGGAGGATGAACGATTGTTTTTGTGCTCTTGGATTGGGCTGCTTCCTCCAACTGTTTCTTTTTTTTTCCTCCATTAACTTTTGTTTTAAAAAATCATAACCCACACGAGACAACACGTGAGGGGTAATGTTTAGTTTCTGGATGCTCTGAGCATTATTTCTAACAACTAGTCACAATTACATAGAAACTTGTAAAAAAAATGCACTTTAAAATAATGCAAGTTAACTATTTCATTCGTAAAAAATTGAAGTCATCTAACCTTCAAAGAATGGTCTTTACGACTCTGACAAACTTGGTTCCACTTTTCTTTGCTGATATCGTACTTTTCGTAGACAGTGTCATCATCCTCCTCCTTGCCTTGTGCCAGAGCCCATTTGGAGGTTAAATCTGACTTAAATTTCATCCATCGCTCTCCTACCAATTGAAGGATTTTCTTTTTTGGCTTTTGGTTAGACACTTCTGGTATATCAAATTTAGCCTGCGATAAAAAAATACATTCATCATTTAACAGTTTTTAGTAAAACCAATTAGAACAACATTAAACATTTAATTCAAATACCTGAATGTCCTCCCAAATCAAATCCTTTTGAGCTGCAAAAACTTTTTTCCAGTTACCATTTATAACATCCACCTTGTACTGAGCGATGATCCCCAAATACGTCCTTAATTTCTTTTTGTGGGAACCATCAGCCTTCCTAGTGGCAGGATCTACATGAACCACTGGTCTCTCGACATCGACGGGTCTGGTAGCTAATGATCTCAGCCGTGTTGCTTTTCTAGTCTTCTTTGGCGTAGACGGTGAAGGTACTGACCCAAGTGGAGGAGGGGAGCTCGGTGGTATAGTCATGTTCATGTTAAAAAACAACATTAATTAAAGTCAAGTCACAAGTATAGTACGTTATGAAATTGTAAATGTGGAAACAAGTAAATATAAAAAAGATTACATTAAATGATGTTAATTAATTCTCCTTCATTATGATCGTTAGGATTTGCATGGACGTTGTCAACTTCTTCTTCTCTGTTGATGTTAGCCATTTGTGTCGATCAAGGAGGGAGACCAGTATCAAGGGTTGAATCATCATCCTCAAGATTAATACCAATGATTTTTCCATGTAGAACCAATGACCACTTTTCATCACAAGGGTCTTGAACATAAAACATTTGTTTAGCTTGTTCTGTCATGATGAAAGGCCCATTTTGATAAGCTAGCTTCTTAAGATCTACCAAAGTAAATCCAAAATCATCGATTCGCACACTGATATTGCTATCAACCCACTTACACTTGAAAACACACACAGTGAATTTAACATAGTTAAGCTCCCAGATTTCATTAATGACTCCAAAGTAAGGCATGGATGCCATACGAGGATTGTGGTCATTTACAGTAGCAAAGTGTTGGGATTCAACCCTAAGACTAACTCCACTGTTTTGCATTGTACTCTTGTCATCTTGTGATTTGGTGTAGAACAAATAGTTGTTGATATCGTATCCCTGCCAACTTCTAACATTTCTTTTAGGCCCATATGCTAACTTTCTTAATTTTCAAAGGCGTTATCGTCACCAAAGGTTGTATCTTTAAACCAATTTAGGAAAGTCTTGTTATGTGTTAGAGTCAGGGGGAGCTCAAGAGGATCAAGAAGCTGAGTCTTTTAGGCAGTAAAGTATTTAGGCTTTTTACATGCCAATTCAATTGATTGGTAGTTGTAATTTGTGTATGTCTAAGATGAGACTTCCTATGATCCATTGCATAAAGCTCATTTATGTTTTCATAATAGCATAAGTTTTTGAAAAAGCTTTTCTGAAAGCCAAGTGTTTCATGTTTAAGTTTTGGAAAAACAATTTATCATTGGTTTAATTGATTACCAACAAATGGTAATCTATTAATTATGTTTTAAAGAACACTTTAATCGATTACAAGAGTATGGTAATTAATTACACTCAGTTACAAACAGTTTCTATAAATAGATGTTGGGTGTTTTGAAAAGATACAAGGAATTATCAAAGTATTTTCATAAGCTTTCTGAAGAAAGAAAAAATTCAAAGTGCTATTCTGAGTTAGTCCCACAAATCCTCAGGCTTCAAGATTTCTAAAGAGGATTTCTTTTTGGGAAAAGTTTCAAAAGAAGATTTTGGAAGGAAAGTTCTGAAGTAGTTTTTTTCACCATTGATTCAAGCCTGGTAATCTTTTACATACATCAGTAGTGGATCATCAGATGGTTTTTTTCCATACAACTTGTTTGTAAATTCTTTTTGAATTTCTTTTTGTGTAACTATAATAATAGTTTTTCTTAAGGATTTGCTAGAATAAGTGTTTCTAGAAGTAAGAGTAGAGATAGATTTTCTCTATGTCTTGATCACAGAGAATCTATGTGAGTTAGATATCTGGTTCTTGATCTAGGTGTGATTGAGAGTGGTTGTAAAGAGCTACTAAAAGCAAGATTGTTATTAGTGGAACTTTAACTTGTTGGTTAGAAGAACTGGATGGAGCTTCTCAAGGTTGAGAAGTGGACCAATATAAATTTTTGTATTGACTACTTCATCTTTATCTTTTCTTGTGGTTATAATTTGTCATTCATTGGTGTAGCATTTCACAATCAACAGAAAATTTTTTTGATTACATTCTTTGAGGATTGGTGTTTGATTGGTTGAAAGCTTTCTTGGATTTTTTTGTGATACGATCTTTTTAACTCTGATTGCTTAAGAATTTTTAATTGGCCAAGATCAACCAATTCATTCTCCCTTTTGGTTCTTGTGTGATGTTCATACTGTTTTCAATTGGCATCAAGAGCAGGTTCTTGTGTGTTACTCAAGATCACTATCTTTTTTCAAAGAAAATGAATACCAAACAACTTACCTTCAAGGAGGGTGCCTCCCTCAATTGTCCTCCGATGTTTGAGGGAGAACACTTCAGTTTTTGGAAAAATAGAATACAGATTTTCATTCAATCAAATGACCTGGTGCATGGAATGCAATAGAAAAAGGTCATTTGATTCCAATCAAAATTGTTGATAAAAAAATGATTCCCAAAGAATGGGATGAAATGACAAACGTAGAAAAGAGGGTAGTTCAATGCGATTTCAAAGAAAAGAATATGATAACCTTTGCATTATCATCTAATGAATTTTTCATGACTGTTAGATGCAAGAGTGCTAAGGAGATGTGGGAAATGCTAGAAATTACTCATGAAGGAATAGATGATGTTAGAAGATCAAGGAAACATGCCTTGATCCATGAGTATGAGATGTTCAAGATGAACACAACTGAAATCATCTCTCAACTCCAAACTAGATTCACACACATCGTTAATCATCTTCTTGGTCTTGGAAAAACTTTTGATGCTGAGGAACTAAACATCAAGATCTTGAAATGCTTAACAAGACCATGACAACCAAAGGTGACAGTGATCAAGGAATCTAAAGATCTATCAAAGATGTCTGTGACTGCACTATTTGGTAAGTTACTTGAGTATGAGTTAGAAATGTCTCAAATGTTATGAAAGATGATGACTCAAGTGGACATGAAGGTGATGAGAATCTGAACCTAATAGTCAAAAGGTTTAGCAAATTCTTGAAGAAGAACAAGAATAGAAAGTTCACCAAGTTCAACAAAAGGAGTGACAACAACAACAACACCAACTACAACTGTTTTGAATGTGGTAAGAAGGCCACATTAAATCTGAATGTCCTATATATTTGAAGAAGCAGTTAGGTGAAAAGAAAGCAAAGAAAGATGGAAAATAAAAAAACTAAATGAAGAAGCAAATGTCTGCCTAACTTTAACAATTTATGAAGATGACTCATGTGCTGAATCAGAAGTAAATCCTGAACTTGAACAACTTGTTGATGCTTTCTATGAAATGCATGAGGAGGCTCAAAAACTTGTAATCTCCAACAATGAGCTAAAAGGTAACCTTAGATGACATATCACTAAACTTGCTTCAATGCAAGCTGAACTTTGTAACTTGAAAGAAGAGAATGAGAAACTTGTTTCAAGCTACAAAGCAAATGGGTGTGTGTGTGTGCTTCTTCCTCTTCAAAAGTAAATGAAAACAAAGCTTTGCAAAAAGAGTTCGATGAATTCAAAAAGAGCCAACTTGAAAAATGCATGACTTTACAAAGTCAAAACTCATACTTGGTAGATCTTCTAAAAAAGCTTTATAGAGAAAAATGAAGTTTGAATCAAATGTTAAGTGTGCAAAAGTATGCTGAAGATACATCTAGATTGGGTTACAAACATCAAACAAAACCTTTTGAAAGCACCAATTTTGTACCTCCAAAACAGACGAATAGAAAAAGGCTTTCAAAAATAAAGCATACTAAAAAGGATTATTTTGAAAGAAGATCAAAATCTGTTATATGTCATTACTGCATGAAGGAAGGTCATGCATCTCATAAGTGTTATGCTAGAAGGTTCTATGTGTCTAATGGAGACTGCATATGGGTTCTATGAAAAAGAGAAAAATAGCTAACCCTTATGGACCCAACCTTAATTGGGTACCTTTCTTTGCTACTTGATTTGATTGTTGTAGGTGTGTCTTGGTGACAAGTCCATGCTTACAAATCTGACTTTAAAGGATGGAGGATTTGTCACCTATGGAGACAACAATAAAGGAAAAATAATAGGAGAAGGCAATATTGGTAACAGCTTTAAAACCAAAATCAGAAATGTACTTTATGTGGAAGGCCTAAAGCACAATCTTCCAAGTATAAGTCAACTATGTGATAAAGGATTAAAGGTATCCTTTAATGATAATTGTTGCTTAATATGTGATGGCCAATCTGGTGAGGTTATTCATGTAGGAAAAAGAAAGGGAAACATCTACTTGCTTGCTATAGAACATGCATTCATTCATAATATTAATTGCCTAGTAAGTAAGATTGATGAATCATGGTTGTGGCATAGAAGAGCTAGTCACATTAACATGCATCACATGAACAAGCTTATTAGAAAATATTTAGTTATTTGTTTACCTAAACTTAAGTTTGGAAAGGGCTAACATTGTGATGCTTGTCAAAAGGGGAAACCAACAAAGATCTTTTTTCAAAATAAAAACTTTGTTTCCACCTCAAGACCTCTTGAATTGATTCACATGGATTTGTTTGGCCCTTCAAGAACTATGAGTTTAGGTGGCAATTACTATGGGCTTGTAATAGTTTATGACTACTCAAGATTCACATGGACTTTGTTTTTAAAATCCAAAAGTGATGCTTTTAATGCTTTCAGAAAATTAGCCAAGCTTGTTCAAAATGGAAAAGGCTGAAAAATTATCTCAATAAGAAGTGATCATGGTGATGAATTCCAAAATGAGCATTTTGTAAAGTTCTGTGAAGAAAATGGAATTAACCACAATTTTTCAGCTCCAAGAACACCTCATCAAAATGGTGTTATGAAGAGGAAAAATAGATTTCTTGAAGAAGGAGTAAGAACTTTTCTTAATGAGACAAATTTGCAAAAACATTTTTGGGCTGATGCAGTGAGCATTGTTTGTTTCACTTTAAATAGATCCCATGTTAAAGAACTTTCCTTATGAACTATACAAAGGTAGAAAACCAAACATTTCATAGCTTAGAGCTTTTGGTTGTAAATGTTTTGTTTTAAACAATGGAAATAAGTCTCTTGGCAAATTTGTTGCAAAGGCTGATGAAGCTATCTTCCTTGGATATTCATTACAAAGTAAAGCATATAGAGTTTTCAATAAAAGAACCTTATGCATGGAAGAATATGTACATGTTATTTGTGATGAATCTAACTCATCAAAAGAGGAACAGAGTTGTGATAATGATGCAGGTCCAATATAAGATTATGTCAAAATCAATGAATCAAATGAGAAGAAAAAAGATGAATCAAATGAAGAGATTGATCAGTCAACACCTACTCAAAAGCCTAAGGACTGGAGAACAACAAGAGATCTCTCCCTTGATAACATAATTGGTGAAGTAACAGAGGGAGTATCTACTAGATCTTCTCTCAAGAATTTATGTTGTGATATGGCTTTTGTTTCTCAATTGAACCTAAGAATATTGATCAAGCCTTACTTGATGAACATTGGATGCTTGCCATGCATGATGAACTTAATCAGTTCAAGAGAAATGAAGTATGAGAATTTGTTCCTAGACCTTTTTCTCATAAGCCAATAGGCACCAAGTGGGTTTTTAGGAATAAACTTGATGAAAGTGACATCATAGTCAGAAATAAAGCTAGATTGGTTGCAAAGGGTTACAACCAAGAGGAAGACATTGACTATAAAGAAACCTATGCTCCAGTAGCAAGGTTGGAAGCCATTAGATTGCTACTTGCATTTGCATATTTGATGGATTTCAAATTATTTCAAATGGATATAAAAAATGCCTTTCTTAATGGTTATATAGATGAGGAAATCTATGTTGATCAACCTCCTGATTTTGTTGATTGTAAACATCCAAATCATGTTTTCAAACTGAAGAAAGCTCTATATGGCTTAAAGCAAGCTCCTAAGTCCTGGTATGAAAGATTGAGCAACTTTTCACTTAGCTAATCCTTCATAAGAGGACAAGTGGATAAAACATTGTTCATCAAGAAATTTGCCAATGACATATTACTAGTTCAAATATATGTTGATGATATTATTTTTGGTTCAACTAACAATTCCTTGTGCAAGGAATTCTCAATCTCTATACAGAATGAATTTGAAATGTCAATCATGGGAGAATTAACATTCTGTATTGGACTTCAAGTGAAAAAAATGAAGAATGGGACATTTCTCAGTCAAACAAAGTATTGCAATGAATTGATCAAGAAATTTGACATGGAGAAAAGCAAGGATGTTGCAACTCCGATGGCAACCACAATCTACCTTGATTTAGATGAAAAAGGAAAGAAGGTTGATGAGTCAAAATACAGAGGAATGGTTGGATCACTATTTACTTGACTGCAAGCAGTCCAGATATAATGTTGAGTGTGTGCTTATGTGCAAGATATCAAGCTAATCGAAAAGAATTACACCTCATAACAGTCAAGAGAATCATCAAATACCTTAAATCAACTCCAAAAGTTGGTCTATGGTATCCCAAAGGTGCATTACTTAATTTAATTGGTTACTCAGATTTTGATTTTGCAGGATGCAAATTAGATAGGAAAAGCACAAGTAGAACATGCCATTTTTTAGGAAGTTCATTGATCTCATGGCACTGCAAGAAACAATCTTGTGTTGCTCTATCAACAGCTAAGGTGGAGTACATTGCAACTGGGAGTTGTTGTGCTCAAAGCTTGTGGCTTAAGCAACAAATACAAGACTTTGGTGTTGAATTGAAAGAAATTCCTTTACTATGTGACAACACAAGTGTTATCAACCTATCAAAGAATCCAATAATGCACTCAAGAAAAAAAGATATAGAGATCAGAGATCACTTTCTTAGAGATCACATTCAAAAAGGTAATTGCTCAATTGAGTTTATTGATACAAACAATCAATTGGCTGATATTTTTACTAAACCCCTTGCTAGATATAGATTCTATGCTCTTAGGAACATGCTAGGAATTCTTGATGAATCTAATATCTGACAACATGCTTATGATGTGTCTGACTTTATAACGCCTCTCTTTACCCTCTCGTGTTTTGGTTTATTTTAGATCAAATATTGTGTTTGCT
>CM023941.1:18420117-18445062 GCA_013407115.1 Glycine latifolia | reverse complement strand
AAAAAACAATTGAATATGGACATTATCGCATTGTATAAAATTGGAGGCTTAAAAAACACAAAATTATAAGATTGACCTATTTGAAATACGAAAGGTAAATGTTATAACATAAGTTGATAATGATAACATTGATAACATTGATAATGTTAATTATAAAAGATATGAACATAAAATATACATAGTTAAGGAACAAAAAAAGCAAAAGCATTGTTCTTGATATGCTTGGCCATCTGACAACACATGTACCAAAGCATTATGTTGTGGGTAGGATCTGGAAACTCCATAATGAACTCAAAGTTGGCTCTCAGTTGATTTTGTGTGGCAAAATTTTTCCACCCACTTCCAATTTTGACGCTTTTCCGCCAATGATTGAAGACTAATTTGCATTGTGTTTTTCCCTCAAAGTCGATGTGGGTGAACTCATTATCAGTTAGGAAATAGTACATTGAAGATGGAAGATCCTGGAATAATGATATTAATTGTTAGAATTTTATGGGAACTAAAAGAAAAAGAAAATTACAAAAGAAAGCACGAAGTGTATATTGTGATAACTTATAATGGAACTGCATTTGACCTTGTATTCATTGAGCAGAAGGCAGAAAACAACAGAGTTCGGGTTTTGCTTATATAATGAGTGCCATTTAGGAAATGCTTGAGGTTCAGATATGCTTTTATAAACAGTCATCAAAAATACATATTGAGCATAGTGAATCAAGGTAATTTGATGGTTACCTTGCAGCCCATAGTGGTCCCTTATGGTTGTCCAGCCAGCAGAAATTGCAGGATGTTGAAGGTTTTTGTTATAGGTTACCATATGATGTTGACCGTTGGCATCTATAAGATGCCAGGTGCGTTCCAAATGATTGTTCCATCTAATGGCAAAACTTTTGCTTATCTCTGCGTAAGGCTAAATGAACATATAAAAAAAACTATCAAAACTTTAAATTACATGATGGATGGTTGAATAATTAAGATTGTAAATTTATAACCTGGTCCTTCACATGAATTGTGTTTATGATTTCAATGGATTTGCTCTTAATATTCATCATTGTAAGAGACATGTCCTTGAGGTTTACTTGATTATCATCCATTGGTGCTAATATTATTTAGATACAATTAAAAAATAAATATTTCGAGGAGTCGAAATAGAGTGTTAAAAAGAATCGATAGATATTAAAGTGCAGAAAAAATGTCTAGTAAATTTGAACGTGTTGACTAAGACTGACCATTAAAACAGAATAACAAAATAATGGCGATGTAAGGGTAATAGCGAACACAGAAAATGAAATCACAATTTAAGTTGAACAGCATGCATAAACCAACCAGGTTACAAAATGCTAATACAGACCATTTGAACACGTAGGCTAATACATATGATTGAAACAGAGTACTGCACTGATAATGGCGATTATACAGAGCATTGAAACAGAGTTAATTTGAACGGGTAAACAGAGTTCGAACAATGATGAATACTTCTAAGTTTGTGGAACCAAAAAATAGTTGGTGTGTCAAGTTAAAGATTGAGTTTTTCAAATGATGATGACTACCATTTCCACACTCATGAGCAACAATACAATACAGAGAACATACAACAATGACCAAATGACAATGATTTTATCATTTCGTTTTATGTAAAGAAGAGTGGAGTTATTTGAAAATATTGACCTATTCACAGTTGAAGGAATGGAGCGTCGTTTGGTTGGCCGTGATTTTTCGTGTTGTATCTCCTGCTTGTGCACCTCGGATGGAGTGTATGTTGTTAGTCACTAACCTTCGTGTTTTCTCTATTTGGAGTGAAACATTTCGAAGATGGCTGGTGAATGAATAGTAGTTGTATTTAATGGCATTGGTCAGACCAATAGACATGAACTGATTGGTATGTAGTACACAGCTGAACCACTAATGGCACAAATATGACTTTTAAGTTTTAAGTGACTTGCCATTAAGGGCCCAACAAATGGTAAAACTAGACCAAGTTCATATTTTTTTATTTATGTTAATGTATTATTCTTTGCACGTGCAATAAACTAATCCACACAAATGGGCCCAACAAATAGCATAACTGAAGGTGAGTATATTACACACTATCCCAATGATATCTGAAATGTAATTAGTCTGTCTGTGCCACAAACATGAGTTGCACCTATGCCTGTACATGGCTCTAGTGTGGATATCTATTTTAGTCATTGCATTGTTATTTGATTAGACATTGTGACATCAATTAATCATTAATTAGAAGAAGAAGAAGAAGAAGAAGAAGAATAAATAAAGGAAAAACCAACGAACTAAACTAAATAATATAATTTAAGTTTAGTTATATTTTTAGTGAACAAATTTTGCAAAAAATCCAAATTGGTTCATAAAATTTGTAAACTGTTTGTAATCTATTAAACCTGATGATGTTAATGAAAGTGATATGGTACAAATGTGGGCAATTCGATCTGGTGTTTTGGTAGTAGTTTTGTTGTATCCATATTGTTAGAGTTTAAGGCCCAACACATATGATGGAGAAAACAAAGGATTGGGTGTTTCTTACCAGATATTAAGCATGTTCCATGAAATATTTATAGGAAAAAGGCAGAATCAATTAGGTGAAGACAACAAAACTTTTACTGCAAACATTGTATTTGGTTGATGATACAAGTTTCATGTATATGTTTGTTAATATACTGCATTTAATCAAGGTTCTAATGTAACAGAGTGATAAAAAAAAATAGGTGGTACCAAAAATGCAATATGACAGTGTGGAGTTGCATAACATAGAGATAAAAGTTGTAATGTATTGAGTGATAAATGGTGTGAGATGCTGAATACATTAGGCCAATTTTGTTATATAAATTCATCATAATGTATTTCTACACATTAATACAAAGTTAGGACTTCCTAAACATTTTGGAAAACTTATTTGAAAACTACATTGGTAGTTACATTTTGTGGTTTTCCTTCCTTGTCATGAATGAGTATTTTCAAACCATTTTTACTTGTTACTCTTGAAAATGCAACATACAGCTGCCCATGGCTAAAAACAGGATATGGAAGATATAAGCCAACAGATTAAAGAGATTGCCCTTGAGATTTATTTATTGTCATAGCATATGAAACAATAATTGGGAATTGTCTTCTAATGAGCTTGAAAGGCCAAGGAGACTGTAATGGTGATAGTGACATCCGTGGAATGTAGACTATATTACCAATGTTTTTCCCAGAAATGATTCACCCTTCAATAACATGATTAGCCAATCTTGAAACAATTAGTCGTGTACCATTGCACAACCTTTCTGCTTGATCCAAATTTCTGATTAACATAATAGGTGTGCATATCTTCAATTTGATTGTATGATTAGGCAAGCCTGATGTTTTTAATGAATGTAGAAACTCTGGTGTTATAGATTGGACAACTTCAATTTCTTCAACATCTGTCATGTCAATGGAATCAGCGCTTACAAATTCTTGTTCCTCACTTGGAATAATGTCCAAAACATGATAATTTATTCTATCCACAATATCAATTGTTGAGGCTAGAATAGCCCTGCTGCTTAGAAAGGCTTCATTGTTATAGTTGTGCTTGATATCTAGATAGGTGTGTTTGACAATTGATTCAATTGGATCATTGAAATTTGATATAAGTAAATCAGATGGAATGTTAACTTCATAAAATCCATCATTACCTGTGCCTAGATTTCCATTACCAATATCTAACAGCCACTTAGAAAACTGTGAAATTTCTTGTGTATTTGCTAATTCTGAGTTAACTTGCAAGCGCATATTCTTGGTTAGCTTTAGAACAATGCAGTATTCCCACAGGTATGAAGCCTTAATGGTAGCATGAACAATGTCTGATCTACTGCCTCTAGGTATTACTGGTAGGATTTGGCAAAGGTCACCTCCAAAAACAACAACTTTTCCACCAAATGGTAGAGTTTCTTCAGCAGATGTACACATTATGTCCTTTAGTGTCTTGTCCAAAGCTTCAAAACAGAATTTGTGTGTCATTAGTGCCTCATCCCATATTATTAATCGTGTTGACTGTAATAGACCAGCTAGCTCACTACCATGGTTGATATTACAAGTTAAGTGCTGTAGTGTAGGAACGGGAATTGAAAATTTGGAATGTGCAGTTCTGCCATTGGGTAACAACAACGAAGCTATATCACTTGAGGCAACTGTTAAAACTATTTCTCCTTTGGCTCGCAATCCAGAGGCTAATGTTTTCCACATGAAATTTTTTCCAGTACCTCCATGGCCATACAGGAAAAAAGTTTCACCCTGCTGTCTATCAACTGCACTCATTATTCCATTAAATATAGTTGTCTGCTCATCTGTACCAGACATAAATTTGTATACTTTTTCAATACAACATGTGTAAGATAACAGTATTTTAAGGAAAATTTATATAAGTAATGGTTTGTAACCTGTGAGAGTGGTAACATATGTTTCAAACTCAGATTGTAATTGCTCCTTGTCATATGAATATTCAGCATATATGTATATGTTACCATAATGGTTCTGTGCTACACCATTTGGAAAAGGTATAGTGGGAAAATCCTTCAATGATTTTCGGTTTGACTGCAATATCTCCTCAATGTGTAGCAGTGCCAAGTTCTGTAAGTCTTCCATCAGAAGCTGCAAATCTAGTGAAATAATTTCAAAAGTATGGTATGTTATCATTTTGCCATAGAAAATTGAATTTAAACATCCACTTATTTGCTTGTGTTTAATACCTGGTATGTTTGTAAGCTTTCTTTGATCATGTAGGATACCATCAATTAAATAAGTGGATGTTTCATCCCAGACATGGGGTGGTCTATCAATGCTATTTGAGCGAAGCATAGTAACAAACAATTTCTTTAAAAAATTGCCAGAACCCCAAAGGTATGCTTCTTTCAATGCCTGAATGTATTCTTTGTCATCATGCAAAATCCCATTGCAAAACATGCTTCTCTAAAGGAAGGATATAGCTTTCCAGCTACGATACAGATTTGTTCATAATTGGTTGGCCCTTTCACCACTGACAACATCATTCTAAGGTAATACAATTCTCCAGTACGTGGAGGAACCCAGTTAAGCCTGCCGATTATGTTTCCTTTTTTCCTTGGCTTCCATTGTCTCTCCTTGGTAACATATGTAAATTTTTTGATGAATTGAACATAAGTTAAATCCTTGGCTTCTGTGAAGATGGTATTAGCATGCAATCAAGATGTAAACATTGAGTCTTTAACGGTTGGCTTTGAGAGCAATGCATCAATGTCATCATCATCTTCAAAGATTACAGAATTTTCTCCAGGCAAGTGAAAGTATAATCGCTCAACCGCAGGGGATCTCTTGTGTATGTGGAATGAGAATATCCTCCAGCAAGCTTCACATGGAGAAATGTATCTTCCATCTACATAGTGCTTAATCTCATCAAGACATTGCTCAGTTGTTCCAGACTCATGTTGCATAGGCACAAGAGCAGCTGTTATACGATCATATCCATTATTGATGTACTTGAAAAGATATTTGATAGATGTTGATTGATTGCACCATTCTACATTGATGTGAGCCTGATATTTCAACATCTTTGCATTGTATGGCACTACATATCTGTTATCTAATGGTATATGATTTTTCTCATCATTACGCCTTCTATAAATAGGATATCCATCTTGGTCAACAACTGTATCAATTTGCCATTTTTTTGGGAAAAATCTGGAACACCTTCCATCCTTCATGCAGGGAGATTAGCATGGCCTCACGGACCATGCATCATGTGATTCTTCACATATTCATAAAGTTGTGGTTGCAATGTTGAATATGGTATCTCAACTGAGATGATGGTATCAATATCTGAAGGAGATGGATACTTGCTAGAAGGATGCAAGAAAATCAATATATGAGCATGTGGCAATCCACGCTTTTGGAAGTCAATTGTGTAAATATCTGCAAGCAGTAAATTGTTAGTTTGAAGGTCTATCTGATTAAAAGTACATACTAACTAATGGATGCATATTGGGTTTAATGTCTTACATGCTATCACATTGCCCAATACTTGGTTATGTTTCAAGTCATTCATCAGTTGGTCAAGCTTCATTTTAAAAATCCTGGTTATAATATCTGGGCGATCAGCACCATTTAAATTCATTGGTGACACAGACCTTTGAATCTCAAGCCAGTAAGGATTACAAGTGAAAGTCAAGAATAAATCAGGAAATCCAACACTGCTACATATGACCATTCCATCAAAGTATAATTGGTCCATATACCTGCGGCCACCAACAAAGGACGAAGGCAGAACAATACGCTTGCCAAAATTGGCACGCTGTGCTTCTGTAGTTTGAGACTCGATTAATGTGTTGTATTTATCACACCGAAGTTTCTTTTGATGAGTCCTTATGAACCACAATCACTCTGATTCCATCATAGTGTAACCATCAACAATAAACTGTTGAAACAGTCTTATGGACCTCAATAATGTTTGACTCTCGCGTCTTCTAGACTGTAGCCTGAAACACAATAGCTCTTTGATAGTAACTTTGTTTCTCTTTCTTTGATCTGAATCTTGCATATCTCTATGCTTGATATCATTGCGATAGCCATCTTCACCATAAGGAAACAACAAAGGATATTGCAATCCAAGATAACTTGGATGAAGCTCATTGATTCTTTGCAATCTTCCACTTTGTTTTTCAAGAATAATATCTCTGTTTATAGTTTCAGATGTGTCTCCAACAATGACTGCAGCAACCTCCGAAACTGTGGGCAAATTGTATATCCTGTCATCTTTTTTCCTATCTGAAATTAATTGTAAGTTAACATTTTGTGTCTGACAACTGTCATATCTATCTTTTGCCATCCTGAAAGATTTAGCAAACACATTGTGTGTATCAAACATGTCTTTCAATTTTGACACAAGCTGTGAATCAAGCTGTTTTTCCCACCTAAAAAAATGATTATCCAAAAAATATATCAGTTGTTTTTACTGTTAGACATGATTACTTCGGATTGACATTTTCATTAAGTGTATTTGTTAATACAAATACATGAAAATAACTGAATCAAAGAAGAATTACAATAACAGCAGTAAGAAAACAGTAGCAATACTTTGGCACAGACATTTTCATTACATCAAACTTAAATGATAACAAACCAAAAAATGAGACAATTTTTACATATCAGCATGAATGTAGTTGTAACACACTTATTCCATTTTGGTATTGTCAGGTGTTTTTACCGATATATGTGGTTTGAATTTAGTGTATTTGTTAATCACAAATGCATTACGAATAACTGAAGAAAAGAAGAATCACAACAACAGCAGTGACTTTCACAGTAGCAATACATTGGCATTTTGATTTTCATCACACCAAACTGAAATGATAAAAATCCATAAAATGACACAATTTCTACATATCAACATCAATGTAGTTGGAACACACCAAATCTAAGTGAAACTGAGTGAACAAGCCTCACCTTGTTGCACCAATTCTGTTTTGAATTTCATTTTCTGTGTCGTAGATATACAACTGAGCAAACTTTGGAGGTTTTCCAAGCATGGGTAATAGGCTACCAATTAAATGGCATGATTGTCCATGAATTCTATAAATTGGTGGGTCTTTCCCATTTAATAAACTTTTATCTATGTTGGCACCAGGAAAGCTGAAAGCAAACATCATGTTTTAAGATCGGATATTGTCTTGGTAATTTTTGCTTTCCTGAGAATGTCTATCACATAGTAGATGTTGCAACAGGCTTGGTGGATTTTTTAAAAAAGGAAGTTGTATCCTTCCAATGCGACAACATAGACTATATTTAGCTTTACTGCGGTTTTTAGTTTTTCTGGTACTTTCTGCATGCCACATAGCAGCTTCGCAGTATGGACACGTTTCAGTAGGATCTCCTAAATCAACATATCCTAACAAACAAAAGACTCATGAGAATGATATTCACAATTGTGCTGCAAACAATCACTATTTTGATAGACATTCAGACCTGATTCAATATGCTCAACATTATCATCATTCCCATCTGATACTTCATGCTCTGTGTATGAACCATGTAGATTATCAAAACTTTCTGCACAATGGACAATGTTATGACATTTGGTATCAGTATATATGCTATTGAATTTGTTAACTATAAACAACAGATTTCAAACATGTTCTACTTATTGGTACAATAATGTTAGAATTATAGTTACCTTCAAATCTCTGTTCAGTTTCACCGGTGTTTTCATTTTGAACATCACTTGTAGCAGGATGGTCTGTTGAAGACACATCATCAAATTCATTAAGTAAATTACATTGAACTGTACTAATTTGGTTTACAGATTTCTTTCTCCTGTTTATCAAGTCATTGGATTGTGGCTGAATATTAATGGTACTTCCATGTGTGTGTTGATCCGTTTGTTCAGTGCGTAATGTTCCTGCAGACAGTACAAATTCTGTAATAATGATACTTGGTTACAATTAATGTTTTAATAGGATGTGGATATCAGTGAAAAAATGGCAGACGTTTTTTTTTTGTTGCTTATGTGTGTCCTGAATGCAGTTGTGTCTTTAGTTACTGATACACGCTTTTGTTGGATCATGCTCTTTCGATGTAATCTTGCAACTTCAAAATCCAATTTTGCAGTTAAATTAAATTTCTTTCACCTTTAGTTTGACATTAGTAACATTGTGATTAATACACAAACTACATGCAGTCATTACTGGTGTACCAGTATTTTGCTGACACAATCTAAATCCATATGCAATTTTTAAAAGTATTAATGATGAACACCTAATGGTTAGTCAAAACTGATGCAATGTCAGTATTATAGTTACCTGCAGTCTGGGTACGACATTTTTTAATGCCTCCATGTATAACATGCAGAACATGATCTGTGGGTTCCACATACTTTTCTTTTCCTTGTTGTGACTGATAATGAGCATCATTTCGGTGTTCTTCTAAAATGTTAGCAACATTGCTCTGGTTACGTGTGGTTTGACATGAAGTTGTTTCTGTTGCATTTAAGTCGGTGACCGTATCATGTGGAAGCTTAGAGCTGTTATTGATAGTTTTCCCTCTTTTGATGGGAATTCCATGGTAAAGTTGCTGACTGTTACTTATATCAGCTAATATCCTAATATCAGTTTGTTGAACACCTGGTTTTGAAATCAAATTAAATACATTAGTTGTGAAACACTTCCATTTAGTATAATAACTTAAACTTAAGCAAATGATTAAAAACATGCAGAACCTTCATTTCTATGGGCAATGTGGGTCGAATTAGTAGTACAATCATTACATTTTCCCAATCTCTTGCCTGTTAATATGAGTTTCTGTTTTACTCTAGTCTGTTTACCACAAAGATTTCCATTACAACTGTTTTCTTCCATTTATCAGTTACCTGTACCAAAAAATGAGCTGATATATGAGCAGCGTATGAACGCATTCCCAATGGCTTTCTCCTTCTGATGTAATAGTAATTCACAATGACCAGAGTTATGCTCTTTACAAAAGAAACTTGCTACAAAAATTATTTTAATATAAGCATGGACTTTCTATACCAATACCCAAGTGGAAATAACTTAGATTTGACAACAGCAGACCATGCTTATATTTTGGGAATTTTGGGCAGTCACATCGAAAAGTTGGAGGCTTATTATTATACTTAATTTACTCATTGTTTTCATTTGTAGTGGGCCACTGTGCTTAGTTTATTGACAGCTGATTTTTGGCTAATACCTTTCATTGGTCACTTATAATTAATGGGAAATGATAATCAAATAGCCTTGTACATAGCTTGAATCCACTTTGTTGCTGGAGCAGATTTTTTCCTGTTATCTTTTGAACACTTATTTTTTCCTATAAGCTCCCAGATTCCATTCTCGTAAAATGTAATGTTTTGTTTCATGATCTTTTGTCCTCAACATTTTTTAGTTCCAATCTACTTTTTTAACACCACTAATCTATGGTTGTATTTAATAGGTAATTGAAAAATATAGTATAGCTATGGCCTTATTTTTGTATTCCATCTTGCAAGTCAGACATAATAATTGGATTTTTGTATTGATATATTTAACTGACTAATTTAACATTATATATTGAAAAATTCCATTTTACAGGCATTTATGTAATGGCAATCCATTAAATGGATACGTTGTTGTCTTAGCATGACAGTAGATAGCCTATTTGCTTTTTGATAAAATTAGATATTTATATTTTCAAAGTATGATTGCAAAAATAGTTACTGTAAATACAAATGGTACCATTGCATACAGATAAGAAAAGATATTTATACTGGAATATTGTTTATACAGCTAACCAAAGTTGAAGTTTACAAACCACTACATTTAAAATTGCCTCAAAAAAACCAGTATCCATTTGTCCCACAGTGCTAAAGACAACATGTATCATTTGTCAGCTTTGTATGAACAACATATTACAAAACAGGTATCTAACAAAATGCTTAAACAGTGGTTAACCATCACTCTGTCTTTATATGGTTTGTCAAAGTTTACAAACCACTACATTTAAAATTGCCTAAAAAAAGCCAGTATCCATTTGTCCTACAGTGCTAAACACAACATGTATCATTTGTCAGCTCTGTATGAACAACATATTACAAAACAGGTATCTAACAAAATGCTTAAATAGTGGTTAACCATTACTCTGTCTTGATATGCTTTGTCAACCTAGTACATGATAGTTGAATTTGCGATAAATCCTCAAATGGTATGTTCTCCAATTCATTATCAGTGAGTCCCAAATTTTGTTTAGCTGGTGTTATTGAGGAAATACAATTCGGATCAAACTCAGCAATGGCTGAGAAGCATTGCTGCAGCAAATATAATGTGAAGAAATATATTAGTCACGCAAGACTGTTGGATACACTTATGTATGAATAAAGCAGTTAACACTTAATCACTTACACTGTCAAGACCATCATGAATTAGAGACACTAATGAAATTGATGGATCAGCTTCATCCTTAATATAAAAAAGGTTTGGATTACATTATATGCTTTCATAATTGCTAACCATGTACAAAACAATAAACGTCACCTTTTGGCAAAGGGTTGGTAGCTTGGCCAGCACAGAGCTAACTAATGTCTCATCTTGACACATTTGAGACACTGAATGTCGTGTATTTCCAGGTATGACTTTAAATTTAAATGCCATTTTTTTACCCAACAAACGATCCAAAGCTTCGGGTATGTCTCTCGGATCAAATTCCCCTTCCTATATAATAACAATCATGATATTAACATGACATTTATAATTTGATGTGTTTAAAAGTAATAGTCTCATATTGTGTTTGGATTAGATTCACCTCAGCAATCATTTTCTGCTTGATATCAGCTGCAGTCTTGTTAATAAGGGCAACACATTCACGATCCCACAATGTAAAATTTGCAGATTCATGAGGCTGTGATACTCTGAGCTCAACCCGAAACCTATGATTAATATGTATCAAATGGTTATCAACAGACGTAAACTGGTAATAATTGAGAATACCCATCATATAAGTTAAATTGACCTTGGTTGCACGGATCCACTTTGATTGCCACAGCCAACACAAACAAAAGGCTTAGACTCTGCATCAACTTTCTTGTTGCATTTGGGACAGGCATCATAAATCCAACCATTGGCTACCAACAACTTAGTTATAGTAGCCACTGTCACACACAACAAATCCTGCAGCAAAAGCATGTGATCATATTATCCTTGAATACAGTTCTTGACTACAAAACCGAAACCAAAATAATGTAGGAATGTTAATTCAAACCGTTTTCACTTGGCTAAGTTGATCTAAAGATTTGACTTCTACATTATGAAGAAACTGATCCCCAATAGAATACACTGAAGAACTTGAAACCTGACTTCCAAGTTGGGTACATGTTTTCAAGGATAGTTGACTTGGATCCATTCTGAAATAAATACACACCACAATATCAAAATAGTACAACATATAACAAAATCATATAATATATAACCAAAAAATAACCAACCGATCCTTAAAATCCACAATCTCCTTAATATCTGTATTCATAAATAAATCACTCCCATACATTGAATTCTGTATAGCTATAGGATAACTGTCTGTGAACAAACCATAGGTATATAAGGACGCTAACAACAATCAGTAAAGTATAGTTAAGTGCATACTACAACTTATAAATGAAACCTGAACGCTAACAACAAACCTCTAGCTTCCTTAATTTTAGCCATAGTCAGTAGTAATACCACAGGCCCTGTATCATGTCTATCAAAACAGTCTTTAAACTTGATAGCTAGACCTTCCCACAGAGTACAGCTTATTACACTACCATTGTTCAATAATATAAATGAAAAAGTCGTTAAAAGGTATACAGTTTGTTATAACACCATGAATACAATAAATAAAACAATGAGAGAGATAAAAAAATACCATTCATCTTTAAGTGTAAAAACAACTTTCTTTGGTTTTCCATCAAGATTCCACTGACCAATGTCAACAACCTCACCAATAACATCTTCAACATAAATTAAACATAAAAGTACAATTAAAGAAAGAAAGTTGTTTACTATTAATGAATAAACTTTGTCCCACATGCAAAGATGGTACCTATTAGAAAATCAGGTGAGGCAAAGCCATTAACAATGTCATCAAACATGGTGAAAGTGTACATTTGATCAAGAATGTCAGGTATTTCAAAAGGTGTTATCTTTGTTGCTTTAACAAAGTTAATTTTGAATGGATGATGGGTAGCCTTGTACTGACCAGAATTTGTGTCTACCTCAAAGTTTTGGATAATATAAGTGTCACCTATTTGCAAATTTACGTTAAGGAGCTGTTGATCAACATTCTTCATTTGAGCAACAATTTTATCACCCTACAGAAGCAACATTAAAACCAAACTTATCATTTTGTTTTAGCTAAATAGTGTTATAGCTACAGTTTGAATAACTTAATCTGACCTCCTTGTCCATCAATTTAAGCTCAATGGTAGACTTAGGTGATCTATGTATAGTCTACATGTTAATATGAACAACAAGCTTCCATGTTTCTTTGCTATCATTAATTTCACCTATACCATTCAATCTACGAAATAGTCCTAACCATATACACAAATGGAAGTTATGTATAATGATCCAAATGGATGTAAATATGTGGTATCACATGAATTTAAAACTTACCAGTGGCCATTAATGTTTGTCCGAGCAATACAAACAAAGAGGTTTGTAAAATGTCAGAAATGTGTACAAATGGACAGTATACATAAGATAAACAGCTTCACAATATGAACAAAGGAACAGGTTTTAAAAGTAGCAAAATGACATAAACAACTTAACGTGATTTTTACACACAGGTTCACAAATGTCTACAAACGAAATGGCACAATAAACAAATCTTGTTGAACAAATGTTTCACATTATCATAACCACATGAAACCTGCAGTTTTAACTTAGCACATGATGTACACAGCTTAGTCAAATTACAAAATGGACATAAAATGCATTAGAAAGTAATAGGAAGGTGTTTACCAAGGACATAGGAGAAAAGCAAGCTACAGGTGTTGAACAAAAATTAAACAACATATGAAAAGAAAGCTTAGCAAAAGATTACAAAAGGACTTAAAATGAGTTACAAAATTAAAAGGAACATGTTTACGAAGGAGTTACCACAAACAAAGATAAAATGGAGTGGCTGATATTAACGTAGAGGATACAGAATCTAAGCAACCAATATTAAACAACATATCAGAAGAAACCTTAGCAAAAGATTACAAAATGACTTCAAATGCGTTAGAAAAGAAAAAGGAATGTGTTTAGGAAGGAGTTACCACAAGCAAAGATGAAATCAAAAATGGAGCACAAGAATGACGAAAACGCAAAATGAAAAGGATGTTGGTTTCTTCTGAAACAGATTACCATAAGATGAAATTCGGAAATATAGCAGAAGAATGATTTTTAATGCAAAACGTGTTTACGAAGGAATAAGCCATCCTAGCTCGGCGACGTCAACTCATAGACCCAGTAGGTAGCAGAGGCTATTTTCAAAGCCTAGATGGTTCACGTGTGGCTTCAGCATTCTAAATTGGCGCTTCTTTTTTTCACCAAGCTAAAAAACACAAAATTTGAATCTTTTACTGGTGAAAGTTTCCGAAGCTTAGGTATGGAGTGCTAACAGTAGTTTTTGGAAAGTGAGGAAGTGAGGAAGAAAAAGCAAGCTGAGAATGCAATTTAGCCCAACACGTGGAAAACGAAGCTGACAAAGCCTGTGAGGAGGACACATCATTTCCAAAACTGAAAATGGATATTAATGTGACACTTGGCTAAAAAAGTATTCTTTTCTTATAGTATAGATGTGGCAATAGCTCCCAAAGTCCCCTTACAGAAATATCCTCAATAGGAAACAAAGATTGCAATCTTTCACTTGCCATCTTAGTCCTGAAATTGATTAAATATCAAACTTATATCAAGAAATTAAAATTTCCTGAGATATATTTTTTCCAAAAATATATTTTTGATCTCTCATCTTTTTTTTTAAGTAAGGATATTCTTGATTGAAAGTTAATGACTAATTTTTCAAATTACCCAAATTCATTTAAAAAAGTTGACTTCCCTCAAATATTTTTCTAGACACAAAATTTTAAACATCAATCTTTTGACCACAAATTTAAAGGACAAAATCATTTATCAAGTATATAATAGTATATTAGTTCATTATAATGTCTCTTATAATTTTTTACATTATTAGAATTAATTTTGACTGAAATGACAAGTAATAATTAACAAGTGACAAAATTGGTGGAATTAATTAAGTTGACCCAAATCCACCCGATAAAATATAAGGCTTAGCCTTGGACTTAATTTCTTGGTCCAAATTAAATGTGAACTTTTTTATTCGATCCAATCATGATGCATTATAGGCTAAACCAGCAAAAAAATCTATTAAAAGTTAGTAACTGAATTTTTTGTCCAGCCCATTATAGTCCACAACCCCCATTGGGTAACCTGTTTCGCCACCTATTTATATAACCTGACATCTCTCTCAGTGTCAGCAAGATGACCAACTTAGTGTTATAAACTGACCAAGGGACTAGCCTGGTATAACAAAATCAAAGTAAAACCTTTCAAAATTTTAAACTTTAACATACGAAACTGAAACAACAAAATACGGTGATAAGACTATAAGTGTATTTTAGCGTATATTCTTTTAAGAAAAAAGTAAAAAGTTAATTAACCCTCCAACACCAGCAAAGCGAATAGCGAAAGGGGAGAGAATCTTAAGCGAAGCGATGGAGTCTCAAGAAACTTCACCTGCAACAAGGAAGACCCTCAGTTCCCCATCTCTTGCAGCCATCTCTATCGGAGCTGAAACTGAGAACCATTGCACGCTTGCGCTGTTCGGGTTTGGGTTCCATTTCCTAAACAGTAAAGTTTTTGCTCCAAAGGAAATTGGAGGGGTCCACTTTGAGAGCATAAGCGCAGGGTAAGCTTTCCCTGCTGCGCGAACTAACAAGGCGCTGTAATAAGTCTTATATTTTAATTAAAAAATTACATAATTTCTGTAGTATGTGGCAACTTTAAATGTAAAATTTGACTTAAAAATTAAAAGATTTAAATATATTTTTTATAATAATATATATTTTTTCATATTATTACCTATTAATTTTAATTTGTTACTAAAAAAATTAAGGTTATGGTACTTATGTTAGTGAGATCTTATATGAACTAGTGCGATTTTGATTGTCACATCAAATTGGGTATACACTTGTTGTTGTTTGATTTTCTGCATAATTATATTTTTTAATTTTACAACCTGATTTAAATTAAAATTAAAAAAAAATTATGTTCAACACTTTTCTTCTCAATCTCCTTCTTAACATCATTGTCTCCCACTTTTTTTTCAACCACATCACCAACACCTCCTTGATGGTTGCCGCATTTTGATATGGGCCCCTCACCATCAACCTCATCAACGACCCCCTCCGCTCCTCTGCAAAATGAAAACAACAAATCTAATAACTTCATTTTTCTTTCTTTCCCGATTTCTGCTCCAGTTGTAAACTATTTATAAAATTGATTGAGCAATTATGTAGATCATAGCATTTTGAGCAGGACACGTGCTAGAACATGTTTTTGGGTTAAAAAAACAATAGAGAAAAAAAATGTGTTTATGAATTAATGTGATTTTCATTCCTTATTTTTTCAAAATACTAAAGTGATTCCAACTGATTTTGCGAAATTGGTTGAGGAGTTTTGTTCCCCTTCTCTAGACAATTAAAAACCATACTTGTTCGCCCCTTTTTGCCATTGGAAACCAGATGCCTAGTCTCCAGAGCAAAACATGAAGTCATGAATTGATATAAATTAGCGTCGATCTTTTGTTACTAGAGTGGATAAGCAAACACTAACCACGTGTTTTTCTTAATGCACTCATGACTAAGTTTCCAAATAAAACATTTAGCCCTCTCTAGACCCTTCCAATTAGCAACAAGTTTGAGAAAACTAGAATACATAAAAGGGATGTTATTACTAACCACCTTATACGCAGCTCGCAAAGCAAAATTACCATCACTAGAGTGCTTCTAAGCCATAACATCTTTTTTATCATTTCGAATAGGAGGAGAGGTGGATATGATCTGATTTACTGACTACTTAGATCCATAACTCTCAAAACTATTCACCAACCAGTTTCCATTAATCCCCACATAATCGGAGACCTTCTTCACCATCTTTGATTCAGGAATAGCCTCAGCATAGCTATCAATCAGAGGAAAGCTTCCAGGGATCCAGCAATCACACCAAATGCCTAAACTCTTGAAAACGTATCAAGATCCAGGAATAGCCTCAACACAAGCAAATGCACACCACAAATGCCTAAACTCTTGAAAACCTATCAAGATCTAAAACACATGTAGAAAACCCACTACATGCATACCATTAAGAACCATACTCAATGAAAAATGAAAAAAAAATCAATTAAGGAAAGATGTCACCTTGTCTGTGAAAGATGTGAAAGTTTTGTAATACTCCCTATGTAGCCTCAAACTACTCTTCATGATCCATGCCACGATCCATTGAATTCATGTGAAATGATGTTTTCAATCATGGACCAAAGTGGTGATGACACTCTAAGGTTTTTATGAACTCTCTCAATGAAAACACAATGAAAAATATAAGAGAAAATGACATCACACTGAAATCCTTTGAAAAACTCATTTTTACAGCCTTAGAATTAAAATAAATTTATGCCGTAGAGATATGAGACTATATAATTGAGGGTGACTTAAAGAATTAATTGGTACTACCTATACCAACAAAATGTATATACTTTTCTTTGGTTCGAGGAAGAAGCAGACGAAAGTTGGTAGGCATGTAACACCATGATTGAATCACACCAAAATGAGAAGAATCCAAAGGTTATACAAGTGTGGGACTATACAGTTGAGGATGACTTAAATGAATTAATTGGTACTACCTATACCAACAAGATACATCTACCTTTCTATGTGGTTTGAGGATAAACCAAGCGAAAGTTGGTGGGCATGTAACACCATGATTGAATCACACCAAAATGAGAAAGATCCAGTAGGTATGGGACTGTACAATTAAGGATGACTTAAAGGAATTAATTAGTACTACCTATACCAACAAGATGTATCTGCTTTTTGGTAGCCTATCAATGAAGAACCCCACAATTAAGCATACTTGACTTGGAGTAGTTATGGGATGAGTGACCTTCTGGAAAATTTCCACAAAAACATGTGAATGAGGACAAAGCATGTTGAATAGTCTATCTCTTGGCTTTCTCAAATCCCTTAGTATGTTGTTCGATCACTACCTCTTTAATTGTGACCACTATGCTCTCGGCCTTCACCTTGGCCAACTTCTCATCATCTATCATACGATTCTTTTTCACTAGAGACTTTTTCAATTTCTCTATATCAATTGGATCAAACGCATAATGTCCTCAACCTCGTTCAACTTAAGCTCCCAATTTATCTTCTCATCTTCAAAAAGCACTACCTGACCCTCAAAGGTCTCAACCTTATTGTCGAGCTCTTCATGTGTCTTAATAGCACTCTCAAGAGCCTCCACAGTTGCGACACGATCTTTCTTAAAAATTTCAATTTGTCCAAGACACTTCTCCTTCTCAGACCACCCAAAGTGACCAAGGGCCCATGCACGTTCCATAATATCTGAAAAAGGCTGAAGCCTCGTGCTCAATATTGGTATTGGCCAACAACTCCCTGTTGATCAAGGACAAAGTACCCAGCTCAAAGAAGCAAGAGGATTGAATGCTTCACCTAGACATGGTGAACTTCTCGATGGACAGGGAGAACGACTTCTCATTGCCATGGGCGAGCAAAGCTATAACACCCTGAAATTTCAACAATTGAAAAAATATGTTTGATGTATTTCTTGTGTTATTTGATTAGTTAGATTAGTTGAATTGTTGTGTAAATTATCCTTGTGCAATTGCTTGGTGTGAATGTTAAGTTATGTGAAATTTGTTTGATCTATGTTTAAAATGTGTGATTGATAGTTTGACCCAAAACCTGTTTTAGTAAAACTACAATCTCAGACTTGTTCACCAATGGATCTCCTTCAAATTTTGACAGTAGGTTCACAACCCATATCTTCATATTTTGATCGTTGCGATTTGCAAAATAAATTTTGATATCACACAAAGCGCAATTCTAGGCAGAGAAGAAATTGCGCTGAGAGAGCAAAGCTAGCTAAACGAGATCTGCAACTTATAAATACGTCCAATAGTGTAGAACAATGCAATTTTCACTTTTTTCTCTCTCTAAACTCTCACTCAAACCCTAGAACCCCCTCTTTAACCACCCACAGCCACGAGTGACTACCATGAGCCGCTGTCACTTGTCGTTGGACCACCGCACAAAGAGAAACACTTTAATCGAAGCGAAATCTTCAAAACTCAACTCAAGGATTCGGTAGAGAACGGAGCCTCCAATCATCCTTTCTTGATTTCTTCGAGGTAACCATGGTTTCCTTGTCTTCTCCTAGTTAGTTTAAGTCTCTCTTAGTATCTCTTGTGATTTGGGTACCGTCATTGGGTGTTTTTACACTTCCTTTGAAAACCCTTTGAAAATGAAATGTTGTAAAAGTTTCCTTTTTATAAAATTGATGTCATTTTTGTGACATTTGTTAATCCCCAGTCACATTGGTGTGATTGAAATTTCAAAATGATGTCTTTTTTATGTGGACTTCCAAAACACCATTTTAGCCCCTTTTTAATTTGAGTAGGTATTTGTCCCCAAATGTTAATATTAACCTTGTCTTTGAAGTCTATACTAAATTAACTTTGATTGGTATATAGAGCTCTGCGTTTGGGCCAAAGCATGTGAACTTGAGAGATCTCAAAACATAATGTTGATATGATTGATGATATTGAAATAAGATAATGTTGATGTAGTTGATAATATTGAAATGAAATGATGTTGATGTTGTTGATGACATTAAGATTGAGATGATATTGATGTTGATCATAACATTGAGATGGGATGATGTTTATGTTGATGATGACATAGATGAGAGATGATATTGATGTTGATGATGTCGTCATGATAGATGTATGTTGTGCGTGTACATGGGGGGTGCAGTGACCTGTTAGATATCCCTGGGAGGGAAAATGACGAGTTTATGAATTTTAAGCATCCCTAGAGAGGGAAATGAATTACTTAAAATTTTGGTCTCTATGAGTTTATGAATTTTAAGCATCCCTGAAGAGGGAAAGGAATTGCTTAAAAATTTGGTCTCTATCCACGACAATGCATTGAAGGGCCCATGTTTCATACTTCATAATTTCATGGATATAGAATTAAGGAAGTGTGTACTTTTGGTTTTTATGAGGATAAAAATGCGGGTACTAGGGGGCATGTCACTCGGTTTGGAATTTCCTTGTGACGTAGGCTGATCACCATAGGGGGGACTGGTCAATGCACGACAGGGTGATCCCGACAAACTACTAAATCATTTTCCTAAGTGAGAGGCTATTTCCAAAGTGAATGGTATCATATTGCATTTGAGAGTTGAATCAGGTGCATGCATCATTCTGAGAATGATTGATTTGAATTGTGGAAAACATTGATGACTAGTTTGTTGAGTGTGTGTTGAACTGATTGATTAGTGAGAATGATTATGGTTATCATTATTATTTTCTTGCTATTCATTGTTATCAGGTGCTTGTTGATCTTGTATAATAAACTCACCCTTGCAATTTTGTACTGTGTGGTGGGTACCTTTGATGATCACGAACTTTCGTTCGTGGGAGTAGATAAGCAGGAGTAGGTGATATTGAAGAGAGATCATTTTGTTGGAGCTGCAAAGTCGACGTGATAACGTTGGAGTTTATTTTGGAAGAGAATTGTGTTTTGTTATCAACTCCTTCTTAGTTGGTTCATTGATTAGTTTTTGGTTGGGCATGTAAATTTCATGCTTAGATACATGTAAAATCTAAACTATATTCTGACATGTGAATGACATATAATGGTTCAGTTTATATATATGTATATTTATTTATTTGCGTATTTGTGCGTTGTCTGGTGAGTGTAGTATCGTAAAAAAAGTACTCTCATTTTCATAATCAATTTAATGGATTATTTTTATTAAAAATTGAAAAATTCACTTTTAGAGTTAGTGATATCGTAGCGACAAAACAGGTCGTTACATTAGCCACACAAGAACAACCTCTTACAACAAAGAAAAATAGAGTTCACCCTTTAAGTCTGGATGGGAACGAGGGGATATATACAAAGGAACAATCATGTTACTAGGAATGGGTTTGGGGTTCAAGAAGGCCAAATTTCTCTTCTCTCATTCAGTCAACAACTCAAAAGGAAACACATTAAGCTGCCTCGATACTAATGCCCTAGGTGAATTACATTGGAATGAAAGGGGCCAGGGTTCAATAAGGCCAAACTTCTTTTCTCTCATTCAGTAAACAACTTGAATAGAAACACATTAAACGACCTCGACGCTATAACACCTTGAGCGAGTTCGCTGGAATGAGAGGGGCTGTATAATTGAGGATGACTTAAAGTAATTAATTGGTACTACCTATACCAACAAGATGTATCTACTTTTCGATAGTCTATCACTTAAGAACTTCACAGTTTAACGTGCTTGACTTGTAGTAGATATGGAATGCGTGACCTTCTGGAAAGTTTTCCAGAAAGCGTGTGAGTCAGGATAAAGCATGTTGAAAAGTCTCATTCTGGTTTGTGGGGGAAAGTCATTGATGCTGGAAGCAACCAAAGAAGATTATTGAGGTCTTGGAAAGGACTACCTACAGAGGGTTTTGACCGGTGGAGAGTTTTGACCAATGAGAAGTTGAATGAAGTGTCATTGTATGAAGTGTCATAGTGTGTGAGCTGCTGAGAATATTAGAGCAAACCTTTCTCCTAGTACGGTGTGATTCGAGGATGAACCAGACGAAAGCTGGTGGACATGTAACACCCAAGCGAATCACACTTGCATAAGAGTGATCCAGAGGTTATAAAGTATGAAACTGTACAACTGAGGATAGCTTAAAGGAATAATTGTACTACCTTACCAATAAGATGCATCTACTTTTCGGTAGCTATCAATTAAGAACTGCATAATTAAGCGTGCTTGACTTGGAGTAGTTATGGGATTGGTGGCCTTCTGGGAAGTTTCCCAAAAAGCTTGTGAGTGAGGACAAAGCATACTGAAAAATGTCGTGTTAGTTTGTTGGGAAAGTCATTGATCCTAAAAGCATCCAAAGTATATTGTCGAGATCTCAAAAAGAGCTACTTATGGAGTGTGCTAACCAGTGGAGAGTTATGACTAACAAGGAGTTAAGTGTCACCGTGTGAAGTGTCGTAGTGTGTGAGCCACCAAGAAATCCTAAGAATAAAAATTCTCTACTAACCTATAAATATTATCAATGTATTATATTAGTATTGTAATTTCATACTTTCATAAATAATATAATATCACATAAAACTTTCTCAGTCAATGAAATCATGAGAAATAGAGAAACTCTTTGTTAACCTGCAAATATTATCAATGTTGAAATTCTTGTAATTGTCATTAAGGTCTAAGGTTGTACTTAAAGTTAGAAGCTCCACAATTTACTCATTGAATATAAAATTTAATTCTTGGAACTGAGAATTAATTACAACCAAGAAAATATCAACCCGATAATGATGCTCTATAGTTACATTGTGTTGACGGGATCTACCTCTTCCAAAGACATATTGTCAAGCCATGTCAGGAATCTCTATCTCATGTTTTTGTCGATATCTTTTCACATTCTCTAACAAATTGGAACATCCATCATTTCTTAACCTCCTTCCTAATTGAATTTCTCACCATATTAACCAACATACGTAAAATCTCCTTTTGAACATCCTTGGATGTATATTTAGCAACTTCTGTATCATTTTCTTAGACAACTTTATTCACATGATCATTATAAGATCCTAACAATTTGAACATCCCCATGAAATTTTTCACAATATTTTGAGGATGTACTTTTGTCATGGTCTTTAAAAGCACAAGCTTGAAAACCATCTAACACAATTAATGCTAGCTTTGAGTCTAAGTTGGTTCTTCACAATCTATTCAACAAAGCCTCACAAGATTGAACAATATCATGTGGAGAATTTGGTTTTTATGCAACATGATTTAAAACGAACAATTTTCTCCACCATTTACCTTCTTCCAAGTATTAAAACCTTTTTCAACAAAATCATTAGAACTTGAACAATTAGAATCCTTCTCAAAAAGTTAGTTTGACAAGAAAAAAATAGCATGAGTCTCACATGTATACTCTAACCAAGAAGGATATAAAACAAACCAAGAAGCCAAAAAACGTCGAGCCTGATCATCATTAGATAAATGATATTTTTTAAGAATAGGTTGATGTGGCCCACATTTAAAATAAGAATGATGAATTTCATCTCTTTGATTTATAGGAAATTCCCAAATCATCATTCAAAATCCAAGATCCAGTTCAATATGAAAACTGATCAGTTCTTTAGGATGAATTCCTGAGCATTTTGGCTCATGTTGCTCTTGCTCATGAAATGAATTATTGAGATTGGATGGGTCAAATGTAGAAGGATCACTTGAGACATTTGTATCATCCCTTTTAAAGAATTTGTCAATTGTTTTCATTTTACCCATACCTAAAATAAAACCAAAGTTAGACATAGGAAGTGATTCTTTTTCAAAAGTATTGTAGAGTATAACTTTGAGACAAACATCTATGAAATTGCAAAAGATAAATATATTACCTTGGTTGGCAAATTGAAAACACTATCAAGCAAATAGCAACACCCCAACAATAAAAATACCAATCAGTAGATAACAATCTAGCTGTAACACCCTGAAATTTCGGTAACTTAAAATATATATGTGATGTATTCCTTGTATGATTTAATTAATTTATTAATTAGGATTAGTTGAAATTTTATGTGAATAATCCATGTGCAATTACTTGATATAGAGGTTAAGTTATGTGGAGTTTGTTTGAGATGCGCTGTATTTGGGTGATTACGAGTTTGACCCGAAACCTATTTTAGTAAAATTATCATTTTTAATTGGTTAACCATTGGATTGTCTTCAAATATTAAAGGAAGGTTTATAACCCACATATGTAACTTTTGACCATTGGGATTATCAAATTAATATCTGGAACATGAGAAATTAATTTTTCACTGAAGCAGAAAATTCTAGAATCTGGTTAACTCGCCCAAGCGAATTTTTCAGGCACTTTTGCTCGCCTGGGCGAGTGGAGGCGGTGCTGAATATGTTTTAAGCTTCCAAGTCATGAAAATGGAGGTTCTTCCTCCTCCAAACTGTTCCCAAACTTTCCCTTATCATCCTTCACCACCCACAGCCACCGGAGACAACCACGGGCCGCCGTTGCCTGCCACGAGACCCCAGCACGGAGAAGAACTCTTTAATTGGAGCAGAACCTTTGAAACTCTTCCTGAAGTTTCGGTAGAGAATGGAGCTCCCAATCCTCCTTTCTTGATTTTCTTGAGGTAATCGTAGTTTCTTTTGTCTTCTTCTAGCTAGTTTAAGTCTCTCTTGATATCTCTTATGATTCGGGTATCGTTATTGGCTGTTTCTATACTTCCTTTGATAATCCTTTGAAAATGAGATGTTGTAAAAGTCTCCTTTTTATGAAACTGATATCATTTCTGTGATCCTTGTTGAACCCTAGTCACATTGGTGTGATCGGAATTTCAAAATGATGTCTTTTGATGTGAATTCTCAAAACACCATTTTAGTCTCTTTTTAGATTTGAGTGTGTATCTGACCCCAAATGTTAATATTGATCTTACCTTGGAAATCTATATTAAATTATCTTAGATTTGGTATATAGAGCTCTGCATTTGGACGAAAACACGCGTATTAAAGGATCTCCAAAACAACATTGTGAGGTTTTAACAGGAGAACTCCTAGTTAGGTAAGGGGAGTTTATTATTTAGTTATAGTTTAGATACCATAGTTGGGGGCCAGGGAGTCCAACTATGAGGATATGTGCATGTCCCTGCTGTGTGTTGGTTTTCAAGAAAAACTATGTTTTTAACTAATGGGATGCGATGTATTTATGATTGATGTGTGTTTGTCCTATTTGTGTGCTTGTTTTCAAGACAAATGATGTTTTTAACTAATATGATGCGGTGTATTTATTACTAATGTTGTAGATGACAGTGAAATTGAGATACCATGGAAATGATTGATGATGTTTACATGATTTGTGATGATTTAGATGAGGTGATGCTTATGTGATTGGTGATGTCTGAATGAAATAATGTTCCAATGAGATATATGTTTATTGGGTTAATGATATTGTTATTGTGATGATTGGATTTTTGGAAAAAGTTTTAATTACAGAGGAGACTCTGCCCAAATTTTTATAATATGTTTTCTTATTTAATTCTTTATTAAATTTTTAAAGAATTAAATAAGAAAACATATTATAAAA
>CM023941.1:18368958-18420017 GCA_013407115.1 Glycine latifolia | reverse complement strand
GCCCATTTAAAAATTTAATAAAGAATTAAATAAGAAAACATATTATAAAAATTTGGGCAGAGTCTCCTCTGCCCAAATTTTTATAATATGTTTTCTTATTTAATTCTTTATTAAATTTTTAAATGGGCATAAAAGTGTGTTTTATATATTGTAGTCCTCCTCTTTAATTTAGAATTTTCCTAAAAATATCAGTCTTGTGATATGGTGAATTGTGAATGTATGAAATTTTGGTTGTCTGAAGACCTGGGGAATGTGAATCTCATGCATATGTATTATGTATAGATGTGAAATGTGATTGCTTGTGATGTCGTTGATGATATTGAAATTGAGATGCCATTGAGGTAGTTGATAATGTTCAAATGAGATGATATTGATATGCATGATGATGATATTGAGATGATATGATGTTGAGGTTGATAATGACATTGATGAGAGATAATGTTGATGTGAACAATGTCATTGTGTTTGGATATACATGGATACCCATGGGGGGTGTATGACGGGTTACCCTTGCGAGGAATGATTTGTTCCTAGCCAGGTCATACATTGATGGTGCCCATAATTGTAGGCTGTGTATGTACACGTGGGATGCAATGACCGGTTGGTTACTCTTGCGAGAATGGATTTGTTCCTAGTCACGGTCAGTGCATCGGTGAGCCCACATTGGTGTGTTACGTATGTACATGGGGGGTGCATGACGGGTTACCCTTGCGAGGAAGAATTTGTTCCTAGCCGGGTCATGTATTGATGATGCCCATGTTTCATACTTCATTTGTATGTGTGGAAATAGAATGAAGGCACGTGTGTACCTGTGGGTTTCAGTGAGCTGAGAACGCAGGTACTAAGGGGTCATCAGGTTTGGAATTCCCTTTCGACGCTGGCTAATCATCGGGTGGGGGAATGGCCAGTGCACGACAGGGTGGCCCTGATAGGCGGTGAATCATTTTTCCTATGAGAGACTATTTCCAGGATATGGTACCACATTGCATGCTGATAGATGAGTCAGGTGCATGCATCATTCTATGCATGATTGTTTGAGTTGTGAAATGCATTGGATGATTGGTTTGTTGAGTGTGTATTGGAATCATGGATTTTTGTTGAGGATGATATGGTACCACATTGCATGCTGATTGTGAAATGCATTGGATGATTGGTTTCTTTCCCAATTGCTGCTATCTGATGTTTGTTGGTTTTATATAATAAACTCACCCTTGCATTTGTTGTACCGTGTGGTTGGTACCTGTGATTATCGCGAACCTTCGTTCGTGTGAGTAGATGAGCAGCCTTAGGTGACTCTGGAGGGAGATTCTTTTTGGTTGGGGCCGCCAAGCCGACGTGATGACGTTGGATTTCTTTTTGGAGAAAGAGTTTTATTTTGTTAATCAACTCTTTCTTAGTTAGTTCTTTGGCTATGTGTTAAATATGTAATTTCAGGTGCATATACATGTAAAACTAAAGGAAGTTCTAATATATGGATGACATGTATTGATTTAATATATATATATATATATATATATATATATATATATATATATATATATGTACATATGTGTTTAATTATGTAATTGTAATATATGTATGATAATTGTATTATCGCGAAAAATTTACCTTCATCTTCATAATCAAATTAATGGAGTTTTTATTAAAATTTGAGATTTGCACGATTAAGAGTTATTGATATCGTAGCGACGAGGCGGGTCGTTACACTAGCTCCCATTGAAACACATATTCATCATGGCATTGTTAGTTAGTTGTCCACTTGGCCATTAATTTATCAAGAAATTTAACAGACATAAGCTTAATATATAAATAATAATCTTAGAAATTAAAACATAAATCAATATAATATAAAGCATGAATATGAACATTAGTTTGCCCTTTTATCAGTCAAATAGAAGTATTATAATGATAGCCAAATTATCCGCTGCATGAAAAATGTACCAAGTTACAAATAGAGAAAAGAAATACCAAGTTGCATACACCTTTCTCAACATAACTATTAACTAAGTCATATGGCTATGCTCATCTAATGGCACTCATAGCTTAAATTTTCTCACATCATGTAACACCACCAATGTACCCTCCCATCCCTTTACCGAATATATATATATATATATTCAACCAAGATAAATATGTAACCAAGAAAGGAACCACACCACCGTTGTTCTATATTCACCGATTAGTAAATGAGAAAAAGGAAAATTTTAAATTGGGATTCTGAATCCAAGTTATGTAGAGAATTGCATATTTTGTGTTAAAAAATATAAGAGAAGACATGAGTGCTACTATTGTGATTGTTTATTCAATCTAAAAAATCGATGCTTTTGTTTTTACCTTTTTTATGTGAGATTGTGAGTGGTTGTGATACTTTCTACGGTGTTCCACTCTTGTTTCTTATTTTCCCTTGTTCTACCTTGAAATCTCTTGTTGTTGTTTGATGAATTACTGAACTATATTCTTGTGTGTTGTAGCCTTTGTTTTTTCTTCGATTTTTTTGTGGGTTTGATTTCAAAGGATGACAAATTCTAGCAGGTGATCCCTGTAATTGGTAGGCACAGTGTGTACATTAGTTTGGAGAAAGGTTACACCGTGCATACTCCAAGTTTGGGAACTGCTCCCATGATGCATGCAGAATATAAACAGTGCAGTTCATTTAATTGATAATTGACGTTGTGGTGAGATTTCCCTATCCTGATATTAGATGTATACAATTGAGGATATTTTTAAAAATTTTAAGGCAAGTGTAATTTAAAAATCCTTTTAAGACTATGAGTTGTAGAGTGTGTCTCTCGAGCCTTTGTTGCTTCCTTTAACCATGGTTGAAGCATGGTTACTTGTGTGTAATAGGGTTAGAACATCCTCTTTTTTAGATGTTATTTTGTTTTTTGTTATATGGTTCTGAAATCCGTTATAGTTCTCAACGTTGAGATTGTGCTTCTTTTGAACGATGCCCGAACGACCCAGCATTGGCCATTGTAGTTGTCAATATCTGAGTGAATCCTACTTTCCACTTGGTTGAAGGATTTGGAGGCACTCCGATGAAGCAGTATCTATATGGTATGTATGTGTATTACATTTGAGGTATTTTGTCTGCCATTAAATTATCTAGTTTTGATTTTGAAGTGTGAATGAGGTAATTTTTTTTTTTGCAATTTGGCATATAGAATTGGTGGATATTGATTTTGCATACTCCATGTCATATGCATTTTTAAGTTTGGTCTAGATGTGAACTATTTTTGTGATTCCCACCTTATTGGATTTGTGTCTTGCTAAATTGGAAAATATTCTGAGATAATTGTTAATCAAAGTAGTGTGTATTAAGGAGATATTATTAAGGATATTGTGACAGAGATGAACAATAATGAAGATAAGGCACAATTTTTTTTTATATGCAAGAGTCGTCTAAGGGCGAGTTTCTGGTTAGAACTTTCAACATAGTTAAGTCATTTGTTTGTTATATTTTGGAGACTTCTAAATATTTGGTGTTTTTTTATTTGTTTAGGGTTTAGATCATATTGAACTTGATGTTTTGGATGCGGATGATTCTGAAATTGAGGATCACTATGAGCTAGAAATTGAGGAGGATTCAAAGGATGAAAATAAGGTGTAGAATGAAGAGGATGTTGACTATGGAGATGAAAATGGCCATGGAAATAGTGTATTCAATGAGGAATTCAATGGAAGTCTAGATGAAACTGTCTATGAGGATGAATTGGACAATGAGAGCAATTAGGAAAATCAATTTGAGACTGATGTTGACACTATTGATGATGAAAGCGAAGTTGCATTTTACTTGTGTGAAAGAGAAGCGGTGCAACAATTGTTTGATACAGAGGGAGTTGGAAAGAAGATCAAGACAAGGATGAAGCCCATTGCTTAATAAATATTAGCTTTTTACATGTCATTCAATTGAAGGCATTTGTAATTTGTTAAGTTGTTTAAGAGGCTTATCTTATAATCCTTGCATTTCATAAACATAATCATAAACATGCATACATGATTTGATAAAAGCATAAAAGGTTTCATGTTTTCATATAGAAAGAAATTTCTCATGGTTAAGTTTTGAAAAAATCCATCTTGCAGTGATTTAATCAATTACCAACATTGGTAATCTATTACTTAAGCCATGAATAACATATTAATCTATTACAGGCAAATGGTAATCGATTACACAGTACAAAAGCTCAAAACAGGTTTGACTACTTTAATTGATTACCATTCACTCGTAATCAATTATACAACACAAAAGCTCAAAACATGTCGACTGTTTTAATCGATTACACATTGATTTAATCGATTATATTGTTCATAAATCTTTTCCAGATTTTGCCAAGAACATTTTAATCGATTATTTTGGATATTAGTCTATTACATTAGTTGAAATAATCGATTACATTGACATTTAATCGATTACATGCAATTATTTCTGTTTTTATATAAAGCTATTGGGTCTGAGCTTTTACAAGATATCTCAATACATATCACAGAATCTGAGAACTTGACTTTTGCGAATTTTCATCCACTCCCAAAGCTTTCAAAGTTTGAGAAAAAGGTTTTCTACATCTTGCTTCAAAACTTAGAATCCATGCATCAATGATCATGCTGTTTTGAAGAAGATTAAATAAGAGTTTTCAAGAGAGCTATTTTCAACAATAGCATTCATTCAACCTGAGTTTGTTTGGTAAAATTCATTCACTCATCCTCAAAGGATCATAAGGTTGTATTTTCTTGAACTCATACTGTGAATTGATTGGTTACTTTTAATTCTTGTAATTCCTAAGATCAAAGAGTTTCTTTAGAGCTTTTTCTGGAGTAGTGTTCTCTAGAGGAAAGAATAGAGTAGTGTTCTCTAGTTCTTGGTCATTAAAAGTCTAATAGGGTGTTAGATTTTAGTTTCTTTATCTAGGTTTGATAAATGTGATTAGTTGTAAAAGCTTGTAAAGAACAGATTTTGATTTAGTGGAACTCTAACCAGGTTTTGGTTAGAAGACACTGGATGTAACTTCTTTTTTGAGGGGTGAATCAGCATAGGTTTGGTGTTCTCTTGATTCTTATCTTGCTATCTTAATCTTGTTTATCTTATGGTTAATCTCTTTCAAGATCAACTGATATATTTTCTGCAATTGTTTGAAGTGAAGGGTGAATCTTGATTGATTGAAAGCTTTTTATTTTTAACAAGGGAAAACTTGTGATACGATCTTTACTCCGTTGCTAGTTTTCAAAGAAATTTTTAAAATTCTTGTTTTAATCAATTCACCCCCTCTTGGTTAATTGTGTTTGTTCATCTTTGTTTTCAACAATGTGGTGAAGATCGAATTTTGATAAATGGCATCTTTAAGATATTGGATGTTGACTTGCAACATTTATCACCCAATCATTTGGATAGGTTGTTTTTTATTGACTTAGAAGATATTTATCTATTTTACTGCTACTATGCAAAAGTAACTGGTTTCTCCATTTGGAAAAGCCATATATTCAGAACTAAGAAGAGTGAAATGAGGCAACAAACGTTTGTGTGTTCAAGGGAAGGTTTAAAGTAAAGTAAGGGTTTGACTGCATGTATGAGAATACGTGAGTCAAAGAACAGTCCAAGGTGTTCCTGTCTTGCTATGTGTCAGGTTCATGTTGACATATGTAGTGGTTTCTGGTATGTGTCAAAATTCAGATTTTATTACAACCATGTCTTGTTGGATGAATTGTATTCGTCATTAATTCTAGTACACAGAAAAATGAGCGTCACTAACATTATGCAAGTTGAAAAATTTAGAAAGGTTGGCATAAGACCTCCACATATTTATGTTGCATTTGCCAACAATTCTGGGGGTTATGAGAAGGATGGGTTTCTCAGCAAAGACATATATAATCAAGTAGCCATGTAGAGATGTTAACATGCTTCTGATGTATGTGGTGCATTGAAATATTTTAAGAAATTGTGGGTAAAAAATATCATGTGCTATGTGTCATATACTATTGATGATGATAGTTGACAGCAACATTTGTTTTAGTCTGATAGTGAGAGCCAAATGAACTATAGGATTCTTTAAGAGTTTTTTGGTAAGAGTTACTAATTTCCAACAATTGGCAATGACAACAATTTACATAGTTGTAAGAAAGGGTTGCATTGAAAGTAAGTGGTTGGTGTCATATTTCCCTTCTATTGTTGAGTTTAGATGTTGTTGTTTACTGGTGGAATCAAATGGGTTGCCTTGTGATCACATTTTCGTTGTTCTTGATTACCTTGAATTTGATGAATTTTCAAACACATTGTATATGACCCATCTCGTTGCTACGATATCACAACCCTAAACAAGTAATTTCAATTTTAAATGAAAACTCAATTAATTTGATGATGAAAATGAGGGTAAATTTTTTGCGATAATACACTCATCAAACAATGTAAAATATGTAAATAACTACATATATATGTATATTTTAAACCATTACATATCATTCACATGTCAGAACATAATTTAGTTTTTACATAAATCTAAGTCTAGGACTTACATGCCCAATCAAAGAAAATCAAGGAACCTACTAAGAAAGAATTGATAATAGAATACAACTCTCTCCCAAAATAAATTCCAACATTATCACGTCGGCTTGGTGGCTCTAACAAAAGAATATCCCTCAAACATCACCTACTACTGCTCATCTGCTCCCACAAACGAATGTTCGTGATCATCACAAGTACCAACACACGGTACAAAATTACAAGGTGAGTTTATTATACAAGATCAACAAGCACCAAATGACTATGATTAGAAAGAAAACAATAATAATAACCATAATTATTTTCAGTAATCAATCAGTTCAACATACACTCAACAAACTAGTCATTAACTTTTTTCTACAATTCAAATCAATTATGCTCAAAATGATGTATGTACCTGACTCAACTCTCAAATGCAATGTGGTACAATTCGTCAGGAAATAGCCTAAAAGTGCCCACATGACACTCTCACTTAGGAAAATAATGCAATAGCTCATTGAGATCACCCTGTCGTGCACAAGCCACTCCCCCATAGTGATCAGTTAGAGTCACAAAGGAGTTCTAAACCGAGTGATAAGCCCCCAAGTTCCCGCAGTTTTTCCTCATGAAAAACCACAGGTACTTATTGCCATCATTTATACTATTTCCATGCAATTATGAAGTATGAAACATGAGCATCATCAATACACGGACAATGGATACTTAAAAATTCTAAGGATTCTATTTCCTTCTCCAGGGATTCTTAAAATTCTTAAACTAATCATCTTCCCTCCCAAGCATATCTAACATGTCATTGCACTCTCATGTACATACACAACATTCATCAATCACAAAAACGTCATCAACATCAACATCATTTCATCTCAATGTCATCATTAACATCAACATCATCTCATATTAATATAATCATCAAATAATTTCATTTCAATATCATCAACATCACAAGCAATCACATTCCACACATATACATATAACACATGTCTGGGATTCACATTCTCCAGGCATCACAAATCTCATACATTCACAATCTATAATACCACGAGACTGATATTTTAAGAAAATTATAAATTAAAGAGGACTATAATATACAAAAAAAAACTTTTATGCCCATTTAAACTTTAATAAAGAAGTAAATAGGAGAACAAATTATAAAATTTGAGCAAAGTCTCCTCTGTAATTAAAATTTTTCCCAAAATAAAATCTAATCATTACAACAAGAACAACATTCACAATTTCAATCATCAATAATAAATATATCACATCTCATTAGTTTAAAACACAGTTTTCTTGAAAACCAACACGCAACAGAGACAAACATACATACCCATAATTGGGTTCCCTGACCCCAACTATGGCATCAAAAGCTGTAAATAAATAATAAACTCCCTTCACATATCTATATCTCTCTGTTAGCTTTTTGTAGCGTCATTTTGAGATCTCTCAGGTTCACGTCCTTTGGTCCAAACATAGATCTTCATATATCAAATCGAAGATAATTCAATATAGATTTCAAAAATAAGGTTAACATTAACATCTGAGGTCAAATACCCACTCAAATTTAAAAGGGGCTAAAATGGTGTTTGCCCACATAAAAAAGATGTCATTTTGAAATTTCGATCACACCAATGTGATTGGGGTTCAACGAAGGTCATAAAAATGACATCAATATTATAAAAAGGTAACTTTTACAACGTCTCATGTTCAAAGGTTTTTTCAAAGAAAGTGTAAAAACATCCGATAACGGTACCCAGGTCACAAAAGATTCTAAGAGAAGTTTAAGCTAGCTAGCAAAAGGCATAGAAAACACGGTTACCTCGAAGAAATCGTGAAGGGAGGATTGGAGGCTCCATTCTCTACCAAATACTCAAGTTGAGTTTTGAAGATTTCGCTTCGATTAAAGTGTTTCACTCCGTACGATGGTCCGGTGGCAAGTAACGGTAGCTCGTGACGGTCACTGATGGTCATGGGTGGTGGAAGAGAAAGGTTAGATCTTTGGGTGAGGTTTTTGAGAGAGAGAGAGAGGGGTGAAAAATGAGTTTTTCGATGCTGATGGACATATTTATATAGCGAGCTTGTCTCGCTCAACGCAATTTTCTCTTTGTTTGGAATTGCACTTAGCACACTGATCTCGCTCAGCAGGATATCAAAAGTTGTTATTTTTTCAATCCCAATGGTCAGAACTTGCATATGTAGGTTATGAACTTAAAGTCCAAATTATAAGGCAATCCAACCATTAACTAGTTCAGGATCATTGTTTTATCAAAACGGGTTTTGGGTAAAACTTGAAATCACACATTTTAAACATACATCAAACAAATTTCACATAATTTAACATCCACACTAAATAGTTGCACAAGGATAATTTACCCAACACTTCAACTAATCAAATAAAACAAGAAATATATCAAACATATATTTTTAGCTATCAAAATTTCAGAGTGTTACACATTGGTTCTTCCAAGGTGGCGAGAAGATTCAAAAGAGAGAATATGTGGGATATACCATGATAATAATGGGATTCAACTTTGACTGGTAGATATGCTACTTTGCTTCATATGACTATAGAATTGTGTGGGTATTCTTACCGTGAGGATGAAGATTATCGGCACTCAATGAAGTTGATAACTGACCAACTTAATAAGCTCAAATTGAAAGAAAATTCTGCCATAGGAGTTGATGATCTAGAAAGAGACACGGATGCTGAATTTGATAACATCCTTGATCTGGTTTCAAATACAGTAGTGGTTCTCGTCTGCCACGAAGAAACACTACTTCAGGTAGAGGTTCTCATCCACTTCAAACTAACACTACTTCAGGTGGTCATACACGGACCCAAAATTGTGGTATTTGTGGTTCAGGTGGATACAAAAGAAGATCATGCGTATATCTACCACAATTCAACGAAGTTGGTTCAGAATTTCCTCCACGTGAAGAAACAAGAATACCTAGCGAAATTGGAGATGACTACAACAGTCAATTGATGGGTAATTTATTTGGTCTTTACCTATTAAATAGTCATGAATTTGAGAAGCTTTGGGTTAAAATTATCGTGATCATGTTCAAGGTTTTGAATTTGTATGTATATCTATGTTAGTGTAATAATTGGTAAATAAAATAGAATTTTCTTTGTTCTGTTTTGCAGCTAAGTCAGAACCGAGATACTTTTTTGGTTCATCAAGCCAACCCTTGCAATGTTCCCATTTTGGTTATTGTTATAAACCAATTATTGTTGTGGTCAAAGAAGTTCTTAGCTTATTAAGGACTTGGTTGTTGTGGATTAAAATGGTATTGTAATAATTTAATAACTTTATGATAAGCTATTTACATAAACATTGTGCTATGGATTGGCTTATTTCGCTCCACTCCAACACCCATAAAGCAAAATCTTTGTTGTTAATATTAACATTAAGTAAGTTGGTGCATAACAAAAATTGTAAAGAATTGAATTTCGCAATATGAATTATACGTTTTACCGCAATTTGGAATACCTCTCGGTTCAATAATGTCCCAAAGGTGTAAGTCTGACACTCCTAAGTTTATGCCTTCCCAATCATACACACATGATATAACGTCTGACAATGACGCTAACTGTAATTGAAAAGATTGTTTAAATAGATACTCGATGGAATATATAAAATAACATCATTACTTCCAAGCTTTTGAAATGTGAGTTTTGTTGTAGTTGTAGATGTAGATTAACAGAATATGTGAGTTTTGTTTGTAGTTGTAGATTACCGAATACCTCAGGCATGACAATTCTTGGAGTAATCAAACATTGAAAATCCTTTCTTGATCCATAGTTTTTACAAACAGATAAAACATCCTCCATCGCACTGCATGAAAACATTTTGTTTTGAATTGTTAGTTAATGCTTATATACTATATGTCACAAAATGATATTGAAAATTTTTATACATAGGATCCAATTTATTGTTGAATATGTATGCAGCAATTTGTGCTTCTTCCTTGGAGAGACCCATGTCAATGGTAGGTTTGAATGAAGAAATCATTTTCTGCACTTTTTCATTGTGAATTTATACATTGGCAACTGGTTTAAATCCAAAGATAAACCAAAAAGAACCGGTACGATACCTTGGAGAATGTGTAACTGGAATTCATGTTAGGGCTTCCTTTCTGTTGTGCTACATTAGACCTACAGGGTGTAACTGTGGTTGGATGTGAGCCTCTGTTTGATGGTCGGCGCGAACCATTCCGTACATATGCATTACCGTCTGTTCTGGGCTTCTTCAGAGTCTGTTGCGATGTTAGCTCTGCAAAGTTCATCTTTTTCATGCGGTATGAGGATTGGGTTTTCTTCATTGCATACAGTTGGAGATTTATGAATATATAATGCAATGCCTATGTATATTAAGTCAATAACAAAAATGGCTGCACGCATTTTCTATAGTTAAGAGGTAAATCGACCATGTCTAAATGCATCCTTAGTTGCATCGTGACTCAGGCACAAATTTTGGTTACTTTCATTGACCATGACACCACCCTTGTCTGGTCCATTCTTACGAACATATGTACCTTGCAATTGGGAAGCCAAATGGTTATCCTTGTGACGTTCATCATCCTCTCGTAACTCAATAGCTTGAATCTTTTCTAGTGTTTCCCTTTCATTGTTTGACTTTTCATCCATGGACCAACTATTAGGAGTTTACATATCCATGAAGTTGGTTGAAGGAATGTTTAGTTGGTCAAGAGGAACGCTTGTCTCACTTATCATAATAGGGGAGTTGTGTATTCTTGGTTTACTTGAATCACTGAATTCCCTTTTGCCAAAATTTCTAACTATCTTCAGCACCGACGAAATCGTGTTCTCAATTTCATCCGACCTCCTCTCTATTTTCTGGATATCATCCAACTTCTTTTCCAAAGCCTCGGTAACAACAAGAAAGCCGGCCAACTTTAGCTTATGGTCCTTTTGTGATAAAGAATATTATTCAACCAATAACATTAAAGTTAATATGTGCATAAATGCTAACCTTGAACTTGTTAAAAAAATGTAAGGTTCTCTGAGTATCTTTGCTATATGTGTTGGTTGCCATGGTTTTTTTATTTGACTTAGTGGTTTCCATTGCTTCACCCTCAGCCTGCATCAAAAATATACATGTCAAATAAGCACCTTATGCTAAACAGTTACTAAACAGAACCAAAACTGTAGAGGCAAAATCATATGAAGGCAAGTTTGGACATACAAAATAACTGAACAGGTTCTTTACACGGGTGTTGTCGATTGGTGTCATATTTACATTTCCCTGCACCGTTACCTCCTGAGCTTCCAGTCTTTCAGCTTCACTAGACTCCATGCACAAAACAAAGGCATTTTTAATATTGTCAATGTACTTGAAACAAAAGTCCATTAAAGGTTATTTAGTCACCAAATGGAAGGATAAATCAAACCCAGGGTTGTCCTCCATCTTAAACCAAGTTAAGACGATGGTCACTAAGCTCTGTGAGTCTGAAACGAGTTAAAATTCAGAAGTGATGGCCAAGGACGCTGGTGCAAGAAAGAAGATAACATATACCCATGCTTGTTGTCGCCAAAGTGAGAGATATAGACATGCATGGATGTCTTTCACATTTAATGTTCTTACTCACTAATTGTGTTTGGTTTACCCATTCTTAATCTCATTTTATGTTGTTAGAGGATGCTTATGATTACTTACAACTTTTAATTGCAGATGACTTTTTTTAACACAATGAATAGGCTTCAAATTTTGCCAGCAATAGCCCCTAATTGGTCCATGGTAAGTCCTTCAACTATAGGCGACGCTACATGAAATTCGAACCAAATAATGGGCTTATATTCTTCTCCTTCACTTGAGTTGGACTGAAAGATAAATAAATCACTTTTGCTATTTGAAGCACCAACATGTTTAACTGTGTTTTAATTTAATTTTTTATTTTTAATATTAGTCTAATGAGTATTTTTTTTTAGTTAATATTTCATTAATTTCCTTATAGTGGTGAATCCCACTTGTAGTTTTACACATTTGCATTATTAATAAATTTATTTAAAAAGCAAATATTTAATATAATTTACACTAAAAGGGTTAAGACAAGAAAATCCCATCACACCCTTCTTGTTTTTTATGGTAGCGAAAGGATTAAGCAGGTTGATGAGACAAGAAAGGAATAACAATATTTTCAATGGGTACTTGGTGAATGAGCAAAATGTAGAGGTATCACTCTTGCAATTTGTATATGACACAATGTTTTGTGCATAAATGTTTCGGGGCTAAAACTTAACTTCCTTAAAAGTAGATTGGTGGGTGGAGGAGGTCGTCGTGAGAACATATGCTGAAGTGCTTAATTGTGAGGTATAGAGTTACCTTTTGTCTACTTAGGTATTCCAATTGATAAGGAGAGCATCAACTTGGAAGCCTATTGTAGACAAGTTTATAGGCAAGTTGACAATGTGGAAGCAAAAATCATCATCCATTGGTGGGAGGGTGACCCTCATTAATTTCGTATTTTCTTCCTTACCCTTACCCTTATTATTTCTTTTTCTTTTTAAAGTTCCATCTTGCATTGTAAATAATTTATTTTTTCTTTTTAAAGTTCCATCTTGCATTGTAAATAATTTGGTTTGTTTACTAACGTGATTTTTTGTAGGAAGGGGAGGCGGGGAGGAGGAAGATTGCTTGGGTTGGGTGGGAAGAGAAGTATTCACCAAAGGAGAATGGTAGGTTAGGAATAAAAAATATAAAATTATTTAATGTAGTCCTTTTAGAAAAATGAAGATGAAGGTCATATAGTAGTCAAAATTGCCTTTGCCATCAAGTTCTATGTTCAAAGTATAGTCAAGACAATTCGTTGAGTATAAAGAGGAAATCCATAAAGGACTCTTATGGTGGAGGGACTTTGTTGGGGTGTGTGGAGAAGAGATCGAAGATCTTTGATTTGATAAAAATGGACTGGAGAGTGGGTGATGGTATGAGGATTTTTTTTTTTGGAAATAACCATGGGTGAGGGAGTTTAGTTTTGAGAAGTGTTATAAAAATTGACATGAACTGACTGGTTGGACCGGTAAAAATGGACGGTTTTTGGCAAAAAATGGGGACCCAACCGAGTTTCGAAACCTGTTCCGGGCTATGCAGGTTGATTTAAAAATAAAATTGTCGGCGTCTTTTGGCGGCACATGATCCTTGCTAGTGCACGAACCTCGCCGACGTCTTCTAAATCACCAAAGTGGTGCATGAATCTCGCCATCTCCTACCATTTCAAGGTTCGAGTCCGTCATTTTTGGTGTCGTTTGAACCTCGATCACCGACATTTTTATCTGAACCCGCAGAAGGGCTGAAGAGTTGTGACTTGTGCGATAGCAACATCTTCTTTAGAAACTACAGAACAGATGAAATGAGAAAAACGAAGAAGAAGAATCCCACACCAAAGGAAAAGGATGGTCGTGCCAAGGGAAATAAGAAGAAACGATTTTATTTTTAGAATATAAATATAAACTGACGTTTTCTTTCTATAAAATAAATTCGATAACTACTCTGTGCTTTCTATAAAATTTTGATGGTGCGTGAAGCCGTGAAGGTTATAAAATATTTATTTCTACTGTCAACACTTTATCTAGGTAATAGTTACATGCATAGGTAATTGATTTAGCATTAATTGTTTTTCCTCTCTAGCAGATAGTATTTTTTTTAGTTGTGATATTTCAAGAGTCTCAGAACATGGAAATACACCCCATTTTCATCTTTAAAATTAAAATAATTTATTTTTTTCTATTTAATTAATATTTGAAGTTATTTTTTATTTAGGATACTTTAAGTGTTACTTTTTATAATTTAAATTTTTTAATTAGATAAAAAAATTATTAGTAATATATTACAATATATTGTAAATTTAAATAGGGTATCAAAATATACCAACTATGTATACTCTAACATCCCAAATATTTCTAAGGTTGCGTACCGTGCACTACTACACAATAGCTTTTTTATGGCACCTATACGACAGCGGTCCTCACAAAACCGTCGTTTTGCACATGGTGACAATCTCGTAAATATGAAAAGCAAAACGAAGATGATTGTTGGAAAAACATCTTTGAATGAGGTCTACAACGACGGTTATTTGTAGGATCGTCTTTGAAGGTCTTTAACGAAAATATAGAAGTGGCATTTTTGAAATTTTGTAGTTTTCAATTTTAGGTTGAAACTCAACATTTTCTCTTTGTGTCGCGCCCTAGCCTCCATTTTCCTGATACTCAGTGTTGCTCCCTCAGGTGGCACTTGCACGCTGCCCTCATCACTCTCGTACCCTTTATTCTCATGACCCGGGCTTCAACTGTGCGCGTCTCGTCGGTCCAGTGAGATTCCCTTTTGGTTTGGTTATCTGGTGATGACAAATAGTTGTTGTTGGTTGTTTTTCTTTTATTGTTGTTTATCATGATGGTTTCTGCCTTTGGCCTTCCAAGTACGTATAAATATGTGTTTTGTTCTCACTTCTCACCTTGTCCTTTTGTCCTTTTTGTTTTAAGGGGAAGACAATTTGGGTCCACGGAAGAATGAAGTCACACAAGTGGCTCAAGCAGCACATCCTAGAAATAAGGGTACTCTTGTGCTAGCAGCAAACAAAACCAATAAGCCTGACATTCTACACGAATTTCAACGTTACCATGGTGGTTGGGACATTGCAAATCGACATTGCTAGGCTATAAGTACAATGATTCATTTTCATTATGTACTCAAATGGTTGATGTAGAGTCATTATATATCTTCTTATCCCAACAATATATGATATTCTGGTTCGTTTCCTCCTTGCATCTCCTATTGACCACTCTGGATCTTTGGTCTCTACTCTATAGGTTTGAAAATTGAACTTCCAGGATGTTCTGGTTGAACTTGTTTTATTTGTTTGCCTATTTTTCTTTTTTATTTTTTCTTCTGCTTTTATGATAGAAGGGTGGATCTGTAGATGTAATAATTGAGCAAAAGAAAAGGGTTGGGATGTTGTGACATTGTACATCATTAAACATGTAACGCCCTGTATGCATCCGGTTCATTAACATTGATTTATGGTCGTTAAGCGCAGCAATTATCACAGATAATTAATTCAGAAGCGATAAACAAAAATGACGTCATCAACCGTCATTAACAACATCAACTGTACATCATATATGGTGAATTCTCATAATGTACAAAGTATATACATAACAAAACTATACACATCCCTCTCAGGGTACAACACAATAGGCATAAATCAAAATGTAGAGCTAACATGCTCTCAACCCTATGCCTAAGGTTCTCACAGAACCTATCCCTGCTCGGGCCTCTTGCCCTGGGATCTCTCAGCAGCTCCCTGAGTATCACCTGCAAAACATAACCCCCAACAGGGGTGAGATAACAATCTTAGTAAACTCAGGGTCCTTGGAGGTCTTTCCTCCCCCTGGTTCACTTCCATGCATATAATATCAAAATTGGCATTACAATTTAACCATCACAGCTCTCAAGCTATATCACCACGTATACATATGTCTCAAGGGTTCATCAACACCCTTTTTAATACATACATCATTATCATTTAGCCATCGGACTATTAAAACACGTCACATGTACATGGCACATTTGTATATAAATCATTTATCAATGCCTGAGGAAGCTATATCCACCTATGTGGGCACTTTTCACATCAGGACTTCCTATTATTTGCCTAAGGAAGCTACATCCATCTATATGGGCACATTTCTCATCAGGACTTTCTATCATTAGCCTGAGGAAGCTACATCCATCTATATGGGCACATTTCTCATCAGGACTTACTCAAACATATTACATTTTATTCTATTCTACTGGCCAGAGAAATCTCATCAATCACACACATAGCCTCACTCCATGTATATCAAGTACATGATTCTAATCAGAATAGTAACACACAATTTCAATATACATGCATCAATTCATACAATAACCATCACTCCCTCTGGAGTATGGTGGAACACAATCAAGGGAAACACTCCCAAAAACAAAGAGCTTACCTGCTCTCAGCGCTACACCGACTCTCCCGGCTTCGTGGTCACAACCACCAGCAATGTCTGTATCACGCCCTACACAAGGCATATAAACAATCAATCAATAACGGTCCTCAACCGTTAAAATGAAAGGAAACGCTATTCCTTTCCATTACAACCTCTCTGTTCTCTATCTTAGGGTTATCAGAGCTAACCACCTTATAGGCGATTCACAGACCCTCAACAGGATCCATCTCAGCCTAACCAAGGCATTAGAGTCCCTCTAAGACTCTGCATAAGTTAGTTCAAAGCATACAATTGCTTAACCCCTCTGTATTTCAAGAATAACCAAGTTATCCAAAACAATCAATTCAACGCTTAATCATCTTCTACACAGTCTCATGAACACTTTTAGGAAAAGCACATATGCTCACACATGTCATGATACCCTCCATTTAATCATCATTCTTCCTACTCATACATATATCAGAGTCAAAACCAAACTTCATCAATAGTCATGATTCAAAGCTTAGTATTCATCAGAACAACCTCCTGAGCGTACTTTTCTAAAGAATCCAAGCCTAATTCCAGCCCTATCACAAATGGGTCACTATTCATCCCAAGAACCATTTCACAAATTAATCGGTAAAACTCCAGTTTCTTACCTCTAAACAGTCGAGGAAGGTTGGAGGATCACTTCTCCAAGCTTTGGTGTCCTTGAATCGCCTTCTTTCCCTTCCAAACTCAGTTTTTCCAAAGTTCCCTAGAGAACGGGATTTCTCTGATTGATGGTTCTCTCGAGAAACTAAAGCTGGAATCTAGCTCATGGAGGAGTTCTAATCAACTCTCTAGTTGGTTAGGAAGTGTTTAGATGAATAATGGAGTAGATATGAAGCTTCTCTGGTCGTTAATGGTGGAATGTGGCTCGAGGAAGAAGAAGAACTGACTTTTTGGCCCAAATTTCGTAAAAATGGCCTTTTATAGGCCCCCAGCCCGTGTTCCCATGCTAACAGCGCCATCCCCACACTAATCGCGCCAAGAATGCGCAAGAAATTCTGGAGCATTCTGGCGCTAATCGCGCCAGATGAGCGAACCTGGGGGTCTCCAGGGCCATTCTAACGCTAACCGTGCCATAACCCACGCTAATCGCGCCACTCAGGCGCGTCTCCCACGCTATTGGTTGCAACCACATTCATTCTTTGTGGAGTTTTCATAATCCTTAATAAGTAATGGCATAATTGAGTGTGAGATCGATGTAACTTGCTCATTAAGAATGAACTAGCTATACCCTTTCTTGTTGAAATTCAATTTCTGGAATTGATTTCTTTTGTCATTTATTATAGTGCAATTTGTGACACCTGTATGGTCATGGGAGAATGGGTGGAGAATCTGCTCTTAGCCATATCCTTCCATGTGTTGATCAGAGAACCACAAACAAGACACTTTTGCAGAGTAAACAAGTTGTTACCAATATTGTTAGTATTGTCAATCGGTTCATCTATGACACTACAGATGCAAGTCCATCACAAGGTAGTATGAATTATTACAATCAATCTGGACCTGCAATGCCACCTTTGTATTCAAGGTTATTATAAAACATCTTTATAGCTAGTCAATATTAATTTTCCTGATGCTTGAGACATGGTAAATAGGGTGAATCTTGATGCTGAAATAATTGGATAAATGGCTGATATTTACTTTACTCTCAGTACATTTGTATTTCTACATGCCACACTAGTATAGTTCTTTGCACATTACAACCATAACCACTTGAAATTTCTTTGCATTTTTTTTTATTCTACACTTGTTCAGTTATGTTGCTCTTTGAGGTAATTTATTTTCCTCTATTGTTCCTAATGGCATGGCCTCCAAATTTTGGCGTTCACTTCAACTAAATTAATCAGTCTTTTAACTATTATATGTTCAGTCAGTTGGATTCACTGGTGTGGTTGGTTTTATCCTTGTTGTCCTGTGGTTTATCTCATTTGGCTTGGCACTTGTGATTCATCTATGCTGTGGATGGGGAATTAACATCAAGGATGAAGGTTCAAATCATGGAGCAGATACACTTTCCAAGTAAACAAATGAAAATTTGTTTAAAATACGAAAAGTATTCAATGTTATGTATGCTTTTCATTAACTTCACATTGTTCAATTCTCTTTTACAATTTAATATTGGCAACTGGCATTTTCCATCCATTTATATTGTAAACTAATTCATTTTGCAAGCGTCTAGCTTTGATTATGATGCCAGCAATGATGCTTCTACTGGCTATGATTGGGTTAAGTATGTATTGATTGATTATGACATCTTAAATACCATGAGCAAATTTTATAATTATATTATTTCTTTCTCATAATTTACTTATATGTTTTCTTTAGTCCTGTCTATCCTTGGATATCAACACGCAACCCTCATGTAAGTTATGACTTATGATAATACCTTTGCTTATTGCTTCTGTCTCAAGGATCCTTTTCATATTTTAATATTTCATTGCAGATTTGTTATCAGTGGATGGCTATTGGTTGCAACCACATTCATTCTTTGTGGAGTTTTCATAATCCTTAATAAGTAATGGCATAATTGAGTGTGAGACCGATGTAACTTGCTCATTAAGAATGAACTAGCTATACCCTTTCTTGTTGAAATTCAATTATCTGGAATTGATTTCTTTTGTCATTTATTATAGTGCAATTTGTGACACCTGTATGGCCATGGGAGAATGGGTGGAGAATCTGCTCTTAGCCATATCCTTCCATGTGTTGATCAGAGAACCACAAATAAGACACTTTTGCAGAGTAAACAAGTTGTTACCAATATTGTTAGTATTGTCAATCGGTTCATCTATGACACTACAGATGCAAGTCCATCACAAGGTAGTATGAATTATTACAATCAATCTGGACCTGCAATGCCACCTTTGTATTATCCCTTTGACTCTCAGTTTCGAGAATGCTAGTGTACGCCTCAAGAAGTGTCCTTGGCCAATGCTTCACTGGTATACTTTTTCTCTGTTCACTTTTGAAATTGGAGAGGGAAATGAACTTGTGTGAAATAGTAAGTTAAAAGTATTTTGAAAATTGATCGATCACTTTTTGATAAGGAAGTTATAAATGAAAAAATTTATTGAAAACATGGCATGCACTCAATATTACATGGGAGTTTAGAAAGATTCATTTTTTGTTAATGGATGGTTAGTCCAACAATTAGCTTTAAGTTTCATATCCCTTTTGGTGATTGAAAAGTTCTACTGGCAGTCTTGCATTTTAAACCGAGGCTTGTTAGTGTTTATATAGCAGAGCATGATTGAGTAAGAAATAATTTGAAATGATGCATCCTATGAGACAAAGTATGTGATTCTTTTTCTGAGAATTTGAAAACCCTGTATCATTCTGTTCATTAGCCAAGATGTGAGGTATGTCAAAAGCATTGCAAATCTTTTGAGTCTCTGAGGGAACATCTTACTGGTTAGTCATTTGTGCATTCAATCTCTGATGTGTGTTATTCACCCTAATTAATCAAAGAAACTTGCTTACTTCTCTCATTGAACTTCACCCAATGAAATTTTTTTAAGTTTCTATACATGGATCTATTCTCATAAAGAAGTTTGAATTTGCTTTTTATATTTGGATCTGTTTTCCTTAGTATAGTTTAGATGTTTTCTTGATGGAAAAGTATAATAATGGTCTGCATTTATTTATGGTTTCATAGTCTTTATTTGTTTATGCAATATGATTTAATCCAAAGTAAAACATTGATAACAAAGTAATGAATTTATGTATCTCTTTTGCTAACTACTTTTACCTTGTTTATAGGTTAATCATTAAGTCATTGTATTGTGAGGAAGCTGTTTGTCTTGTTTATAATTTGAAGTACTGGAGCTGCTACATTAGGTGGGCTTTCGAGTGGTGAATTTGACATTGAATGTCTGGTGAAACGAGATCCTTTTAGTTTGTAACCGAACAGTGAAAGTTGCAGTTTGTATTTACTTTCTTAGTTTCATAGATGAATAAGTAGACAATCAAATTCATAGGCATCATCTAAATATGGCTATACTTTTGGCTCATCAGCAATCTCATAGTGTTTACAATGTTTATGTTTTTCAAGGTTTGTGATGATCATCATTGTGAGTTGATTCCCTGCTTAGATAGACATTTTATCTATCAAATAAAGATGAAGCTGGACCTGTGATGGAGCACTATGAGAGACATTGTCCTCCTGCAGAAAGGTGGTACAATTGCTTGATTCCTCCTCCATCTGGATACAAGGTGAAAATTTGCTAAGAGTATATGTGATCTTCAACACACCCTCTGATACATATGTATTATTTTTTCCCAACATTTGTTGTTTCTATAATGTTGCAGGTCCCTATTAAGTGGCCACAAAGCAGAGATGAGGTATGGAAAGCAAATATCCCACATGAGGTATGGAGCTGACAATTTGATTGCAGCAATTGCAAATGTGAGTCTGCATCTAACTTTACTGGTTTTGGATATAAATAAATGAAACCATTTATATTTTTGTTTTTGAATTGGTAGTTCTATGACAGATTGCTAATGTGATGACCCTTAAATCATATTCTCCTATCGTTGGTGTTGATGTGATGTCACTTGAAACAGAAAGAGATTTCCTGCTAGCTTGGAGGGTAATTCAATTGGGTGTTTAACCATGTTTATAGTTATTAAGCGTAATAATTTCAAGAAAACCCCCAAATTCGATTTGTGAGTCCCCCTATACGAACAATTTTACAAATATGAATGATCTTGGAAGTATATCAGTCTCCTAATTGGTAGTTCTTGGAAGTATATCACACGAAATTGCTATAAAATCTTAAATCTCATTTTTTCTAATTTTCTTTTTTTTTATTGTTAATTGATGCAGCAAGCTGAGGATGTCCAACTGTCAAAATCTGAGGGTTTGTGGAGTTTCTTTCTTAGCTCCCTGAATTGATTAGATCTAAAGCACTATGCCTGAAACTAATGTGGATGAAACTAAAACAATGTCATTTAAGTGATTATTCTATTTATTTTAAATGAAGAATTGAAGCTAACTATCAGTACCTGATAGTAGTTCTAAATGGAAGCTCTCACCCGCAGTTGAAATTTCATTTCAGTGATTGATTCTTTTATTATGTATTATATTTCTCTGATATTTGCAATTTTTAGTGCAGATTTACAGTCATCACTTAAGTTGAAGAAAGATGGCTCCGTTAAAGAGGTGTTATCTACTAATGTGGCCTCTTGTGCCCCTTCTCGTATGTTATCAACAACTCCTGAAGAAACTGGGTCAGTTGGGGAAACAAGGTCTGAATTTCACGTGGAAGACTAGGTAGCTTTACATCAATGGGTTCTGATTATGTGGCAGCAACCTCTGTTCCTAGTCTATCACCAAGTTCTTCAGTTGGTTCAATGTCTTCGGAAAAATCAACTCTGAATCCCAATGCCAAGGTGTGAAAGTACAACATTAACTTTTAAAATAGGAAATACTGAAACGACACCTACAAATGATGGTCTTTTATTTTAAGGTAGACACAAAAAAAAATTATATTACTGGCGTTTCTCAGAGCTTCCCCTTTTCTATTTTTCTTTTGTTGTTGTCAGGAGTTCAAGCTCAACCCTAATGCAAAGAGTTTTGTTCCATCTCAATCACATGCTAGGCCCCGCTCCCCAGTGTCTGATGGTTCTTTCTATTTCCCGGCTACCGTATCCACTGTACCAAATATGCCAACCATGCCCATGGGTATTGGAGTAAGTATTTAATGGAATGATATGCTCAATCTCCAACAAGGAAATTATATTACTGTAGTTTGCTTTTTCATATTTTCATCCTTGTTCTTTCATAAAGTTTTCTTCTATGCCATTATTGTATAAGATTTATACTGATTACCAATAATTCTAACAATATTTATGTCTGCTGAATTGAAGTGATATTGAATGGATTGGGGCTTCAAATGTAATTTTCAATTTTTATTGGGCTGGTTTCTTTCTCCAACTTATGTTATATTAACCTGGGGTGTGTGAGTTTCCCAATGAGTTGTAGGATGTAAAAAAATATGAAAGATAGTAATTGCTTGCTTGCCTTGTTTCATATCTCTTGTAGACCATGCTTTGAGACTATCTTTGCTGTTGAGTGAGAAAATTTTTAGCAAACCATACTATTTAACTTGGTCAAGTGCCAAATTGACCTTGCTTTCCATAGAAGACTATGTAGAATTATTAGTAAGGTCTAAATGTTGTACCCAGTAACCTCTGACTTGCTTCTATTTGATTATGTTGCTTGTGTTTTGCAGGTTGGAACTACTTTTGCGAGGCCACAACCTGTCATATATAATCCACAAGCGGCACAAATGCCATCTCAACCATATTTTCATCCAAATGGACCACAGGTGGGATTTCACTTGTAATATCTCATTGGTGACTTTGAATATTGATGCTTCAAAAAGTTATTTAATATTTTTATTAATCTAATTGCAGTATGGACAACTTGTCATCCTAGGCAAGTTTTATACATGCCAAGTTACCTCCCTGTAAGGACTTCACACGTTATGCTCATAATTTTCAGTTTTTATTCTTTTTGCTGGTTTTTATTTGAACAATGTTCTTAGTTAATTTTCGTTTTCCATTACTCTGGTTAGAAGAAGACTCAACTTGTCTATGCTTTAATTTTATGCATCCTTGTGTTGCGGTCTTTAATATTGTGAGAAAGATACAAGATAAAATCAGTATCTCAATAATTTAATATATGTCTATTTATCATGGATGTTAGACATTTTCTTCATTTAGGCATTTGATCTAGACTTGAACAAACTTAGCTACATCGTATATTTCCAGGTTAGCTTCTATGGTCAATATTTTGGGAACTCAATCTTAGAATTCGATTTTCTTTTACAGGAGATGCCATATAAGGGACGTGATTATTGACCACTTATAGTCGAATGCATTCTCAGCAGCTTCACACTTTGCCTGAAAAGAATGAACTGAGTGGATGACTTAATATGACAAGAATATCTTCAGCTTATGGGAGGATTTCCATAACAAAATGATAATTTCTAGGCAAGCTGGCTTATTATGGGATATAAGTTAATTGATCTTATATTCACTCATACATCTTTTTGGATTTCTCAATTTTTGGTCATGTAATTGTAGCTTAACTAAGATTGATATTTCCCCCTCAGTATTATTATTATGCAACACTTACTTTAAACTTGCGTCTTCCCTACTTTAATTACTACCATTCTTTTGACCTTTAGTCATGTCTCTGTCACTAGGTTATCAGAAGATTTGAAGAGAGATAAAAGATCTGAAGCAGAGAGTGGCAGAACTAATAGAATCAAAGGAGCAGTTAGAATTTAGAAATCAGAAATTGGCAGAAGATAGTTCATATGCTAAAGGGCTTGTTGCTATCTTGCCTTTGACATCCACTGTGGTCTCTGCCTATGACCCTAGTCCTCTGCAAGATTTTATTGGTGTGATCACTAGAATGTTGTAGGCTATAAAGTAAGATGTTTGCTTTAATTATGTTATATAAATTCATTTACATTTAATATAACGTTCCATAGTATTTTACATAATTTTGTGTCGAACGGCATTTTACAGTGCTAAGCCAAATTCCAAATTTTAATGTACTAACAATTTGGTTTGTTATTTATTTTATATTATAAAAATTCTTCAATGTGATGTTTTTTTGTAAGTGTAAATTCAATTAAGTCCATTGGTTCATTTGGTAGTATATATAGAAAGCAACTTTGAAAAAAAAAGACATGAGCAACAAAGACGGTTTTTAGCCAAAACCGTCTTTGTATATAGACATACAAAAACGATTTTGGCTTAAAACTGTCTTTGTAGGCATGTAAAAAAAATAAAAGATAGGAGAAACAAAGACGGTTTCTAGCCAAAACTGTCTTTGTAGGAATGTAAAAAAAAAAAAAACAAAACACAGGAGAAACAAAGATGATTTTTAGCCAAAATCGTCTTTGTATGTAGACAAACAAAGATGGTTTTGGCTAAAAACCATCTTTGTAGGCATGTAAAAAAAACAAAAGACAGAAGAAACAAATATGCTTTTTAGCCCAAACCGTCTTTGTATGTAAACATACAAAGACAGTTTTAGCTAAAAATCGTCTTTGTAGGCATGTAAAAAAAATAAAAGATAGGAGAAATAAAGACGATTTTTAGCCAAAACCGTCTTTGTATTAGACAAACAAAGATGGTTTTGGCTAAAAATCATCTTTGTACACATGTAAAAAAACAAAAGACAGGAGAAACAAAGACGGTTTTTAGCCAAAATCGTGTTTGTATGTAGACATACAAAGGCGGTTTTGGCTAAAAAGCATTTTTGTAGGCATGTAAAAAAAACAAAAGACAGGAGAAACAAAGACAATTTTTAGCCAAAACCGTCTTTGTATGTAGACAAACAAAGATGATTTTGGCTAAAAACCGTCTTTGTAGGCATGATTAAAAAAAAGTGATCAATGAAGACGATTTTTTGGCGAAAATCGTGTTTGTATGTATACATACAATGATGGTTTTGGCTAAAAACCGTCTTCGAAAGTATGTAAAAAAAAAAGTTAACAAAGACGATTTTTACAACAATCGTCGAATGTCATCGTTTTTTATGACACGCGCAACAAATACGGTTCTGCAACTCTCGTCGTAGGGGGTTTAAAACCATCATCATTTGCCTGTATTATAGTAGCGGTGTATCCGTATCCATACAAGAGAAATGCCAATTAGTTATACTTATGGATTACATTTATACTTATGAATATGTTGTATATACTAATGGATTAATTATTTCTTTGTTTGTTAATATTTGTATTTACGGATTCGACTTGAGGATATATATATATATATATATATATATATATATATATATATATATGACAGGTCGATTTTCACAACATATGTTTTGAGGATAAATATCGGAGGGTATTCCTTAATTCGATTCAAAAGGTGGATGAGGTTGGGTAGTGGGAGAATGACAGTTGGGTGTGGAATTTAAAATGAAGAAGTTCATAGTTTCAATGGGAATTACCCTTCTTGAATAGTTTTTATGAATGAATTAGAAGGGGTGAGATTGGAGGTAGGTAGGCAAGACATGGTGGTGTGGAAAATGGCCTCAATAGGGTGTCATACCGTTAGAGATGCGTATTCTTTTCTAGGGGGTGAATCAATTCCTGATGATGCCTTTTTCTACAAGAGCTTTTTGAAGCTGCCCATCCCTCATAATGTGGCCGTTTTTGTGTGGAAACTATTTAAAGATACATTGCCTACCAGGAGAAATTTGAAAAGAAGCATCACATTGGACGAGCAACATCAACTATGTCCATTTTGTAACTTGGAAGAGGAAGATAGTAGCCATATCTTTTGTTCACATGAGTTTTTTAATCTAATATTTGGCAAAATTGTTACAAATGGATTGGTGTGCAGTTTGTGCAACATCGGGATCCAAAAACACATTATCTCATGTATAATTGTCACTGGGTAAGGGAGAAATAAATTTGATGTATGGAGGGCTGTTTGCATGGTCCATTTGGTGCCATAGAAACAAACTAATTTTCGAAGGGGAGCAACAGGATTTCGATGCAATAGTGGAGCAGGTAAGATTCAAAGCGTAGGCTTGGCTATCTGCAAAGGTGAATAATTTCTCTTGTTCATTCTACGATTGCCATTGGTACGTGAATCCTGCTTACTGTATTCAAACATTGTACTCTTGACCTTTTGGTTTGATCACTACATTAAGTGCTGTAGTTGTTACAATTAATTCTTGTTAAAATTCATGGCAACTCTCTCTAATTATATTTTTTTTATCATCTTAATGGTGTGAAGTATTAACCAATTTTACAGATGGTTAATTTTAGTCAAGAATCTAACTAACTATCTTTAGTGAGTCTTTTCCTCCGATCATATTTTTGTTATCCATAAAATTCAAACTTCAAATTTTACTAAAACTGAATATAGAATCAATCAAATGCCAACCACTTATTGGTTCTTCTCGTAACTATATTAGTAGAGCGGGGTAATGACTTGGGAATGCAGAAAATTTATTAGCAGGGAATGTATTGGCTTATTAATGTAAGCAATCCCGATAGGTAAGTGGGATAATCGATGGAGTTAAATTAGGGGATGGTTTTGTAATGTTGGATGACTAAAAGGTACCATCTATCAGTGAAACATTTCTTTTTTTCTGTCCAAAAGAAAACTAGACTGCTTCTACTATATTGTGCTTCAGATTCTTAATATGTATTTCCGGTTTCTTAATGTAAATTTCAGACAGACATTGTGTTTTTTTCTAGTTATACATATTTTGTGTTAACGAAGGCCTTTTGTCACCAAAAGTTTGATATAAGCAATGTCTAATTATTAAATTTTAATTAGTTTTCCTTCTTAAATTAACATGAAAAATCGGACCAAAATATACATTTTGTAAAAGTCTTTTAAAATATTAAGTAACTTGTTTTTTATAAGAAAATGGAAAAATAAGCAATTTTCCAAAGGAAAAAAAAATAGTTTATTTTGTCTCGCTTTCTGCTCTCTACCCACTCTCTCTTTCATGGTCTTCTGCTTTTTCTCATTTCTCTTGCCCTCCTTTTACTTTTCTTAATCATTTCTGTTTAGTTTGAAGAAATAAAAATTATAATTTTTATTTTATTTTAAACTTTAACAATGAAACATTGTCTATGTATTCTATGATTAGGATGTCTATTAAAATAATCACCAGATAATTGTACAATAATTTGATAAAATTAGACACAGAGAGGCGAAAATTTAAGCACCTCGAAAATACAGGATAAGAAAAAGGAGGATTTTGAAAGTCAAAGACAAACACCAAAGGAAGAGAATTTTACGAGACAAAAATCACTATCAAACTAAAAATAATATATTTGTCTTATTACTTCGTTCTGTCTATTTTGTATATATATGATAATGATTATGATAAATTTGACGTGTTGGCAACGTCAATCTCTATGTTTCATATCATATGTTTCGGGAATATATATTTGATTATTCAATTCATTATATTAAATAAAAAGTGAGAAAAATCCACACAGACCCACATTTTAACATAGCCGACTAAAATAAAAGAGTCCAACAAAGAAAATTAAACTTAAATTACCATTACAATAATAAATTAATAATATATCCTCTTAGAATATTTTTAATAATATTTTATTATTTTAATTTATAAAATTATTCAATAAAAATAAATACAATTAATTCTTTAAAATCATAATAATATATATTTAATTTTTTATTTCATAATTCTTCATAGTAAAAAAATGATAAAAACTTGTCACCTTGAGAGTCTTCACAGATTTATGGGCCCCACCAACGGAAGCTGACCCAACCTCTTTTCACTCCCTACAATAGAAATCATGACCTCTACCCTTCCAAAATCTTCATCGTGAAATCCCTGCCAAACACGCCATACACAAATGGTAATTCTACATAAATGTATATATATAATGCCACAAAAAAAAAGTATATAAGTTTAGTCCTTTTTATTTCAATCTTTTATTTTGTTCTTATTCTGTTTTGTTGCATTGAGGACACTGCTTATATTAAGTGTGAGGAGGGGTATCATTGCTTCCCCGACTTTTAGCTCTTTGTGATATACGTGATCTCTTACATTTTTTTGGTTCTATCACTGTGAACATTTCTTGGGTTTAGAATTTTGTGTTTTTCGTTATTCCCTTGTTAAAAAAATATAAATAAATAAATTGTGTGTTTGTGTGTATTGGGGTCATTGGAGTTTTCTTCAGGAGGGAACATTAGCATGCTTGATTGTGAACTATTTCTTAGAGCTACCCTCAAATATGAGTTTTGAGCCTTGATTCTCTCAATGTATGTGAATTGATCATTTCAGTAGCATTGTTCTATTCTATGTTTTGACATGCATATCCTTGGATGAGTCTTGAATTTTCTGAAAAGATGAGACATTGATAGACTTTCTTGAGACCTGTGAATCTTTTGATAAATTTTCTCCTAGTTGACTACTTTGAGCTTGAATGATTATTTCTCTTTGGTCCTCTAAACTATATTGTGTGAATTGTTGATGTGAGGAAAAAAAAGAGGGAACTAATGTACATTGCAGGTTGTGTTAGTAACTAAATCTCAATTCCTTCTCTCAAGTGAAATAAAAAACAAAAGGGGTTGATTAAAAAAAAAAAATACCCCAAAGCGAAGAAAAAGAGAGAAGGAAAAAGGGATCAAAAGTTTAGGTGAAAAGAAAGCTGCAAAAATAGGTAAAAAAGTTCCCCTGCTTTTTGAGTGTTTCATATGATTGAGTGAAACCTTTTGTTAGCTTGTTTCTTTCAGTACCTAACTTACATTACATGTCAGACCCCATTACAACCTAATATGTCTCGCTTGTTCTGAATTTCTGGAATTTATTTGAGTTGAGTTAATTGATCTACAGAGATGTGAACTTACATTGAATTGTGATCTTGAGTGTGATTTTCTATTTCTATAACACTAAGAGATGGTGAGCATAGTGAACTTGAAGCTCTTTTGAGACTATTTGCATGTTGGTTATAAGCCTAATGGATTCTTGAGTTAATATCTGATACCCTAAGGTGTGAATTTTACTTTTAAATAAATAGGGATTTTCGATACATGAGTTCTTCTTAGAAGAAATTGTTTTGATTGAGAACTAGAAAAATTTCTTGAGGACATGCAATGCTCAAGTGTGGGGAGGTTGATAAACCACTTTTGGAGTGATATTTTGAGTGAGCTTTTGTACCATTTCCATGCATTTTCTTGGTAAAACTTATGTTTGGATGCTAGCTTTGTCTTGCAGAAGCATAGCCACTTAGTTGAGTGAAAAAGGCCAAATTTTACATTTTATTTGAAGACTTTGTAATTTGGCCACGGATGTGGTACATTTAGCATAGTCATGGTAAGTAGTATGATTGTGGTAATACGATGAATCACCTTTTGAAAAGTATTAGCCTTTCGCTGACAGTCGTGGTGAATTCACTACGGTCAAAGTTCACACCAAGATGGTCGTAGTCATTCCACAACATTTTAGAACTTCAACGCCATAGTTTCTGACCATGCCCGTAGTGGATTTCAGCACAATCGAAGTTCTCCTCATGAGTTATTATTCTTAGGAAGCTATAAATAGGGGGTTGGAGTCTATAAATATGACTTTTGACATTTTTACGAATTAGAGAGTGTGTTTGAGGGTTTGAGGGTTGTGAAGCATAGGCAACACCGTGAGGACAGATCGTGATCATCGTTCTTCCCTTCTTGGCATGTTTATGCTAATTTCATACAGGCTTTCTAGTTGTGCTTTGATCATGAGCGGCTAGTCACCCTAGTCTGGGGGTTATGATGTATCTGTCCAATTGTACTCATTTCTATGTTCTTAATAGAATTTCTCAATGTTTTATGTTAATTAATTCCCTTCATTATTTCTATTATTTATTTGGGAATTTATCATTCTTATGCTTAATCGAATGTACTATGGTGATCATATACGTATGTTTACACCAAATTGTATAATCTAACTGTTTGGTAATCTCTGATAGAATAATCAATCCTTAAATGATCATCCCTAAATTTGATTATATTATTTGCTTAAATCAAACTGTTTGGCCTACCATCCATGTGGATGCTCATGCATTTGTAGCTATTAAGTACATTTGTTATTGGGCTAAGAACTTTGTATTGTTGGTTCTATTGGCAAGTTATGGTTGAATGGGGCCTAAGATACTAAGTTCATGGATCCAAGATTCTAAGAGTTCTTAGAAAAACAACGATACTTTATAACATCTTGTTTATGGGCTTAGAAGAAAAGAATTATTGTAACCTTAAATCGACATCTTTATACCAACATAATAACCACATTAAATATTGATATGTTTGTAAAAGGTGGTGTGCATTCAAAGCCATATTTTTTCCCCAGAAGGTTAAATTCTAAGACGCCTTCTAGTATGTGTGAGTTGAGTAGGTGTTGCACCATACAAAAGTAAACTAAACCATCAGATATAAAAGGTAGTTAAATGGAAGGTAGAGATTGTCAGGGAGTAACTGCGTTGGAGCACACTTTATATTTTTTAAAAAATAATTTTAATATTTGAGGTAGACCTCATGCATGTTGAGTTGCCTTAGACAAAAAAGATTTTACGTTAAGAAAATATGTCGTTTTGTGACCACATGTATGACATCGTGTCCTAAATTGATCCTACTCTCCTTTACCTTAAAATTTTGCTTACCTTTTTTTTTCCTTTCTTCACTTTCTCTCTCCATATTCCATGACCTCCCTCTGCATCAACGTCCTTCTTCACTTTCAACGTATACTTTATCTATAAACCTCATCACCAATTTTCTCACTCAAGAACTTTCCTAGACAATCTAGCCTTTTCAATTCCACAGCCAATAACAAAAATGAAAGACCGCCTCTTGAGTTCATTCTTGAACATTGAAGTGTTGAATTGGGCAACTCTAATGCTATATGAGGCAGTTCGACCAATTTTTTTTTTAATTTGTCAATTTTGTTATTTAAATTTTAAAAATTGATCATTGATTGGGATAAAAAACATGGTCGTCTTAGTGTTTACCAAATGTTCAATTACATTCACAAAAAAAATTGGCCTAATTGCTTATTTGAAGGAAATGACAATGCAATGACACTATATTACTAACTTAAAAGTTGTTAGTAAGTAAGTATATATGCCAACACTCAGTGAGAATGACCTGGAAATTGTTTCATGTTGTATTGCAAATGAGGAAATAACATGCTATATATAAAAAATAATTTGAAATCTTTGGGGCTCTTGGATGTTGATGGCATCAAAGAGGCAAAAAGTTTGAATCTTCATATTGTGATGACTTGGTGGGGTCATGTGGTTTCTGTGAGTTACTCGGAAATATGTTGATGAATTGATGAAGTGCAGAGAAAGTCAAGGAAAGGCTTTTTTGTACTCCTTGTATAATCCACCTTCATTTTGAAATTCATTTTTTTAAAAGCTAAAATTCCATCCATGTGGACCATCCTAGCGAATCTTTAATGAACTCCTTCATCCAACGGTCAAGGAAACTTTTGCACAATGCGACACCTACTCAACTCACGCATGCTAGAACTCATCTAATTCTAAATGATGATGTATGGTGTGATTTGGATTCATCCCACTACCTTCATGTTTGCCTAACCCTATATGAATCACTTTCACTTATGTTTTGACTGTTGTACAAGGGTATAGTCAAAAAGGGTTGGGCAAATCGATCCTTGGAATGCATTCATTCGCTAGCTTTAGAAGCATATAATTGACGTGAAACAACACCCTAGGTCACTTCATCACCAACCAAATCACAATTTGGAGTAATGTAATTTGATGAAAGATTGAAATGATTTTATAAAATAAGGATTAAAATATAAAATACTTATAAAAGGGGTGGTACATGTACTGTAGTACCTTTACTTATTCTCATTAAATTTATTGGTAAATATTTGCCCACAGACCTATTTCTAATAAGCATGTGCTATGATGGACTTTAAGAGGCCAAAATATGCTTTCAAAATTAAATGGATAAAATACTATATAAGATATAGTTAATATTTATATATATTTTTTATTATAAATAATGAGATGTTGACACATGGATATACAGTATCCATTGATTAGCATCAATTAGAGTATATAAATGTATTCCTTTACGAGGAAATAAATCAATGAGAAGTAAATTAAATTTATAATTTCCCTTTAATCTATTTTATTACACTAATTAGGTAAATTAGTGTAACCCTAGAATTTACTTCGTATAATTAGTGCTTTCATCCAACTTACTCTACCTCCTGTGAAAGATCTTTATCGATATTTATACTAGCTCACCACATCCTTTGTCGTACACAATCGTGGTCCACCATTAGTCACACTCTACCTTTCTACCCTTCCCATGAAGGCATATCCTCTTGCCTACCAGTGGCCACCTTTGCCACCACATTCGCCATTGCAATGGCCATAAACACCAACTTTGTCCCCATCTTCATTTGTCCCTCAATAGTGGGTCTCGACACCCAATTGTCCATTCACTTCTTTCCCCATAGTTATCACAGAGGCCACATCGTAACCCATAACACACTTGAGCATAATCTTCCAAACACAACCATCGTTGGTGCTGCCGCACGTGACCGAGAACAAACAACAAGCCCAACCTTTTCTCCACCATTAAATCCCTATTTCCAAACCCCTAATATTCCATCATACACTATATTGTCATAGTTTGCCAACATTTTGAACCCTAACAACTTATATCAATCATTGTCGCCATCGTCCTCGACCCAACATCCAATAACATGCATGCTTTTAAGGATCTCATCGATGGCTTTTGCGACAATCGTCCAACAACTCGCAAAAGTGAAGCTGCTAGAAGAGATGAGGATCTTGATGAACGTTGAACAAGTTGTGTGAGACTTGAAAAGCTACAACCACTAGCAGTGCAACCTTCGATGGTGCAAAAAATGCAAGCAACATAAATCTTAACCTCATTGCAATTGTCGCGTGTGGCTTACTACACAAAGTGACACACCTTGCCCACGACCTCCAAAGACACCTCTTCCACCATATGCCATAGCTGATCACACTGTGACGCTGAGCACTTCGGATAAAAAGCAAGATTCGAAACTTTAGTTAGGGTCAACATTTTGCAAAACCCTAATAGTCAAAGGCCAAATTCTTTCTTATTGGGCACATCTAAACTTTTCCATCTCCCTGCCACCTTTACCCTCTCCATAGGCCTTTTAATTTTTGGCCCAACACTAGCCCAAACAGTGACTCTAGATATGGCCTTTTATTAGCAAAATATATTTACCCTTTGTTTATCAATCATCCTGCATCATTAGTGAATAGATTAATTTATGAGTTGATTAAGCATTCTCAAGGACCTTGAGGACAAGGTCCAATGTGGGCCCAAGTTAAATGTTTGGATGGGCCTTAAGAGACCCAAATATGCTTTCAAAATTACATTGCTAAAAGACTATATAGGATATGGTTGGTATTTTTATTATTGTTTTTATTATAAATAATGAGATGTTGACACATGGATAGATAGTATCCATTGATTAGCATCAATTATGATATGTAAATGTATTCCTTTATTGTGAGATCAATCAATGAGAAATGAATGAAATTTATATTGTTTCCCTTTTATCTTCTTTATTGCTTTGATTAAGTAAATTAGAGTAACCCTAGAATTTACTTTGTATCAATGTGTATTTACTTTATTCATTTGCAGATTTTCTTGTTAATATCTATAAAATTTAGGTACCATTTTTCATCCCTATTTGTCTCACCACATTAGGGCTCAACAAATTTTAAATTGAGCGGTTGCAGATTTTGACGAGGTCATCAAGCTTGATGAAGGGCACTGTCGAGTCCAACACTATAATTGAAGGAGCAAGCTAAAGACAAAGAAGATGCAGGTACAAAATTGTGGCAGACATGGAGTTTGGTTTGCATATTGATTCTAGTCACTAGAACTTAAACTGTGATCAATTTTAATTTCACTTCAGGAAAGATTAAAATGAATCAAAGATGAACCATAATACTTGAACTTTTATCTTGAATTGCTTTAGGAAAGTAAAATCTTGAACTTTTAACACTTCTGAAAATTAATTTTTGGAAGTGTTTAAAATTTAACATTTTTTTGGAGTTTATTTTCTGGCATGCTTAGACATTTAGGTGAGAACACCCTCTAGAAGGTTTTCAGATAGAGGATTTTTGGGCAGAAAAGTGCATAAAAAATGCAAATGGGAGTATATTTAGCAATTAGTGAAAGTGCATATAGCAATTGCCTTTTAGAAAAAGACAAACATCTGTCCAGTGATTCAAAACCCAAACACACGGAAACGCGCAGCCACGCAGGTCGGCAGGGATATGAAAAGTCAGTCAATGAGTACATTCACACTGCTTTAAAATTAAATTTAATGATTATTGTCCTTTCCTTTCTGCTACTCTGTTTTGCGCTTATTTATTTATTTAATTAAGTAATATTTCAAGATAATTCACATTCACACAGAACAGTATAGTAAACAACTTTTCAAAATTTGAAAAGAATTATATAGAATCCAAAGGAAAAAATTAGACACTTTTATCAAGAGTGAACTATTACACATTTAAACCACTTTTTTTTAATACTATTTACTCAATTTTAAATTACTCGGTTGGAAGTTTCAGATTCTAGGAAAGCAGAAACAGAATTGAATCATCAACGACTTTCCCTATGGCTGGGTATGTACCCTTTTCTTGCTGACCATGTTTGATTATTGAACTCTATTTTTCACTAGGAATTTCCTTCTGGAACATCATAGTACAAACTGTTTTTGCAACAATATTGTTGTGCCTGTTGAAGGAACCCTATTTTCTTTATTATTATGATCTAAATTGGGTTACCTAGTTTCATGTGAAAAATTATGTCTTTTGTGGGTTCTGGATGGGTTGGTTCATCTCTGCTATTTTCTTTGTTCTATGATTGAAAGAGAAGTGGGAGTTAGTACATGGGGTTAGCTAGTTTTATGCGAAAAATGTTAGCTTTTTGTGTCTTGGTGGAGTTTCTGGTTGGTGGGGTTGTCTCTGCGATGTTCATTGTTCTATAACTGAAAGAAAATTCGAAGGTCTTACAGGGGGTTATGTGAATAAAGATTTTTTTTTTTTATAAATATTTTGGTTGAATTTGTGTTGGGTTCATTGCTACCTACCATGTTGATAGTTCATATGATTGAAAGGCAAATGAAAGATTATGAAAGCAATTAAAAGTTGGAGCTTTCTATTATGGTTTCTCTTTACCCTTTTGATGATACATTGAATGCAGAGTGCACTGTTAATAGTGAATTAATGGTTTTAACTTTTAAGATCGACCTTTTTATTTGGTTTAACGTAATCGATTTGGAAGTTGGAATACTGAGATCATCAACTAGTGTTTTTTTGTTTTTATCTATGTTTAAAGGAAATGCTCGTCCACTGCATGATGTTTGTTGAGTTTTGATATTAATTAAGTGCCTAAATCTACACACTGGACTTATGCTGTCACGGCCAAGTCATTAACTTTTTGTCTTGATGATGCTCTTGTTTATGCAGAACATCATGGTTGGTGGACAAAAGTAGAATTGCAACCAAAATAAAATGTGCATCAGGAGCTTGTGATCCTGGAAAGGTTATATGGAAAAGCAATCCTACCAAGCCCTGCCCAAATTGTCAACATGCTATTGACAACAGTGATGTAAGTGCAGTTTCTTTTTCAAATTTTGACTGTTCATTTTCCTTATTTGACTTCATCAGTACATTTTATCTTGGTAGCAATTGCATGCATTTTAGTTTATGTGGAGTCCATTTGTCATAGTTCATTTTCAACCTTCCTTCATTAGATTCATATACACAATGAAAAATAGCTTGAAATATACCATATAAAGTATCTATAGTGCTCAATGTACTGATTTTAAACTGGAAAATGTCATAATGATCATAACTCTCATGAAACAATCACAAGTTATGATTAATGATCGAGTGTATGAAGCCACTATCTTAGAAGACCAAAATAGAGCAATTGTTTAGCCAAATACAGGGCATATAACAAGTGAGTGACAGTTTGAAACCTGTTTCAGAAGATTGAAAATAGAGCATTTGAATAATTAAATAGTGTGCATTTAGTGGTGCTTATTCAGTTCCTTTTCATTTAACAGTTTAAACTTATCAAAGTTTTCAATTTCTTTGATAAGAAATGGTGAAAGAAGAGTAAAATATAAAAACATATCGTTGAATTGTATGATATTGGTGATACAAAGTTGCACTAATTCATCCATGCATTGTAAGATTTAAAGTCATCTTTGATTTATCACCTGATTCAAATTTATGGCTATCGCAATTGTATTGAATTGTGTAATTCAAATTGTGAATTGTAAGATTCTAATGACTTCGGATGTGATATGCCTTGGAAATCTTCAAGCCTTTTATGCATATGTAATGTGGGGAAAAGAGAGAATCAGAACTTGGTATATAGTGGAATGTGGTAATATGATCCATTGTATAATGGAATGAGTTGGGTTATAATTTTCCTTACTGACAAACTAGATGTCCAAACATCTATTTGTTACTAGAGTATTTTCTTTTTGCTCTTTTCAACTGTGCTACATGCCATATATTTGAATTGTTAGAAATATATCCTACAAATTTATAAGTATAGAGTTAAGGTTAAAAATTAAAAACATAATGAAGGTCTGTTTAAAACTTTCATCCTTTATAAGTATAAATGTATGGACATTGGAACTTTTTTTTGTCAACAGGTAGCCCAAGAGTGGCCTGGCTTACCAAAAGGTGTCAAATTTGATCCATCTGATCAAGAGATAATTTGGCACTTGCTTGCAAAAGTTGGGGTAGGAGATTCAAAACCTCATCCCTTCATTGATGAATTTATTACTACTCTTGAAGTGGATGATGGAATTTGTTATACTCATCCTCAAAATTTACCTGGTTGGTAGCATATTTTTATTCAAATCTGAATTTTTTGTTACTTTCCAATCAATATGATAATCTATGATGGAAATTTTAGGTGTTAAGCAAGATGGAAGTGCTTCCCACTTCTTCCATAGAGCAATCAAGGCTTACAACACCGGCACCCGAAAGCGCCGAAAAATACTAGGGCAAGATTTTGATCTCCGCTGGCACAAGACTGGAAGAACTAAACCAGTTGTCTTGAATGGGGTTCGAAAAGGCTGTAAAAAGATTATGGTTTTGTATGTTAGCAATGTAAGGGGAGGAAGAGCTGAGAAAACTAATTGGGTTATGCATCAATATCACCTAGGAACAGAAGAGGATGAAAAGGATGGAGAGTACATTATCTCTAAAGTGTTTTACCAGCAGCAGCAAGTCAAATTGGGTGATCAAGATGATCAAGATGCTCCTGAAGCCACTGAAATCACTGAATCAACAATTGTGAAAGTGGATCCAGTCACTCCCAAATTTGTGACTCCTGAAACTCCTTGTAATGAAAGGTGGTGTGCAGATCTAGACCTTGGACAAGAAACACATAACAGTCCGCAGGTAAAACCTTCAACCATATTTTCTTGTTATCAAATATCCATTACCCATTAATACTCTGCCATGAATGCTATTTTCTGTTTTGCTAGTTATTGGAAGAGGACAAGTATAAGATAATAAAGATAATGTTTTAAAATGTAGGTGGCATATTTGTACTTGGTAGAAATTCTCATTTCCATCCATGAAATCTGAATTCTCTTTTCCACATGAAAGTATTGTTGATTCTACATAGTGGAAAAGGAAACACCACTTGTTCTGCGTTGTAATGACTAATATGGTTCTTCACCAAATGAAAGTATTGTTCGTTCAATTGAAGTTTCATGCAAGAAGCTTTGAAGTTTGAACATAGAACAGTGATTTTGTAACTAAATACTCCCTTCTTTGGTTTCTTCACTCAAACATTTTAAGCATTTAATCTGAATTTGACATGTCAATTAATGAATTGGATATAAACATACAATGACTGGGACAACAAAGCCGTATTGAATATATGAAGTTTTCAGTGGTATTATATCTGTAAAATACGTATCGCTTTTATGTAGTCTAATGTGACTAAAAGATGCAATATGTTCTGATATTTTGGGAGTATATGTATATGAGTGGATTCTCTCTCAACAAGTACATGCTGGGTGATTCCACTGCTGAAATAATTTTACAATTTTTCACATTTTCCTTTATTAATCCCAGAATATAACTTAGCCATTTAGCTAAACTTCTAATACCTGATGTGTGATGCAGTTATTATATTACTTCTGCTAGGTGCTACATGTGATGATATAGTTTACTGAAATTTCAAAACACCACTTACTAAAGTTGATTATTCCGGTTCTGTTTCTGTTCTGCTTTGTACTATACCAAAGCCTCCTCATATGGATTGTTTAGATGAAATTCAAGCTGATTGCCAAGACCTTGCAAATGAATCATCCATGGTAGAAACTCAACACAATGAAGGGATGGATGATAAAGAAAATAATGCCGAGGAAGGCCAAAAATGGTGGGACAGTGAGTCACAGAATCTGTTGGATTCACAACAACTGGTCGAGGCACTATCACTGTGTGACGATCTACTCCAAAGCCAGTCTCCCAGTAGAGATGGAAAACATGAAGATCATAAGAACCAACCCAGTCTTTCTGTTTATGCTCAGCTAGGACCAGAACATCTGAAGAAGGATATTGAAGAGTGTCAAAATCTTGCCCTTGATACAGCAAATATAGAGAATGATACACCTTCAGAGTTTCGACTAAGTCAGCTGGTATTTCCATGTTCCCAACAATTGCCACAATTAATTCATTTTACTGTCATTTTAATAAATTTTCTTGTTTTATAGGAATTTGGTTCACAGGACAGCTTTATTTCCTGGGGCTATGGCAAGGCAGTGAACTAATATTGTTCTTCACCTCAGCTGGGGAAGCTGATGTTTTTGTAACTACATTTTGTTGTTGAGATTCCTTTCAAAATTATGGGCTAATCCTTTTCCCGTTTTGGTTGAAGGGGTAAACTCAACTATTACTCCTTTGCTTGACTAATTGAGCTGTAATGTTAAAGCAATGAACTTTATTGCTTGATACTTTGATCAAGTAGTGTTGTAATTATACCTTGTTTTGGCTTGTTGAAGTTATTGTATCTTCCAGGTTCTCTTTATATCTTGGATGTGTGGACCTGACTTGGCCACATATAAGCATACAACTCTCATGCTGAAGTAATGGACGCAGGTGCATGTTACTTTGTTATAGGATATAATGATTCAAGAGATTTATGCATGTTTAACATGAAATATGTTAAAAAGTATATGTTATTGGTGATGACAAATTCAAAACATCTGAGTGTTACATCCTATCCTAATTGATCATCTACCCAAGGTTATGCAAGTTAGATGGGCTTTATAAAACACATGGTGAGAAAAGCCAGCCCAATTGACTCTAGAAATTTGCCACTAAACCAGTAGCATTAGTCGAGGATGCCCCATAATTCTTCATAAATAAATGAGGGATAATTATATTGAATCCCCTTTAAGTCAATACAGATTATACTTGCATCTTGTTTAGAAAATTGTACTTATATTTCGTTGTTATTTTTCAAGATAGTGTGTATCTAACCAAACATAATGAGAGAAGTTTTAGTAATAACTTTTTAAAAGAATAGATGTTAATATGTAAAATTAATATATGAAGGATATATAGCAAGGTTAATTGTTCAAAACAAGTAGTATAAGTATAATTAATGTTGACTATAAGGGAGATCAATGTAATTAGAATGCATTTGGATAAATAGTTTAATTAAGTGTTTATTAAATAAATATTCATTTATAATAGAGTTTAATGGTCATGTGTTGTAATTTTATACTATTATCCAATTGCAAGTTGATGTAATTTTAAAGTAATTATTATAAAAGTTAATAAATTTATTATAAATGATGAGTTGTGATGGGATGACAGTGTAAAACTTATTTTTTCTTTATAAGTACCTATTTACAAGTTGTTTTTAGGTTTAATATATAATAAGTAGATATATGAACTTTTTGAGATTTTTTAATTTACAAGTTGTTTTTAGGTTTAATATATAATAAGTAGGTATATGAACTTTTTGAGATTTTTTAATTAAGTTCCTAAACTTAAAAAGAAAATGTAATTAGGTCTATGATCTTCTACAAATTTTGTAATGGGGTCCTTAGAGTAAGTAAAATGATCAAAAATTGTTTCTTATTTTTATAATCGAAGACAAAAATTGGTTAAATAGGTTTCGTACGAGCTGTAAGCTGTTTTAATAAAGTACCTTAGAGAGTTTATTATATAAGTTAACAATAGTTTATGGACAATGTCATAATATTTTTTTTCATCAGTTCTTCCAAACACTTGAACCATAAACAAATTCTTTCAATCAAACTCTGAATCCTAGGTTGGTATACCTAGTCTCTTAACATAAATGAGCATCAAACTTACAACTTTTGGCTGACTAATAAATTTGTTATTTATTTTGGTGAGCTGAAGGGTGACAAGGTAATTAAAGCACAATGCTTGCCTCTAACATTATACTATTAAAGTCTGGTCTCTACACTGTCCTGCTTTTGCTACTGTTTGGGATGTTATAGTTGTTGTATTTTATAATGTACATATAATGCAGTATGACTAGTCATATGCTTGCCTTACACTTGTTTTGTCTCAACTCATGCACTTGTGTATCAAAAACAGTCTCGTGTCTTTTCTTTATAATTTTTTGGAGCTTTGGATTATTTTAGCTATTAACAGATATTGCATTTTACTTTAAAGTTTAAAATACAAATAAAATAGTATGGACTCAATTCTTTTAAGCAAGGTCTTGAGTTTGTCTTGTGGATAGAAACAACATAATTAATAAGGGAAACTTCACCAAAGATAGTCGGTCAGATTCTTGACAAATATTAGTTGTCAGTAAAACTAATAAATAATTCGCACAAATATCATGATGACTAAAAAAAATAAAACAGTATTAGGTTCATTAAGAAGGAAAACCCACTAAAATGATACATCCAAATCCAAATGAATTACAACTCACTCAAATCCCTCAACATGGCACAAAATTTTTGTAATTTTGCAAGGGTTTGTGCATGAAGTGTCCAAAGATTCCTTGATGGACCAAGGCTTAAAGCTGGCTTTGCTGTTCAGTAGTCGGCATAGACAAATAGGGACATTAACAACCTCAGCTAATCTGGCTCTGACAGTGACGAGGCTCACTCTTGCAATACTAGATAGCATTATCCATTGTATCTTGTCTAAAGTTGAAAACAAAGTATTTCAGACATGGAAGAGTAGTCAAACGAATCATGATAAATTAAGCTTCAGTTATTAACCTTTTTCTTCTCTATTACTCTACAGTTCCCTATATTATGTTTTGTTTGGTCAGTGAGAACAGCTTTTATTGTTTTGGTTACAAAGAGTTTGATAACATGGTGTGAGAGGGAGATTACATGTATATACAATAAAGTGCAGATAATTAAAGTGGTCTGGGTCAGTTCCATAATCTTGCATTTCTCTTAGAATTTGACTCAGGGCCAGCGCTATACGAAAACATGTTTTCAACATTAAAATGGGATAAAAAAAATTGTCTCCTTTGATCTAGGGAGTATTTTTTAAATGTGCATGCATGAAATACTCTGAAGTTGTTTCAATTTATCTTAGTAATTTTGAGTCTAAATTTTGATATATAGTCATGTTAAATAAGGAAGAATTTTTTCTCTTATAATAATTTTATCTAATTTGAGTAAGATTATTTCGTGTACACAATATCCATACTTCTTATGAAAAGAAAATAGATGTATGTAAAAAGATTAAAAAAAGGAAGGAAAGAAATAAATATACAAGGTTTAAATATATTTTGGATCTATGATAAATTAATGATTTTTTTATCACTAATAAATTATTTTTTGTGTTAAATCCTTAATAAATATTTTTTTTGTTATTGTTATTTTATTTTAGTCATTCTATTATATTTTTTTTTCATTATTGTTCTTATAATATGTAGATCATTTGTTATTTGTCTCTATTAAATATTTTAAAAGGAATTAATATAAAATGAACAAATATCAAAGATCTAAAACAAAATTCATTAATTTATCAAATACTAAAACAAAATATCAATGATCAAAAATCAAAATTTTATTTTATTAAGAATCTAATGAAAATAAAAGTATTAGGGATCCTAAACAAAATTTGTTACTTTATCAATGAATTAAAACATATTTAAGCCTAAAAATAATTATAGGAATACGTGGTATTAATATTTTTATGTTGAAATAATGAAACTGTTATAAGGCATAACAGATGTTTGTTATTTATCATGACTTAATACTCAATTTTATTAAAGAGTAATTTAGTCCTTCAATATTAATTACATGCATAATTAAATTAGTTCTTTAAAAAAATCCATCACTAAGTTTTTTTAAATATTTAAAATATTATCACATAGGTTTTATTTCCAAATTAATCCCTTATTTATTTGATTCATCATCAAATTGGATTTTTAATAAATAATTTGTCTCACTGCTTTACTTTTCTATAAAAGTAAACATGAAGATATTTTAGTTTCTTGATGGACTAATTAATTAGCTAGGCAAAAAAAAATAATTAAAAGATCAATATGATGATATTTTAAATATTAAAAGAACTAATTTGATTTTTTTTAACAAGGCAAAAAGCATTTTATTCACATATCCCATGGTAAGGTACAAGTTGGCAATCACAAGATTACAAGAATGCATGGTGAAAGCTAATATGAAGTCTAAATATACATCCTCACCGGTGAAGCACCTACCGTTAGATATATTTATAAAATACTCAATGACTGATATTTAAGAAGGGAACCGGATGTATAGGTTTTTTTCATTTTACTGTTTAATTTTTTTTTCTATTCCACGCTTCCTCTGCGCCTCTTTCTCATATTTCCCAACCTCAACCCTTCTTCCGCCTCTGGTCTTCGATGTAGCACCACCACCGGCACCGGATCGATCTGTGAAGAGGAAGAGCCATGTTTGGCGAGGACGGCATCAGGGACGTCTTCTCCTTTCCCACTGTTGCCATCGGGTATAATATGGTCCACACCCAACAAAGTGCACAGCTAGCAATACCAACCAACTACCAACTTTAAGTCTTTGGCACAAACGAGGTGTGTAGGTACAGTGCCACAGAGGAGGGGAGGGGTCAGTCAGTGTATTCAATTGAAAGAACTAAGCAAAAACAAACAAATTAACCTTCAAAGTTCAAAGAGCAGTGAATGTAATATATAGTGGGAATAGAGAAGCTCCTATGGATGTGTCGATGGCATTGGCTGAAAGGGGGTGGAAAGCGGGTCCTAAGGGCTACGTTGGTTGCAGTCCCTTCATGATTGAGTTTGGCAACCTTCAAATTTTGTGTGGTGTTTGTTTTGTAGTAAGCTTCAGAGTGATGCCTTGCGTGAAGCCATCTCAGGAATCATGGCCGATTCCAAGGAGAAGAATCGCAAATTTGAGGAAATTGGACAGAATTTGTTTTTTCGCAAATTTGGTTTTTGTGGCCGATTCCAAGGAATCATGCCTTGCGTCAACACTAGACAAATTACAATCAGAAATATACAGCACAACAGCAACAAAGAATAGCGACTAGCGAGATGCAGTTTGGGTCAAAAATGATATATGTTTGATTTATGTTTATTAAACTTAAATATTATAATTTATTATATTAAAATAATCAATTTGTCACTTTTGGTTTTGATTTTTTTTTTTTTAACATTCCTGGTAACCAACCTTCTATGTTCGGTCAGTTTGCTTGCCTCACCCGTGAGGATGTATATTTAGACTTCATATTAGCTTTCACAAAAATAGAAATCTAAAACTACACATGCAAAAGGGCCAATTCTAATGTGAAGTCTTAATTTTTGGGTTCACCGGTAAATCAATCCCTCACACCATAGGATATAATAATAAAATAATAGACGGTAGAGATTAACTATCGGTTACCGGGTGAGACAGTTTTTTTTTTAAATGTATTTTGATTTTTTTTGGAAAAAAAAACGAAATGAACGCTGGTGGACGGTGCCGGAATCCACTACCACGGCACCGTCGATTGTTCACAACCCATCCAATGATGACTTCGGGCGCCTCCACCTCCGCCACCTCCGTCGCGTCTTCCTCTGCCGCCTCCGCGACTACGACGGCGCCCACTTCGCCCTCAAGGTGGTTGATAAAGACCTCCTCCCAACGAAGCAAGCCTTCGAAGACCTTGAGCTGCGAAGTGTCTATCGGCCAATACAGTGAATGATTCTAGTAACAGTACCTATTATTCAGACAACTTCAGTTCTGTGAGTAAAAGATGGCTGGACTGTCACAACATCCAGAAATTGGACACAATTTACTTGAAATCTTCAATTATTAGAGTGCTGGAATTTCTACTACACACAGCTTCATGCCTCTTTTTCAGAATTCCTGCACTTTACAAATGGTATTCAATTAGTTCTGGAGACATTTTCATGAATCACTACTTCCCAAAAAAACTCCTGCCATCCTAACTATTTCACAGCATTCCAATAACCAAATATAGAACAATCAAACTAATTAACCAATCATCAAATACTCCATTGTGGCGTGGTGGTGGACTGGCGGTGCGATGGAGGAAGGACAGCACAGGGAAGGCTTGGAGGAAGGAGATGAAAAAAAAATTATTTAATATTTTAATATTATTTTTTTATTTTTTTATTTTTTTCTTCCTGTAACAGACCTGCTATTGCAGGTAAATTTCCTGCCTCACCCGTGAACCCAAAAATTGCGACTTCACATTAGAATTGGCCATGCAAAAGTACCCGAGATCAGTAACAAAATGGATCAAGCTTAAACTGCAGTACCAAAACGCCAAATCCCAGCATACCATACACTTTTTTAAAAGATCAATATAACTTTGAAAGATACACTTTAGTCGACTCTTTATTATATTCTGGCTTATTTATGATCCATTAGATTTGGAGTTAAAAACTTTAAGTTGGCCTTTTTGCTATATAATCTCAAATAAATTTACTACCTCTATCAGTTGGAGATATGTTTTATCCGCATAAAAGAAAATTATTCATTCTAACAACCTACATTTACAACTAATTAAAGAGTGATATAATACACAACTCTATATATTATACATGTGGCAAATTTATTTTTATTTTTATTTTTATTCTTATTCTTGTTACATCATATCTCTTTTCGGATATTTAATTATATTAAAAATATTGAAAAAATTATTTTTATAATAATTTTATTTGACTTAAAAACATATTATATCTTATAAAAAGTACCTATAATTTATATATATCAAAATAAATTTACAATTTTTTTTCTCTAAATATTAAATCCTATAATTACACAACTATCTTTCACTTACATTAATCTTCTTTGTAGAAGATGTTAGCATAAGATTTGAGAGAATTGTAATCAATTGTGAACCTATACACAAGTTAGGGTGTCCAAGTACACTCCTTTATTTTAATAAAATCACAAGTATTTATTTTATACCCCTAATTTTATGTGTTTAAACCCTTTGACCTATTCTCATGTAAGAGTAAATAAACATACCCCTTATTTTAATAAAATCACCAGTATTTATCTTAAAATGTTATAATTTACACTTCTTATTTTTATATGTTTAAACCCACTATCCCATTTTCTCACTTTTCTTATTTCTTCATCCATATATATATATATATATATATATTTTTTTTATCTATACATATTTTTTAAAATAGATTGTGCCATTGACTTAGAGTCTTAGATATGTCAGAGTATAATGCTTTTAAATATATAAGGAGGTATTAGTATAACGTTTTTAAAGAAAATAAAAAAGTGGAATTGTGTGCTGAGAAAGTATTACTGCAGTTAGCTCCAAATAGAATTTAGTAACCAAGGTTGACATAAGTGGTTAAGGTTCATAACAAACTTTCAACCTGTTTGTGGTTTAGACTCTAATTAATAGTATTGAAGTATGTTCTAGTTGTATCATTTTTATTAAGAACAAAACTTAGTATTATCCAAACTTTTTTCCGGCCAAATAATAAAATCATCGTTATTGTTAGTATTGTTATTGTAGGTCAAATCGTAGGCAAAAGTGGTAGGAGCTTATGTCATCTTATTCTCATAAAAAAATGTTTCATGGCCACCTATCATGTTATAAATTTGTTGGTGCTCCCTACTGTAACCGAAATTATGATAATACAAGTATTAATTAAGGACAAATACTCATTTTAATCACTAAAAGTGTAAAATTGTGATAAATTAATTTTTAAAAGATGAAAAATTTAAATTTAATCATCCAAGTATACAAAAGTATGACATAGTAGTCCTGAGGATAATTTAATAACAAATTAGTCCTTAAACTTTTATAACTTTAATGTTAAATTGATCCTAAAAAAATATAATTTATTATTAAATTGATCATTTAATATTATAACTTAATAATAAAATGATATCACAAATTTAATATTAAGATTAATCTGTCGTACTTTTTACTTTAAAAATTAAATTTGAACTTTTCATCTTTCAAGTACTAATTTATCATCATCTTACACTTTCACATATTTACCCTAATTAATGATAGGAATCAATCCAATTAACACCAAAGTTCTTAGAAGAATTAAACCTTCCTAACTATATTTGATCATTTAATAATTTATCTAAAATAATATTTTAATTTTAATTTTGGTTAGTTTATAAAATTAATAATTTCTGTAAATTAATAAGATACTATTTTTTAAGAAATCCCTTGCATAAACTCCTATGAATATCATAAATTAATGATTCTATTAAATTACATATATAATTAGGATAATTTAGTAAAATTATTTTTTTCTTGAAATTTAATGACATTCAAATGTTTCAATGTTGGTTCTGGAGCTGCAATAAAAAATTGTGCAGAGTTGTAACCATTATGAATACTTTATTTCGTGTGATTGATTACAAGGGTACTAATTCAGTTTTAGTTCAATTTTCAATTATATTGTTCCCAATTTCTTTTAACTTTGGTCATGTATGGAACATTCATCATTTTCACGGTTTCACCCTTGTAATTATATATTAGCTGATTGACATATATTTTATTACAGTAACTAAGATCATTAATCATTTTCTCAAATTCCTAAATGTTTTCTTAAAATAAAAAGTCTATATCAGTCGGTTGAATAAAATGTATGCGAGTAAATTGTTGTAAATATTTATTTTTGATTTCTATGAATAAAAATTTATTCTTTTAAAAATTATTTTATTTAAATTCCTCGAGGCTTTCATCTCCGAACAAATTTTGTAGTGTTGAAATTAATATGCTATTTTGTGTGTGCGTTATTTGATTATAGATTCCTTATTGTGGTTAAGTGGCGAGTCAACTCGTATTCACATTTCTTATCCAGTAAAATATAAGCCAATCATGTCCAAACTAAGGGATTTACAAATATATCTTGTCTCTTTACCCTAAATAGTTATAAATAAAATTCAAACTAATAATCAAGTATATATTTACCCTTACGTGCTATCCTATTTAAACTCACACCCTAATAAGTTTTTCTTTTTTTCCCTCCAATGGCCAATACCAATACGTGCTTGTATTAATTCACTTACGGTTATAACTAATATTCTTTCTGTATGAAATGTATATTCAACTTCACTAAAATATATAAAGTATTATTATCACTTTACCGATTATAACTAATACATTTCTTTAAAAAGAAGAACTAATACATATATACGTGTCAAGATATATATGATACTTTGAAGTGTTATAAAATCCGGCTTGACTCGGTCAAGGTAGTGGTAATTGGGTTAGTGGTCCAATCGGTGGACTGGTAATTAGTCCAGTTTAAACTGGTCTATATTAAAAAAATTCAAAATTATATTATATATACGTATATAACTAACATTATTTGATTAAAAAAATGAAAAATGGAAACTGTAAAAAGTAATAAAAGGGGTATAGAAAAGCAACAATCTAACCAGGCCCAACTAAAAGAACCCTAATACCCAAGTATGTATACTTCTCTTCCTTCCTATGCTACAGTTTCTCTCCTTCCTGCCGCGTCCTGCTTTGTTCTGCTGCAACTTCTCTTCTCTTCCAACACCACCTACCGCATCATAAGCGCCACAATGTGCGTCCTTCTCTTCTTTTCTCTTCCTGGCCTCTTCTCTTCTTGTTGTCGTGCTACACTGTTGCGCCTTCCTTCATCATTCCTTCATTCCGATAGCATGAAGAAGCTACCTGCGGTTCCCGATCCAACTGTTCTGACCAGCCGGTCTGAATCGATTTTAATAACACTGCTCTTTTTTCATTAACTACTTGAAAACTTTTCTTAACAACATTATGATTTTAAGCTCTTTCTTTTTTATAAAAAAATGTTAAAGTTCAAATACTTTGTTTCAAGATGTAGTTGAGGTCAAACACACGTCTTTCCAAATTCTTTTTTTTTTTTTTGAAGAATCCTTATCCATGTTAACATTGATCTTCCCTTAAAATTTTGATGTACTCCAACTACATTTTGTTTCGCATACATGTACGAATTTTATTTACCAAATGATACATATTTATTATTCATAATGTAAATTCGGATTGGAAAAACCCAAATTTACACTGTGCTTTTTTTTTTTTTAAATTTCAAAACCCAACCTGAATTCTTAATTGGTTTTTTTAAGATAATAAAATAATAAAAATTAATAATTTATTCGAAAATAGTATTAATAATTTTATTCAAAAATAATAAAATTAAAGAATGCAAATAAGGACAAATTAATATTTTATTTTTCTTTTATGCCATTTTTTAAGATTTATATTAAAATATATAAAATACAAAATGATAATTTAATATAAATTAATATTTATATTTGTTTAAGTTATGATAAATAATATTGATTATTGATTGTGAAAAAATGAGAAACATTAATTAATACATCTTAGTTATATTATATAAAGAAAAATAAAATAAAAAATAGTACATGTATGTTTTCGTAAATATTAACTGGGTTTAATACATCTTAGCTATATTAAATGGGTTTTGAAATAATAAAAAAACATGTAATTTTGGGTGTCTCCAATCCAAATTTACATTGTGAATAATAAATATATACCATTTGATAAATAAAACTGGTACATCTATGTTTTGGTATATATATATATATATATATATATATATATATATATATATATATATTATGTTTTGGTGAAAAACTCTTTCAAATCTTATCTAGCCATGTGTTATTCTCTCCAATCCAAATGTTCCAGAGGACTAAAAGGTAACGATTGATGTGAGCAGCCGAGGATGTATATAAAGCATAAGCATGGAGACATGGAGTACGACCATGAAATGGATGGAGAAATAGGGACCAAAGGGTGGGATGAAAGGAATAGGAATACCCACTATAACCAATAGGGGGGTGGTGAATTGGTTAAAACTTGGTCTTTTAAAATTTCTTTATAAAATCAGAGTAAGGATCTTAATCACTATTAAACCAAGAATGCTTTTAATCAATCAAATCACTTAGCTCAAGAAATCAATAGCTCAAAACAGAACTTGTTGAGTAAAGATAGAAAGACCAAGAACAAATAAACAAGATGACTAATAGAGATTGAGAAACAGAATTAACATAAGAATTTATACTGGTTCACTTCTCAAGAGAAGCTACATCCAGTTTCTTCTAATCAACACTAGATTAGAGTTTCACTATTATAAATTTCAGTTCTTACAAGCTTTATTACAAACACTCTTTATCAACTCTAGATAAAGAAAAGAAATCTAAAATCCTATTATACTTCTAGTGAACAAGAACCAGAGAACACTACTCTGTTCTTCCCTAGAGAACACTACTCTAGTACAAGCTTCAAAGAACAATATACAATAGCACCAAATAACAAGAATTGAAAAAATAAATTTACAATCAAAGAGAATGGAGAGAAACAACCTAATGATCCAATGAATATGAATGCATGTGGTTTACCAATCAGAGTTGAATGAACAAAATGAATTTCAGAAGATGCTCTCCTATTCTTCTTTGAAAACTCTTGCCCAAGAAATCATTCAATACCCATGAAGATTAAAGAGTGGGACAAGAAGTTGATTAACCCAGAAAATCACTTTCTAACTTTGTGAAGGCTTGCGTGTATTCAGAAAATTCGAAGTATATTGGTTAAATCTCAAGCCAAGCCCCACACCTATTTATAACAGCTTTTTGTAACTAACTGTAATCGATTAAACATGCCAAATAATCAATTAAAAAGCCTTGTGTAATCGATTAAATTGCTACTTAATCGATTAAAGTGTTCATGCTGATTTCTAGATTTGAACAACGATCAAAATAATCGATTAAACCGAGCTGTAATCGATTAAAGCAGTGAAGAATTGTTACAAAAGCAACTTGTGTAATCGATTACAAATCATGGTAATCGATTACAAATCATGGTAATCGATTAAAGCAGTGAACCATATTTTTCTAAAAAAACCTTGTGTAATCGATTACAAGAACTGGTAATTGATTAAATCAGTGAAACAAGCTTTTCTAAAAAACCTTATCTAATCGATTACAGGAAATGGTAATCGATTAAGACAGTAATGCATGTTTTTTCTTTTAACACTATGTAATCGATTACAAGAAATGGTAATTGATTAAAATGTTTTTCAATGCTTTTTCAGATTTAAAATCAAAGCAAATAATCGATTAAACCGTAGTGTAATCGATTAAAACAGTAAGTTTTTCATTTTTCCAAAAATATTGCCTATTTAGTTCTTTTCAAAAATTGCTTCAATTCTTTGATGAAAACATTTAAGCATGTAAATTATTAAGTGCATGTTATGCAAGGATCAACAAATTGGCCTCTTCATACACTTAAATTTGAATTACATACTTCAAGGCATGTGAAAAGCTCAAAACATTCTTCCAAGTCCTAAGCTTCAAACTTCAAGTTACTCCCCCTATATCAAACAATCTCCCCCTTTTTGGCTTTGAACATGCCAAATATTGATTGACCATATGTTTAAGTTTGGAATTACTTTGAGGAATGAGCAAGACTTTCATCTTGCTCATTCCTCAAAGTAATTCCAAACTTAAAC
>CM023941.1:18202446-18368858 GCA_013407115.1 Glycine latifolia | reverse complement strand
TTGGCTTTGAACATGCCAAATATTGATTGACCATATGTTTAAGTTTGGAATTACTTTGAGGAATGAGCAAGATGAAAGTCTTGAACTTTGTTAACCTGAAAACAAATCAGCCTCTTTGCCAAGAACAAATGTTAAGAGATATGCTTGCATAAACATTAATCATTTACTTTCATTAGATTAGCTCCCCCTGACTTAGTTTGCTCCTTTTGATTTACATAATTTTGTGAATCATTAATTTGCACAAACCAGCAGAAAAACAGAGCACAATAGAGAGCAAAACAGAGTGTCACTTTTGTTAATTATCAATCAATTTTTCTCCCCCTATCTGGCTTATCAAAGACAAAAAGCTATAGCACAACAAATAATGAGAAGGGAAAATGCAAGTTTCATTGATTGAAAGGGGAAATGCAGTACATTAATAAAAAAAAAAACTAAAAACTAACAGAAAACAGATGAAAGCAATAACATGAGGTACAAGAAACCTAGTCTAGTTTGTCAAAGTCATCAAGGACAAGCCTAACTTCTATGTTTTCCAGCCTAGATTTCATCTCCTCCAAAGATGAATTAGTCTCAGCCCTATGCTCATGATGTAGTGACAACAAGGCATCCATCTTTTGAATCATAAGAGATTCAAATGGACTGTAAGATGGTTCAACAGGGCCTTCATCTTTAGCTTCTTCATTAGCTTCCTCTTCATGTCCAGCAGCAGGGAGTTGTTGTCTAGCCATTTGCCATCCATAAGGGGTCTTGACCATCCCCAACTTGGTAAGATGTTTCTCTTTGATGAGGCTGTTGTTGGCATTAGTGTTGTCAACAACCTCATTAGAGACATCTATATGGGAGTAATCAATGAACCTGGACACAAGAATAGCATATGGAAAGGGATAGTTCATTAATCTCTTGGATTTAAGCATTATCTCCTGAATAATGAGAATCCAATTCAACTGAATTCCATTTTTCAGGGCATACACAAGTTGTATGTCATCATCAGTGGCTTGGGCATGATTGGTGGCTCTAGGGGTCAGGATATATGTGATGATGTAATGAAGAAGTCTATCTTCATGTGTCATGGGTCCAATACTCAACCTAAGCTTCAACCTCATTTGAGGATCAAGAAGCATCCCCCTATACGTGTCTATCCTATTGTACCCACCAGCTTCCTCCTCAAATTTTCTTTCACTATCAAATGAAAGATCAGCAACTTCCTGCCAAATTTCAGGGGTAATTTCCATGGATACCCCATTCACTTGAGACAAGATTGTCCCTTCCATAGAAAACTTGGAACAGGTGTAAAACACCTTCACCAATTCAGGGTAAAAGGTACCCTTCATCTCCACAAATTTCTGCAAACCTTGGGCTTCAAGCATGGCTGGGAATTGAAAGCCTTCTCTACTGAACCAGCCAAGGTCAAGGTGTTTTGGAGGACCTATAAGTTTGGTTGCATTGAACTCGAGGTAGGTCATTTTGTCTCTCATTTGAAAACCAGTGGTCTAACCTACTTACAGCAGGGTTGGAAGTTTCATCCTTTCTCTTAGAGGATTTGGATCTCTTAGGGGTAGACATGGCTAGTGAGAGGAAAGGCTACTAAAGCAGAGTTTCTAAACTCAGAGGAAAGAAAAACACAGTAGTGCTTAAGACAGAGGATGAGAATGGTGTGATTTCTTTCTTTAACATAGGCTGTATTTATAGAAGATTTTAGGCTCCAAAGTTCAAATTTGAAATAAGTAACAATTGATACGAATTAACCCACTAGCTTTAAAGCACAGAAGATTCAAATTTTGAATTAGGTGGCAGTTGGGCAGTTATAATTTCCAAGAAAATCTTGCAGATTCTGCAGTAACTCCATGAATAATCGATTATATTCTTATTTAATCGATTAATTTGTAAGGAAAATCAACATAGGCTGTAATTGATTAGTTCATCAAGTGATCGATTATTTCAGAATAATTGAGTTAAAGAAGATGAAGTGTAATCGATTAGTCTACTTATGTAATCGATTATCACAAAAATAATTTCAGGTTTCAAAGTTTTCAAATCAATTTAATCGATTAATCCGGTAGCTTAATCGATTATTCCAGTGAAATGAAATTTTTGTAAAAGATTTTTAAGCTTGTGTAATCGATTAATTTGATGGTTTAATCAATTATTCCAGTGAAATGCATTTGCTGGAAATATTTTCTATGAAGAATAATCAATTATCTGTGTTATGTAATCGATTAGAGAAGCACAAATTTCATTCCCAACAGCTTTTAAAGTCCACTTAATCAATTAATCCGTGCCTTAATCGATTATTACAGTGGAAATATCAGAATGAACAATAATTATGCAGCACAATTTTGAATTTTCCAAGCACAAGTGATGATCAATCAAGTAAGATGCTATTTCACATAGATTAAGCATGCTAGCAAATGTTAGACTCATCAAGGATACCTAGCATGTTTCTAAGAGTATAGAACCTATCTCTAGCCAATGGTTTAGTAAATATATCAGCCAATTGATTGTGTGTATCAATGAAGTCAATTTTGATGTTACCTTTTTGGATGTGATCTCTAAGGAAATGATGTCTTATCTTAATGTGTTTGGTCCTTGAGTGCATTATTGGATTTTTGGAAATGTTGATAGCACTTGTGTTGTCACATAGCAGAGGTATTTCCTTTAATTCAACACCAAAATCTTGTAATTGTTGCTTTAGCCAAAGGTTTTGAGCACAACAACTTCCAGCAGAGATGTACTCAGCTTCAGCTATTGATAAAGCAACACAAGATTGTTTCTTGCAATGCCATGAGGTCAGTGAACTTCCAAGTAGATGACAAGTTCCACTAGTACTTTTTCTATCCAATTTGCATCCTACAAAGTCAGAATCAGAATAACCAACTAAATTAATTGATGCACCTTTAGGATACCAAAGACCAACTTTTGGTGTTGATTTGAGATATTTGAGGATTCTTTTGACTGCAGTGAGGTGTGATTCTTTGGGATTTGCTTGATATCTTGCATACAAACTGTAACGCCTCTCTTTACTCTCTCTCGTGGTTGATTGATTTTAGATAAAATCTCATATCCCTTATGTATTAAAATGAGTTTAGTTATAAATTTCATGAAAATTTCTTTTTCTTATTGCTTCAAATAAGCGAATTCTTTCTCACTACGCTTCATACAATTACAATTCACCAAAACAGTCCAGAATATCGTACAGTCCATCAATACAGACCAAGTACAAGCCAACATGAAATACAAAGAATTTAACTTAGTACAAATCATCAACATATCTTCATCATCTTTCCTTTATAATTCTTCTAAACATTCCTGCTTTTCTGCTCGCCCAAATGAATTTGGGGTCATCACAGGTGTCAACCACAGACACAAAATAGGGTAAGTTTATGATAAATTTAGTTTGAATAAAATAAACATAAACAACTTATTCACACATTTATTTCCCAACACACTAATTAAATATTTAACATACTACATATTCATTAATAAATAATTATTCCACCTAACCAACATGGGATGTAAGTAATGCATGCTTATCTTCTTTATATGATGCATGTCTGAGATCTCAGGTTATTAAATTATCATCAGTGGCCACAGTCAGATAGCCCCATCCCAGTGGCACAAACTTATCCAACCAGTCGGGGTAGCCCAGGGGCGCGTAGGATAGTCACCTCCACCTATGTGATCATCATGGTGGTGTGGTCCTCCCTGTCTCAACTACCCCCAAGTTCATAACACCTTTGAACGCGTGGACTCAGTTTAGCTATCTGACAACAACAACAACTTCAACATCACGGTCTTATGCCCCCGCCAGGCCTATGCATATGAGAATGCATGAATGATTCATTTCATTTCATCTTTTCTTCTTTTAATATTATTTTTCCTCTTGCATCTGATATTCTTCAAGATTCAACATCTTTAACAACTCATGGCATATGCTTAGTAAACAACATGGAAAGCTTCTTTCAACCAACACATGAAGCTTTATACAACACTTAAGCACATAGCCATGGTTCAACTTCATAAATCTTTTAAAGATAAGTCATAAGATTCAATACTTATTCAACTCTTAATCTTCTTTATCACAACTTCAAAAGAACATCTTAGAATCCATAATTAGTCACAACAAATATTCCAACACTTTACTTATCTTTGTCTCTTTGGAATTTCATCAAACACTTGGTAGGTAAGCTTTGATTCATAACTAGAAAATAAGTAAAATGATATTTAAACTTAGCATAAACAATATTCAAGAATCTTGTAAAACACTTTTTAAATCCAATATATAAGCTTTATTTCATACACTACAATACTTTTTAAAGAAAGTTATGTTAATCCTTATAAAGTTTACTTTGATACATATACTTCCAACATAACTCTAAAATAAAATAGACATATTTAAGAATTTAGGAAACACTTTTATCAAACACATAAACTTTAATGAAAGATAAAACACTTTAGCTTTAGTGACATATTTCATGATATATTTTTTAGTTCTAATCACTTTTCCTTAAAGATAATCAATATAAATATAAATTTAAGTCACTTATCATTCATTTATTAAGCTTAGAATTAAGTTTATTTATTCAAACCATCATCCATTAATCAAAATCAATTCACTTAATCAACTATCCATTCATTTCATAATCTTTAGTTCTTTGAGGCAATTCATCAAACATCTAGTATACAAAGATTAATCTCTTATGAAACCAAATGGAATTCTTAACATAATTAATATTCAAAGAATCATAAACCACCTTCCTACAAAACATACAACCATTAGTAGTGATAAGGCATTACAACTCAAATCTTAATCCATTTTCCTTAAAGATAGATGTTAGTGTTTCTAGATTTAGGTCACTTTAATTCATCACTTGTAAGTTTAAATTATTTGTCTAAGACTTCTTCTTGTTACTATAATCAAGTTTCTTATCCAAGAACTATTCACCTAATAATTCTTAAATCTTTAAAACACCTCATCAATCACCTAAAGCACAAGGCATAATTTCTTATAGAAATTATCAAGAATCTTAATATTCAAACTTAATTCACCATAAACCTCCCTTACCTTGGTTTCCTTAGACTTTTGGGTAGCTTTTCCTTCCTCCACTTGAATGTTCCTTACTCTAGAATCCAAGCTTTTCACGTGGGAGTTCAAGGGTGTAGGTTTTGGGTTTTGCTTTGGGTGAAAGGTGGATTTAGAAAATAATGGAGTGGATATATTTTGGAGTGGCTTTTGCACGTTGAAACCTCCTTTAGGGCAGTCCAAATTTCGTTTCCTACCCCCTTTTATGTAGTAATGAAGTGCTTAATTAAACTTTGCCATGAAAATATCTTCCTATGCTATGATAACTTAACTTTCCATTTGCTTAAATCTTATTGGCTACTTAATTCCCACCCTACAAGTGTCCTTACTCTTGAAAGTTCTATACCTTTCTCCTCTTTTCTACCTTTGCACGTGGATTTCCAAAGCATGGAGGGCAATCTTCTCTTGCTTCTCACGTTGGAATGCTTGGATTAATGCTTAAAAATCTTCTCCAAAGTCATAATAACCAAGCTTTCCAAATGGACCAATCATATGAGTTTGTAATTTCCATCCAACCAAGTGTCCCTTTCATGATTCTTCTCAAGCCTTTCCTCATCCTTTGGCACGTTGGATTGCAAGTTTGGGGGGAAAAAATCTCCAATTGCTTTCTTATGTGAAATGTTAGCTTAGTCACAAAATCTCTTCCAAAACCCGTTTTATGAAAATACCCATTCTGGATTTGTTCACCGTTGGATCTTTTTAAAATTTTAAGTGTGTACTACTATCCCATATATCTAACTTCTGACCGTTGGGATTGTTGACATAATACCTAGAACTGCCTACGTATCCAAAAGAGTCAAAAGGAAGTTTTCTTTTTAAAAAAAAATCTTCTTAAGTCATCATTGCTTGGCTTTCCACTAGGTGTTACCTCATTGGCTAGTGTTTTCCTACCTTCCACATGTCTATTCTTGAAGTTTCTTAAAGTTTTCTCCATTGATCTTGCATCATATGGTCAAGGCTTAATCTAGAATTCCAAATTAATCCAATTTCCTTTTATTGTATGTAATAGTAAAATGCTATCTTCCAAAATTCGTAGAAATTTATGTTTATGATTTCTTGTCACCCACTATGTTAATATTTCATTATCTAAAAGAGTTTCATCCATTCTCCAGGTTCCCACAAAATTTCTAAAGTCATCTGGGCATTTTTGACCTAAAGGGTATTTTGGTCATTTACCACCCTTGGGACGTGATGGTAATTATCCAATTTGTTTAAGGATATTTATGGAATTTCCTCCCTAAAATATCTCACCAAAATATCTAGGGGTATATTGGTCATTTCCAAAAATGTCCTGGGCAAAATTGTCATTTTTACCTTAGGGACATAACCGTCATTTCTGAAATTGTTCAGGGGCATAATCGTCATTTGCCCTATATCTTTTGTACTGCCCCTAATTAATATTTCACCCCAGTAATTGACTGTTCTTCAAAATTTTGGGGTGTTACACAAACACACACTCAACATAATATCTGGTCTACTAGCTGTCAAGTACAACAAAGATTCAATCATTCCTCTAAACTTTGACTCATCAACCTTCTTTCCTTTTTCATCTGAATCAAGGTAAGTTGATGTTGCCATTGGAGTTGCAGCATCTTTGCTTTTCTCCATTTCAAACTTTTTAATCACTTCAAGGCAATACTTGGTTTGATTTAGAAATGTTCCATTCTTCATTTGCTTTACTTGAAGTCCAAGAAAGAATGTTAATTCTCCCATCATTGACATTTCAAATTCTTTCTGCATAGAGATAGAAAATTCTTTGCACAAAAGTTGATTAGTTGAACCAAAAATTATATCATCAACATACACTTGAACCAATAATATATCATTTCTTTGCCTTTTGATGAACAAGGTTTTATCAACATGTCCTCTTGTGAAAGATTGCTCAAGTAGAAATTTGCTTAATCTTTCATATCAAGATCTTGGAGCTTATTTTAAACCATAAAGAGCTTTCTTAAGTTTATAAACATGATGATTTGGATGCTTGAAATTAGTAAAACCAGGAGGTTGCTCCATATATATTTCCTCCTCAATATATCCCTTTAAGAAAGCACTTTTAACATCCATTTGAAAAAGTTTAAAATCCACTAAACATGCATATGCAAGCAATAACCTAATGGCTTCCAATCTTGCAACTGATGCATAGGTTTCCTCATAGGCAATGCCTTCTGATATGCTGTTAGCATATATAGTTTTTAGGATAGTTTTATTAGGAAAATAGGAAGAATAAAGCGAATAAATGTGAGAATAAGTGTAGAATTCATTACTTTTATGTTTATCATTGATTATATGCTATTTTGATGATTAGGGTCAAGAAAAGCAAGAAAAGAAGCAAAAGAAAGAGTCAACTGAGGCTGGGATTTCATGTTAACCGCGCCAGATTCACGCCATTCGCGTCAGCTACACTGGAGTCTCGCGCCAGTCGCGCCAATCTTGCGCTATTCGCGCTAGAAGTACTGGAAACTCGCGCCAGTCGCGCCAGATCTCGTGTGAGCGCTACGGGATTTCAGAATTAGCTTAAAGATAACATAAGAATAATGGGTTTTTAGGGTTTTACAACCTAGGTATAAATAGAACCTAGGTAGGACACATTAGGTATCAATTAGACACTGAGAAACAGAGCAAAGAAGGCAAGATCAAAGGAAAAAGATTCAAGGCCAAGAAGAAGCAAGAAGAACAAGAAGGAGGCAAGATTGAGGGGTTTGTGACTCTGCATACCTTAGCTTCTTCCTTTTCTCCTTTCTTCATATTGTATTAGGCCAGGCATCATTATGTCTGGCTAAATCCTTTGTAATTATGGTTTAGCCAAAAGCCAATGTGAACTCTGTGTTTCTTGAATTGGGTTTAATAAAGTTTCTTATAATTGTTTTACTCTACTTTATCCTTCCATTATTATATCTAATTAGACTTGATCAACCTATTAGATTACTTAGGGCTATAATTCGCAATAGGAATATTGGGATTTTAGTTTCTGAACGCAGTAGAGTGACAGTTGCGATATTACCTAGGGATAGGGATAAAAGACTGTAGATTCTTGTTATGCTATCTTCATGCTTAATCTAAAGGGAATTACTAAGGAATTAGAATTCTTAACTTAGGTTAAAGGGTTAAATGAACGAGGAATCAGGGTTTAGCTATATTAGAAAGGCATAAATCTGGATAATTACATTAAAAAGAGTTAAATTATCAATTCAAGCACATAGAGTGAACTGCGGTGATTGTGCTTTGCCATAATTATTCTTAAGTCTTGATTAATATTTAAATTACATCGTTTTAATATTCTGTTATTCACAATCATTAAATTTAAACTACAATCCAATCTTTTCAACAATTTCACTCCTTCTCCAATATTAAGAATTATAAGTTACAATTGATATTAGTGCCTCAATCCTCGTGGAGACGATACTTTCTTATCACTTTATTACTTGGAACGATCGGTGTAACACTCCAAAATTTAGGAAATTACAGACAATTACTGAGAGTAAAATGTTAATAAAAGGCAGTAGAAAATTTAGGAAAAAAAAAAAAAATGACAATAACGCCCCTGAACAATTTCATAAATGACGTTTATATCCCTAGGGTGAAAATGGCAATTTTGCCCTGAACAATTCTGGTAATGACCCAGGTATCCCTCGGAGAAATTACCAAAATATCCTTGGACAATTTCAAAAAATGACGATTATGTCCTAAGATGGAAAATGACAGTTATAGCCCTAGACATTTTGAAAAGGACCAATATATCCTAGATATTTTGATAAAGATATTTTTGGGAGAAAATTACAAAAAGGTCCTTGAACAAATTGAATAATTACCATAATACCCTAAGGTGATAAATGACCAAAATGCCCTTAAAGTCAAAACTGACCAGATGACCTTAGAAATTTGGAGGAACCTCACTATTGGATAAAATACTTTTAGATAATCATGAATCAGTCAGGTGGAAGGCGAAAAACCCCAAGATAGAATTTCTACAAATTTTGGAAGTTAGATTAAAAAGAGCTTAGTTCAGACTACCCTGGGTATCAGAAAATTATGAGAAAGGTATAAATATAATTTATGGAATTTTCTCTTAATTGAGGGAGGAAAAGGATTCTTAACTAAGTTAGTTTAGTAATTTTAATAATCCAAGACAAAATGGACCAATAGAAAATTAGATAAAACCATTAAAAGAAATTGTGTGACAACTTATTAAATGTCACTAAAACTTTAAGATAGTTTCTAACTAATTTTGGAATTTTATTCTTAAGAAAGCAAGTTAGATTAAGGTTTTCTAAAATCCAAAGAAATGATTTTATTCAATTCAAAAACTTGAGTTAAGAAAAAAAAAAAAATAAATAAAGCATAAAATTCCTAAACCAAGAGCTATACACGGTTTTAAGCTAAAACTAAACCATATTGTACCAAAATCAAGCTAAGAACCGTGCACTTCATAGAATAATGGAGAAAGCTTTAGAAAAGTGTAGAACAAGGGGTATTTGGACGGCTAGGAGCAAGAAGGCATCTTATAGGACCAATGGAAAGTTAGGTAATTATTATCCTTGAAATACATGCACTTAAAATCTACTTAAGCTATACGGTTTTGGAAGCAAATAAAGCGCCACTATGGCTGAGCAAAATTCACGTAAAAAACTGAATAAGAGTAGAATGATGTAGAATTCTTTGGGGCTAGGACACATGGGTGGTGATAAAGCAAGAGCCAATAAGAGTGAACCAACAAAAAGTAAGGTAATCAAAGCTTTAGATATTTTTACAAAAGCTAAATAAAGCTAACAATATAAAAACATTAGGGACCAAAGTGGGGCTGGAGATTGCTGCACGGACTCCACCCACTTTCAGCCATCCTTTCACTTATTCCTCACACTTAAAAACACAAACCAAAAACCAAGGTCACACTTAGGGAAATTCACGTGGAGCACTCCATTTTCAGCCATCTTTTTTTCACTTAAAATACCAAGCAACACAAAAGCAAAATCCTTGATAGTTCACAAGAGGAATTTCACTTTCAGCCACCATCCTTTTCACTTGAATTAAAAAGACACATGGAAGCCAAAACCTAGGAAGCTCACGTGAAGGAAGCTAGGGGTTTGAGGTCAAGTTGCTAAAATTCCAACCAAAGAAGCTAAGGTATGGGAAGTAATTTAATAGACATGGATTAGATAGTTAATAGGATGATTCAACTTCTTTTTCCTTGAATAAGAATGATGCTTTTCTTTATTTTGGTAAAGAATAGAATTTAGAACACCAATTGTTTGTACAAATGCTACCATGAAGCAAGATAGTGCCCAAGTTATAATTTAGCAAGTAATTGGTGCTTAGTAATCTTAATTAACTAAAACACCAACTCATTTAAATTACCAAGGAGGTAGGCAAATATATTAGGCCTTGCTGTATGCTGTAATTTATTTTTAGCTAATTGTTGTTTGATAATAGATGTTAAATAATAGGTTGCTGTCCACAAATTTAATCAAAGCTGTATGTTGTTATTTAATTTGTATAGGGTATTAGAAACTTTATTTGGATGATGGATGATTTATTTTGTGGCTGGAACTACTAATGAATTGCTGTGTTTAAATAATAGGTTGCTATCTGTATGAAATTATTGCTGTCTGTATGAAATTGTTGCTGTCTGTATGGAAACATAAGTGCTGTCTGTATGGAAATTATTGCTGTCTGTATGAAAATATGAATTGCTGTCTGTATAAAATTATTTTGCTGTTTGATGTTATATACTTTATGTTGAACTAGGTTGTTGTATAAATAATATATTTAGGTTGTTGTATGATGTATTTGATTGCTGTATATCTACTTAAGTACATTTGTATGTTGTTAATTAATTTGCCTGGAGTATTAAAAACTTTATTTGAATAATGTTTGATTTATTTGATGGCTGGAACAACTAATAGTTTGCTGTATTTAAATGAATAAGTTGCTGTCTTTATACATAAGTTGCTGTCTGTATAAAATGCTGTCTGTATAAGTTGCTGTCTGTATAAATTGCTATCTGTATGACATTAATTGTTGTAGGTTGTATGTTGATATATTTGGCTAGTGCTGTTATTTTATTAGGATGTTGTATATCAATATTTTTACGTTGCTGTTTGGTAATTTAACAATTAATGTTGGGTTATAGAGAAGATTCTATGCTTCTTTTAGTTAAAGAATAAAGTCATGAATATATAATTAAAGATTCATGATGAAGAATTGTGGCACTTATGCTGTTGATATTATTGGGTGAAACTTTGGTACCTTATTTCCCCTCAGAGTGGAGGGAGGTTCCACTAGAGTGGGTGGAACTATTTGATTATACCCCTCAGAGTGGAGGGAGGTTTCACTAGAGTGGGTGAAACTATTTGAATTATGGTACCTTGTGGTGATTAATTATTCAAAGAGTTGTGGCTGTATGATAAGATTGTGGTGTGAAAAGTAATGATGATGAAAATAAGCTTTAGGTGATGATCTAAAAACATATGCCATAAGCTGTAAAGATGTGTTAAAATAAAAACATTCATGCATTCTCATATGCATATACCTAGCGGGGGTTAATCCGCGGTGTTATGCCTGGCGGGGGTTAATCCGTGGAGTTAAGTGTCAGATAGTTAGAGGAACTAAGTATGAGCGTTCAGACAGTGAGAAGTCTGAGCTGGGGGATGCTTCGGCAGTGGGGAACTCACGCCACCCATGATGATCACATGTAGTGTGGGTGACTTTCCTGTGCACCACTGTGACATCCTGACTGATCATGCAAGTTCTGGACCAGTGATTGGGGCTATCTGATTGTGGCCACTGATGATAATGATTTTATGAAAAAGCTGAGATCTCAGTCATGCATCATGAAATGAAGAGATCATGCATCATTTTCATGCATCTGTTTCTATTTTACAAATATTAATTTAGTTTACTCAAAATCAGTTATTGTCTATAATGTTATTTTAATTCCTGTCAACTATTTAATCATGTTTATTAAAATACTTACCCAAGTTGTGTCTGTGGGTTGACACCTGTAATGACCCCAATTCATTTGGGCGAGCAGAAGAACAGTGAAAAGCTGAGATACGAAGAAGCTTGGATGAATTGTATGCTGTGTTTTGACTTGATGTATGGATGATATAGTTGAAGTTGCTGCTTTTTGAAGCTATGTAATTCGTATGGAACTATGAATGTAGTGGTCTGTATTTTATTTTGGATGACTGTACACGGACTGTTATATTATATTTCTCATTTTTAATGAATCGTGGTGAGGATAATCATTTATGTTACTTACGAATCATAAAATCAGTAAGCAAAGCAAAATGAATTTTCATGAAAAAATTTAGTCTAATTTTAATAGACACAAGGTTTTATCTAAAATCAATCAAGCACGAGAGAGTTAAGAGAGGCGTTATAATCGGTGCACTTGCCGTGGTCGCAACACCTTCCTCTTGGTTGTAACCTTTTGCAACCAATCTAGCTTTGTTTCTGACTATGATTCCACTCTCATCAAGTTTGTTTCTAAAAACCCATCTTGTGCCAATAGGTTTGAGAGAAGGAGGTCTAGGGACAAGTTCCCAAACTTCATTTCTCTTGAATTGATTCAATTCATCATGCATGACATGCATCCAATGTTCATCAATTAAGGCTTGATCAATATTCTTAGGTTCTATTTGTGAAACAAAATCCATATTACAATAGAGATTTCTTAATGATGATCTAGTAGATACTCCCTTTGATACTTCACCAATTATGTTGTCAAGGGAGAGATCTCTTGTAGTTCTCCAATCTTTAGGCTCATGAATAGATGTTGATTGTTTTGTTTCAGCAATTGGTTCTTCCTTTTCTTTAATCATTGAGTCATTAAGTTGAATAAAATCTTCCAAAGGACCTGCATCAATATCACACTTCTTTTCCTCTTTAGAGGGATTAGATTCATCACAAATAACATGAACTGATTCTTCCATGCATAAAGTTCTTTTATTGAAAACTCTATATGCTTTACTTTGTAATGAATATCCAAGGAAAATGGCTTCATTAGCTTTAGCATCAAATTTTCCAAGTGATTCTTTGGCATTATTTAACATAAAACACTTACAGCCAAATGTTCTCAAATAAGAAATGTTTGGTTTTCTACCTTTGTATAGTTCATAAGGAGTTTTATTCAAAATAGGCCTTATTAATAATCTATTCAAAGTGTAGCAAACTGTATTTACAGCATCAGCCCAAAAATGTTTAGGCAAATTTGTCTCATGAAGAAGAGTTCTTGCACCTTTTTCAAGGGATCTATTTTTCCTCTCCACAACACCATTTTGTTGAGGTATTCTTGGAGCTGAAAAATTGTGATTAATTCCATTTTCTTCAAGAATTTTTCAAAATGTTCATTTTGGAATTCTCCACCATGATCACTTCTTATTGAGATAATTTTGCTTCCCTTTTCATTTTGAGTAAGTTTGGCCAGTTTTCTAAAAGCATTGAAAGCATCACTCTTGGATTTCAAAAACAAAGTCCATGTGAATCTAAAGTAATCATCAACAATGACAAGCCCATAGTAATTACCTCCTAAACTCATAGTTCTAGAAGGACCAAACAAATCCATGTGAAGTAATTCAAGGGGTCTTGAAGTAGAAACAACATTTTTACTTTGAAAAGAATTTTTTGTTTGTTTCCCTTTTTGACAAGCATCACATAATTTCTTCTTTTCAAACTTGAGTTTGGGTAATCCAATGACTAAATCCTTTTTAATTAGCTTGTTCATATGATGCATGTTAATGTGACTTGCCCTCCTATGCCATAACTAAGATTCATCAATTTTACTAATTAAGCAAGAAGTGTTGTGAATGAATGCGTGATCTATGGAGGGTAAGTAGATATTACCTTTTCTTTTACCTATGTGAATCACCTCACCATTTTGTCCATCACATATCATGCAGCAATTGTCATTAAATGACACTTTGAGCCCTTTATCACAAAGAGTTATACTTAAGAGATTGTGCTTTAATCCTTCCACATAAAGAACATTTCTGATTTTGGTTTTAAAGCTGTCTCCTATACTTCCTTCTCCAATTATTTTGCCTTTGTTGTTATCTCCATAGGTGACACATCCTCTATCTTTAAGAGTCAAATTTGTGAGCATTGATATGTCACCGATCATATGTCTAGAACATCCACTATCAAGATATCATAATGATGATCTTGCTCTAAGACATACCTACAAAATTCAAATCAATTTTCAAAGGAAGGTACCCAATTGAGATTGGGTCCATAGGGGTTAGCTGTTTTCCTTTTTCTTAGCACTCAAATGCATTCTTCATTTGGCACATAGAATCTCCTAGCATAACACTTATTAGATGTGTGACCTTTCTTCATACAATAGTTACAAGTAATAGTTCTTGATGCTCTTTCAAAATAAGTCATGTGATTAAACCTTGGTTTGAAACAGCTTTTTTATATTTTTGTTTTGGAGGCAAAAACTTGGTTCTTCCATAGGATTTTGATCCATGTTTGTAACCCAATCAAGAAGTATCTTCAGCATACTTTTGCACACTTAGCATTTCAGCCAAATTGCATTTTCCTTTGTAAAGCCTTCTCAAAAGATCAATCAAGTAATTATTTTCAGAAAGTACTATCATATGTTTTTACCATGACTTTTTTTTGAAATCATCAAACTCTTTTTGCAAATCATTGTATTTGTCAACACTAGATGAAGAAGAAGCACATACACATCCATTCAATTTGTAACTTGAAACAAGTTTTTCATTTTCTTCTTTCAGTTTACAAATTTTAGCTTGTAATTCCGTAATTTTTGTGACATGCCATCTAAGATCTCCCTTTAGCTTATTATTGGATTTTGCAAGCTTTTGGGCCTCTTCATGCATTTCTTGAAAAACATCAATAGCTTGATCAAATTCAGAACTTACCTCAGTTTCAGCAATTGATAAATCATCATCTTCATCAATTGTGGAAGTGAGACACACATTTGCTTCTTCATTTTCAGTTGATGATTCAGAAGTTGTTGATTCATTATCTTCCCAAGCTATATAGGCTTTCTTGGGATTTCCCTCTTTCTTCATCTTGTTTTCACCTTTTTGCTTTTTCAAAAAGATAGAACATTCAGATTTAATGTGGCCAGGTTTGCCACATTCAAAGTAAGTGAAGTTGTTGTCATTCCTTTTGTTGTTGTTGTTGTTGTTCTTTGTGAACTTCCTATTCTTGTTTCTTCTCAAGAATTTGCTGAACTTTTTGACAATTAAGTTCATGTTGTCATCTTCATCTTCTTCACTTGAGTCTTCCACCTTTTCCACCTTTGAGGATGTAGCTTTCAAGGCTATGCTTTTGTGTTTCTTTTCTGCATCTTCAACATTGGTTAGTTGTGACATTTCAAGTTCATACTCAAGAAGCTTACCAAATAGTGCAGCCATGGACATTTTGGATAGATCTTTTGATTCTTTGATTGCTGTCACCTTTGGTTGCCATGGTCTTGTGAGACACTTTAAGATTTTGATATTCAACTCTTTAACATCAAAGATCTTTCCAAGACCAAGAAGATGATTTACTATGTGAGTGAATCTTGTTTGAAGCTGAGATATGTTTTCTGTGGGATTCATCTTGAATATTTCATACTCATGTATTAAGGCATACTTCCTTGATCTTCTTACTTCATCTGTACCTTCATGAGTTATCTCCAACATCTCCCACATATCCTTTGCACTTTTGCACCTAACTGTTCTAAAGAATTCATCAGAAGAAAGTGCAGAAGTAATCATATTCTTAGCTTTAAAATCATATTGAACAACTCTATTTTCAACATCTGTCATTTCATCTCATTCTTTGGGAATCATATCATTACCAACAATTTTTATAGGAATCACATGACCTTTTTATATTGCATTCCAAGCACCTGGGTCATTTGATTGAATAAAGACTTTCATTCTATTTTTCCAAAAACTGAAGTGCTCTCCTTCAAACATTGGAGGACGATTGAGGGAGACACCCTCCTTGAAGGTAGTTTGTATGGTATTCATTTTTTTTTAAAGAAAGATAGTAATCTTGAATAACACTCAAGAACTTGCTCTTGATACCAATTGAAAAGAATATGAATACCCACAATAACCAAGAGGGAGGTGAATTGGTTAAAACTTGGTCTTTTAAAATTTCTTTATAAAATCAGAGTAAGGATCTTAATCACTATTAAACCAAGAATGCTTTTAATCAATCAAATCACTCAGCTTAAGAAATCAATAGCTTAAAACAGAACTTGTTGAGTAAAGATAGAAAGACCAAGAACAAATGAACAAGATGACTAATAGAGATTGAGAAAAAGAATTAACATAAGAATTTATATTGGTTCACTTCTCAAGAGAAGCTACATCCAATTTCTTATAATCAACACTAGATTAGAGTTCCACTATTATAAATTTCATTTCTTACACGCTTTATTTTAAACACTCTTTATCAACTCTAGATAAAGAAAAGAAATCTAAAATCCTATTAGACTTCTAGTGAACAAGAACCAGAGAACACTACTCTGTTCTTCCTTAGAGAACACTACTCTAGTACAAGCTTCAAAGAACAATATACAATAGCACCAAATAACAAGAATTGCAAAAACAAATTTACAACCAAAGAGAATGGAGAGAAACAACCTAATGATCCAATGAATATGAATGCATGTGGTTTACCAATCAGAGTTGAATGAACAAAATGAATTTCAGAAGATGCTCTCCTATTCTTCTTTGAAAACTCTTGCCCAAGAAATCATTCAATACCCATGAAGATTGAAGAATGGGACAAGAAGTTGATTAACCCAGAAAATCACTTTCTAACTTTGTGAAGGCTTGTGTGTATTCAGAAAATTTGAAGTATATTGGTTAAATCTCAAGCCAAGCCTCACACCTATTTATAACAACTTTTTGTAACTAACTGTAATCGATTAAACATGCCAAATAATCGATTAAAAAGCCTTGTGTAATCGATTAAATTGCTACTTAATCGATTAAAGTGTTTATGCTGATTTCTGGGTTTGAACAACGATCAAAATAATCGATTAAACTGAGCTGTAATCAATTAAAGCAGTGAAGAATTGTTACAGAAGCAGCTTGTGTAATCGATTACAAATCATGGTAATCGATTAAAGCAGTGAACCATATTTTTCTAAAAAGCCTTGTGTAATCGATTACAAGAATTGGTAATAGATTAAATCAGTGAAACAAGCTTTTCTAAAAAACCTTATGTAATCGATTACAGGAAATGGTAATCGATTAAGACAGTAATGCATGTTTTTTCTTTTAACACTATGTAATCGATTACAAGAAATGGTAATTGATTAAAATGTTCTTCAATGCTTTTCCAGATTTAAAATCAAAGCAAATAATCGATTAAATCGTAGTGTAATCGATTAAAACAGTAAGTTTTTCATTTTTCCAAAAACATTGCCTATTTAGTTCTTTTCAAAAATTACTTCAATTCTTTGATGAAAATATTTAAGCATGTAAATGATTAAGTGCATGCTATGCAAGGATCAACAAATTGGCCTCTTCATACACTTAAATTTGAATTACATACTTCAAGGCATGTGAAAGCTCAAAACATTCTTCCACGTCAACACTCAACTCCATATAACATTGCAGGTCTTACAACTGTTCTATAGATTTTTTCTTTTAGCTTAAACGGAATTTTGCGATCACACAAAAACCAAGATGCACTCTGCCATTTCATCCACCTGGTCTAATTCTATGATTTACATCCTCATCAATCTTTCCACCTTTTTGCAAAATTGATCCCCAAGTATCTAAAAACATTTTCTTGGGTACCTCTTGACTAAGTAGATGCACTGGGTCCTGATCACCATCTCTTCCCAGCAAAAACTCACTTCATATACTCAGTCTTTCTCTGACTTATCGTGAATCCTTAAGACTCCAAAGTGTTTATCCATAATTCAAGTTTTCTATTAACATTGTCTTTGGTCTCATCAATAAGCACAATATCATCTGCAAAAAGCATACACCACGACACTTCCTCTTGAATATCTTTTGATAGTTCTTCCATCACTAAGGCAAAGAGATAAGGACTAAGAGTTGAACCTTGGTGTACACTTACCGTGATAGGAAAATCCCTTGATGTTCCATTACAAGCTTTCACACATGTGGTAGCCTCATCATCATATCCTTGATTGCATTAACATACTTTAATGGTACTTTTTTCTTCTCAAGATTCCACCATAAGACTTTTCTTGGGACCCTATCGTAATGCTTTCTCAAGATCTATGAACACCATATGTAAGTCTTTCTTCTTTTCTCGATACATTTCCATTAATTGTCGCATCAAGAAAATAACTTCCATGGTACATCTTCCTGGCATAAATCCAAATTGATTTACAGAAACATTAGTCTTCTTCCTCAAGTGATGTTCAATAATTCTCTCCCACAACTTCATAGTATGACTCATGAACATATTATCCATATAGTTAGAACAATTATGGATATCCCCTTGTTTTTGTAAATAGGAACAAGCATATTTTTCTTCCAAGCATCAAACATCTTATTTGTTTGAAGAATCTTATTAAAAAGATTGGTCAAACATTTTATTGTCACATCTCTCAAACTTCTCTACACTTCAATAAGAACGTCATCAGATCTCAAAGCTTTATTATTCTTCATCCTGCTTAAAGCCTCCTTAACTTCATGTGTATTAATTATGTGTACAAATCTTTTATTCAAATCATTATAAGCGTCCTCCAAATTCACCTCATTTTTATCGTCATCCCCATTAAAAAATTTGTTAAAACTTTCATATTTGCTCTTCATTTAAACGTAAATTTATTTCTTTATCAAATAGGTATAAAATAATGAAGTAATTAAATATTAATAATTTTTTAAATTTATGAGTATATGTATACACACACAAATTAAATAAAATATGAAACCAATACCCATAAAAAAATATGAAACTTGTTAAGGACTTGACAAGTTAATGAGGAGCTCTCCCGAATCTTATTCTTTTAATTGTTTTTAGATTCTGTTGTCGTAACAAATATCTGTTCCTTACATTTTTGTTTTGATTGTCGATTTTTGTTATTCCTTCGTCTGGGGCGATCTAACAAACTCTTCAACATCCACTGACACAATATTTGGAATTTTATTATTTTAAGAATTATACTATATATTTTTAATTACTTATATATTATTTTTAAAATTTTGGTGCACTGATTGAGACAAATATGATAATAAAAAATTGATTAAAATGATTTGGATACATAAAAAAAAGGTCATAAAGAAACACCAATCAAAAGAATAGGTTGCATGATATTTAGTCTTATAAAAAGGATCTGAAAAAAAATTATCAAGGTAGATTTCATGTTAAATAATATTTTTTAAGTTTTTGTTTTTAACCATGTCAAAATATGTCATTTGATCTATATAACCAACTTCACCTAACAGAGTAAGATTTTGTTGTTGTTATTGTATTCTTTAAATTTTTTCTTTTCATTTTTATGTTTTATTTACATGATTTTTAGTCTTAAGAATTTCAAAATCATTATAATTCTTCCCAATTGTTATGCATAAAGTTTGTTTTTATCCTTAACTAATACCATAAACCAATCTTCTGTACTTTTGAAACTATTAGGATTCAAAATTAAATTTTACAGCATAAAACCAAAACCAAATCCAAAATTGAGAAAATTTAACAAGACAAAAAATGTTTTTTTTAAGTACTTTTTTCTTTGTTAAAAAGACAGCTCAATCCTTGACCTTATTCACATTATACAAACCATTAGATTTTTTTTTTTAGTGGTCATGATCCTCTTGCATGAGGAGGCAGTATGGTGTACAACAATGCACACGTGAAAGTGTGGTGGAAGCAGATGACTCAGAGAGGCCCACAACACACAGAGATTTGACCACAGAAGCATTGCATTTTGTTTCTTCCGTGAGCCAAATTAGGGTGGTGGTGTCTGCTGTTTCTAAATTTGCTTTTTTTTCTTTAATTTCTAAATGAGTAGTAACGCGGAAAATAAATGTTTGAACCATTTCAATTTTTTTTTTCAAATAAAATGTTGATTTGATGTTGTTAGGTTGAAGACAACATGCTCAACTCACATACGTATTATTACCAAGATTGCAAGACAACAATATCTGAATATCCATTAGTCTACCTTAAGAGTGGATATCAGCTGAAGGTTTTGCCTTGGTCGATCACATTCAATGTTTCCCACCGTATCCAACCATTTTTTATTTTTTTCCTTGTTAAAGAAAACAAATGCACAAATTAAACATGACAAAAGATTAGAGATTCTTTAAATATTTGAAGTTATTTAAGAGCTTTAGCTATCTGATCATCACTTTGGTTAAATTATTTGGATTCAACAAATTAATTGTCTTTATAAAATCCCCTTACATGAGTTGACTTACTTTATGGTTTTTTCATTCATGATGTAACATGACATCGTATTGGTATAATATTTTTTTTTCATTCATAACTGTCCTTTAATCCCATTTTAAATACTTTGTATTAAAATAAGCATTAAATTAATTTCTTAGCATCTAAAATATTTTTAAAACAATTAGATAGGTCTCTATATTTTAAAAGTTTGTTTAATTATTCATTTGATTCCCTGCACAATATTTATCTTCTAGTCTTTACACTTGAAAACTACTCATTTTAATTTCTATGGATACACTTTTTAGTCCTCAGACATATTTTTTAATTCATTTTAGTCCTTACAGTTTTGGATGACAAAGACTAAAATAGATTACAAAGTGTCATGTTTATGGAGAAGATTGAGTTCTTTAATCATGCGGAGTTCAATTATCTGATTATGCATATGAAAAAAATCCACTTCGATGATCTTTATAGTTCAAGGATTACTTCAAGGATTAGTCTCATGACTTCAAACTATAGATTAGATAAAAAATAACTAGGTGAGACTCTACTGATTTTGCTTAAACCGGTGACTCGGATCCGTTTTCTAATCTGGGCTGGTTGACTTCCTAAATGGCTTGCTAACTAAAATCCTATAAAAATAAGTAACAGCCAGCTAGGATCAAACCCAGCACCCGCACAACACAAGCAGCTGGCGCACACCAACCACTAAGGCAACACAGAACAATTCTTATATTTTTAACAAATATAACAATTATATATGTATGAGGAGACTTAAACCCTTGGGGTGTTTAAATAACATCAAATATCACATGCTTAAGGAAATAATATAAATTATAAATTATAGTATATATTATTCGTAATATGGTCTCCTTTTTATAGTGTATACTATATTAAAAATAATAGTAATAATACTATATGTTTATACTATAATAATAATACATATTATACTATAATTTTATCAAAATTTGACGTGTGAAATCATCAAATTATGTTAGTTATAATATTTTTAATTTTTTTAATACATAGGGTCAAACTGAACCACTTATTAATCCACCAATTCGACCACTAATTTATTGTCTTAGTCATATTGATTTTTATAACATTGACTATGAGAATATCTTACATCCAGAAAAGAAAAAAAATTATAATGGATCAAATGGATAATTAAACCTTAAAAAATTATAACTAGGTCAATTAATAAATTATATTTAATCGAGTCTTTAAATTAGAATGTCAAAAATCTAAAAGGAATATTTTTTTTATCTTATTAAGTATAGGGAGTGGATTAATTTTTTTTTAAATAATTGAAGTATTGAATAAGCAAGAGCAAGATGGAGTATATAAAGTGTGAGTTTTTGCGGGTAAGAGATGGTAATCAAGACACAGTGCATCTACTTGGTCAAGAGGTACCCAAGAAAGATGTTTTTAGATACTTGGGATCAATTTTGAAAATGGCGGTGAGATTAATGAGGAAGTAAATCATATAATTAGAGCAGTGTAGATAAAATGACGGAGTGCATCGGGGTTTTTGTGTGACCACAAAATTTCCCTTAAACTAAAAGGAAAGTTCTATAGAACAGCTGTAAGACCGACAATGTTATATGGAGCGGAATTTTGGCCAACACATAGGTAACATGAGCATAAAATAGGGGTATCAGAAATAAGGATATTAAGGTGAATTTGTGGTTATACAAAGATGTATAAGATAAGAAATGAGGATATTCGACAAAAGGTATCAGTGGTACCAATATGTGAAAATATGAGGGAGCATAGATTGAGGTGGTTTGGGTACATTATGAGACGGCCACTAGATGCTCCTGTAAGAATAAGAGTTTATTACCAAGAGCTCAATACAAAGAGAGATAGAGGTCGATCGAAACTTACCTGGGGAAAGGTAGTTAAACAAGACCTAATGAAGTGAGATATAAATTGGCGGACGATATGTCTTAGGACGAAGTGGAGAAAAGTTATAAACTTGGTAAAGGGTTAAACCCATTACTAGTTCTATGTTTCAGTTGTTCCTTTATTTTAGTTCTTTTCCTCTTCTTTTCTTCATTCTTCCTTTCATCCCTCTTTTATTTTAGTTTATTTTTTCTCTCTTTTGTCTTATTTCCACTTTTTTCTTTCTCTCTCCCTTTCTCTTTCTTTATCTTATTTTCAATCTATCATTAGATTCATCTATCTCACCAACCCCAATTAATTTGGATTAAAGGTGCTATTGATGTTAATATTGAATTTAAGTACTGAATAATTAGAGCAGTTATTAGTAGGGTGCCCCACAAAGAACCACTCTATTATTTCATTTTGGGTTTAAGCTGCCAAACACTTTATGGATATGACACTTTTGGGTAGAGAGGGAAAAAAGAAAGTGGAATCCCTAAACCTGTAATGTCAAATTAAAGACTGCCTAGAAGTAGCAGTTTCCACATTGCAGTCATCAACAAAATCTTCACTTCAAATGATTAATAATGTACCAGCATCATTTGCTAATTATTATAACACCGATTGCCATATTATTTCATATTTCTCTTTGTACATATTATATTTGAATAATCTTATTTTAGCACCTAATGCTGCCTTAATTCATAGCTTTTGCATAAGTGAAAGGATACAAAACTTTACTTTTACCTGAAAGACTTCATTTACCCTAAGTCATTTAATGAGCCAAATCTTCTGTTCACACAGTTTTTTACTTAACAAATTATGCAATAATAAGTTTAGGACTAGGGACAAGTTTGGCAGGCAAATGCTTTGAAAGACATACTCAAGTGTACAACTTGCTGCACTTCTGTGTAACTGTAGTAAAAAAACAATAGGGTAATTCAAGCACTATTCTTTTTTCTTTTTCCTTTTATTTTTTATTTTTAATGAATATCTGTTAACTACTGAAAAACAGAGTAGTAATTTGGGACCAATTCCTTGTTTATTATTTGTCAATTCAGCGGGTCTCTCTGAATTGGGCACGTAATGTACATGGAAGAGAAGAAATGCAATGAAACAGTACAGACAATCCTATTGCCTGCTCCCTGCCCAACCTGATCCCAATACCAGCCTAAAATGAAAAAGTGCCACAACCCCTGCTATAATACTCTCTCTCCAATCAGCGAATCCATCCTTCCACACTGACTTCTACCAGCTGGCAGAAGTTTGTTGCATCATTGAGTATCAGTGTGAGCACCCACTAACGCGTTCCATCCCCCACGTTTCCATTTCCCTCTCTCATACACTTTAGGAAAATTCCTAAGATACCTTCCAGCAGGTGGGTCAGCAATTGGGTCTATATCAACACCTTCCCCTTCAAAATTCACCTTGTCCTCAAGGTGAAGCTTAGGGAAGCTCTCCATCATCTTAGTGTAGGATTCCCATGAATTTTCACATGCTGGCAAGTTCTTCCATTTTACCAATACCTCCAAGTCTCCTGCATTTTGGCCTTTCACAGCCAATATCTCCTCTGGATAGCTCTGTAATTCCAGGTCCTCAGTAAGCAAAGTTGGCAAGTGCTGCACCACCGTTGCAGCAGCTACAGTGGGTTTCAATAAAGAAACATGAAATACTGGATGCACTCTGCTGTCATCTAGTAGTTTCAGTTTGTAAGCCACCTCCCCAATGCTCTCTATGACTTCATAAGGCCCATAATACCTTGGGCTGAGCTTCTGGTTCAGCCTACTAGCCAACTTCTTGAGCTTGTAAGGCTGTATTTTTAAGTATACTTTATCTCCCACCTTGAATTCCAGCTCTCTTCTATGAGCATCAGACTGCTGCTTCATTCTATTCTGTGCCAGGCCCAAATGATCCTTCAAGATTCTCAACATTTCATTTCTGTCTTGAGTCATCTAAGTCACCTCTTCTAGAGGTGTTCTTGGAACATCTCCTCTGATAATGGGAGGAGGAACCCTGCCATAAAGGGCCTTGAATGGGGTCATCTTCGTGGCTGAATGGTAATTGGTATTGTACCAAAATTCTGCCCAACATAACCATCTATGCCATTTCTTGGGTTTTGTTCCAGTCATACATCTCAAATAAGTCTCTAAACATCTATTCACCACTTCTGTTTGTCCATCAGTCTGAGGGTGGTAGGCAAAGCTGAATTTTAGCTTGGTGCCAGCTAATTTGAAAAGCTCAGCCCAGAAAGAACTGATAAAGAGTCTGTCTCTATCAGAGATAATGGATTCTGGAAATCCATGTAATTTAACCACCTCCTTGAGGAAGACTTCTGCCACTTCTTTAGCTGTATAAGGATGGGCCAAGGATATAAAATGGGCATATTTAGTGAACTTATCCACCACAACTAGGATAGTGTCCATGCCACCAGCTTTAGGTAACCCTCCTATGAAATCCATACTTATGTCAGTCCATATCTGTTTAGGAATAGGCAAGGGCTGCAATAATCCAGCTGGGGTCAAAGTTTGGTATTTATTCCTCTGACAAACATCACACTGCTGGACATAAGTCTGAATTCGCTTCTTCATACCCTCCCAGAAAAACAAGGCAGCAATTCTTTTATATGTCCTGAAATAACCAGAGTGCCCTCCAATGGCTGAGTCATGAAATTCTTTCAAGATCAAGTCAATCTTAGAAGAATCCTTGGGAATGACTAGCCTATCTTCATAATACAATCTGCCCTTCTTCATCTTGTAGCCTTTGTGCTCACTGCCTTTAGATACAATGTCTTGAATTATCCCCTTCAACTTCTCATCTTGTTCCAGTTCTCATTCTAAGTCTGTCCACTCTACAAATTGGACTGTAGTTAGAGCAGAATATTGCATTTTTCTAGATAAGGCATCAGCAGCCTTGTTCTCAATCCCTGGTTTTATTTAATCTCAAAATCAAAACCCAACAGTTTAGAGATCCATTTGTGCTGCTCTTCTCCCATTAGTCTCTGATCAGCTAAGAACTTGAGACTTTTTTTGATCAGTGTGAATCACAAAGTGCCTCCCTAGCAAGTAATGTCTCCATTTTTGCACAGCTAATACCACTGCCATCAATTCTTTCTCGTACACTGACTTATTCAAAGCTCTTGCAGACAAGGTTTGGCTTATGTAGGCTACTGGCTTGCCACCCTGCATCAGAACAGTTCCTAAACCCTTACCAGAAGCATCAGTCTCTACGACAAAGGGCTGCTCAAAATCAGGAATTGCCAATACTGGCACAGTGGCCATGGCTCTTTTCAGGCTGTCAAATGCCTTCTGTGCAGACTCATCCCATTTGAACTGATCCTTCTTCAATTGCTGAGTCAAAGGCAACACAATCTTACCATACCCTTCCACAAACTTTCTATAATATCCAGTCAACCCCAGAAATCCTCTTAGCCCCTTCACATCTTTAGGATTTGGCCAATCCACCATAGCTCTTACCTTGGCAGGGTCTGCTGCCACACCAAGGCCAGAAATGATATGCCCTAAGTATTCCAACTTATCCTTCCCAAAAGAGCATTTCTTTCTGTTAACCACCAAATCATGGCTTAACAGGGCATGCAATATGGTCCTCAAATGCTCTAAATGGGCCTCCCAACTCTTGCTATAGATCAGTATATCATCAAAGAAAACTAAGGCAAAATTTCTTAAATAAGGGTTCAATACCTGGTTCATAAGGGCTTGAAAAGTTGAGGGAGCATTGGTGAGACCAAAAGGCATCACCAAGAACTCATAATGGCCTTCATGGGTTCTGAATGCAATCTTAGCTACATCCCCCTCTTTCATGCGTATTTGATGGTACCCAGATTTCAAGTCCAGTTTAGAGAACACTTTGGCACCCCCCAATTCATCCAGTAATTCATCAATCACTGGAACAGGGAATTTGTCTGGCACTGTCAGCTTGTTTAAGGCACAATAGTCTATACAAAACCTCCATCCCCCATCCTTCTTCTTGACAAGTATCACTGGGCTGCTGAATGGGCTGTTGCTGGGCCTAATTATTCCAGCTGAGAGCATTTCTTTCACAAATCTCTCTATCTCATTCTTTTGATAGTATGGGTACCTATAGGGCCGAATATTTGGAATTCCAGCACCCTCCTTCAATATTATGGCATGGTCACAACTTCTCTTGGGAGGTAAGTCAGTAGGCTCTTTGAATAGAGCTTCAAATTCTAGTAAAAGTTTGCTCATGCAGGTCCCATCCTCCTCACTGCCACTGTCAGTGCATTCTGACTTTGGTTGGCATGCTATCATGTAACCTTCACCATCATTCAACAACACCTTCATTAAAGCCTTCCAGGAAGTTTGAACTTTGCACATAGAAGGATCACCTTCCAGCCTTTTCCTCTCACTATCTTCCTTCCAACTCAGAATCAAATTTCTGAAGTTGGCCTTCACTTCCCCCAAACTGGCCAGCCAATCCATCCCTAACACCACATCAATTCCTCCTAACTCCATAATAAAGAAGTGCTGAACAATTGTTATGCCTTGCACCACCATTTCCAACTTCTTACACATCCCTCTATTCTTCACCACTTCTCCATTTCCCACCTCCACCATAAATTCAGGTGTCTCCTTTACTTGTAATTTGAGAGACTCCACTAACTTCTTAGAAATAAAATTACTAGAGGCTCCACAATCAATTAGCACCAACACAGGTTCTGATCCAATGGTCCCCATGGTTTTAAAGCACCTATTGGAAGTTAACCCCTCTTTGCTTTTGAGGGATAACTGCATAGTTTTAGCAGTGAGAACCTCAGGGCTCTTTGGCTCATCTTCACTCTCCTCTTCTGACTCTTCTTCAGTGTTTCCTTCCACCAACACTATCTGGAAATGCTTTATCTTACACACATGATCCCTTCCCCAAGTGTCACCACACTTAAAGCACAACCCCTTTCTACTACGTTCTCTCAGTTCAGCCTGAGACAACTTCCCTCCACTGCCTGCCTTCTTCTCAGTGAGCTCATGCTCTACTCCTCTGCTACTCATTCCCTCCTCTCTCCCATCTAGTGAAGCCCTTAGAATGCTTCACAAATGGTCTGTCATTCCCCTTCTTCTCAGGGTTCATTAGCCCAACTTTTCTCAGTGCATTATTTTTTTCTTCCAGCAGCAAGGCTCTGTCCATTAGTTCATCAAGAGATCCACTAGCGTGAAGCTTCAGTTCAGTCTGAATTTCTTCCTTCAGGCCATTGATAAAAATGCTCTTCAGCATGATCCTTTCTTCTTTTCTCAGGGGAGCAGATTCACGCTTAAATTTCTCTCTGTACTTCATTACAGAGGTGGTTTGCTTGATTCTCAGCAATGGGCCAAACGGGTTCTGCACCAGACCCGGTTGGAAGCGTCGGGTCAGCGCTGCCTTAAATTCTTCCCAGCTCAGTTCTGGGCTCTGATCTTCCCACCATTGATACCAGCTCAAAGCTCTATCTTCCAGTGCGATTACGACAGTGTCAAGCTTGTCTTCCTCATCAACCATATTCAGCTTGAAGTAGCGCTCAGCACATACGATCCACCCATATGCGTTGTCTCTGCGAAATATGGGGATTTTGAGTTTTCTTCCTCCAAAATCACGTGATGAATCACGACTGTCACTGCGTGTAGTCTCGCTCGCACCATCATCACTTTCTATCGTTCCTTCTGCAACTTCATTCGCACTATGTCTTTTGTGCGTTCTGTGTCTTCGCGTTCGTCCACTGCGTGAACGACTGTGTGATATGATCAAGTTTTTCAGCTCAGCCAGTTGCTGTTCCAGTCCATCCATATGCTTCTCCATCACGTTCCGCGTTAGCACCATGCACTTCCCAGAGAGGTGCTCTGATACCACTTGTTAACTACTGAAAAACAGAGTAGTAATTTGGGACCAATTCCTTGTTTATTATCTGTCAATTCAGCGGGTCTCTCTGAATTGGGCACGTAATGTACATGGAAGAGAAGAAATGCAATGAAACAGTACAGACAATCCTATTGCCTGCTCCCTGCCCAACCTGATCCCAATACCAGCCTAAAATGAAAAAGTGCCACAACCCCTGCTATAATACTCTCTCTCCAATCAGCAAATCCATCCTTCCACACTGACTTCTACCAGCTGGCAGAAGTTTGTTGCATCATTGAGTATCAGTGTGAGCACCCATTAACGCGTTCCATCCCCCACGTTTCCATTTCCCTCTCTCATACACTTTAGGAAAATTCCTAAGATATCCTCCAGCAGGTGGGTCAGCAATTGGGTCTGTATCAATATCCAAAATCTATTCTATAATGGTGTTCTACTCTTCTTTCTCTTGAATCTTCCCTGCAAATCTAAGAAAACTGATAATGTTAAGAGATTCTTTCTGTTGCATCCTCTGGAAGTTATGTGCTTGATAATACTTGCAAGCTGCAACCATAACATAACAACATAGCAAATCAAGCTTCCTTTTATAAAATTCTCACTAAAACTTGAAAGGTTCATGCAAGATTCAGTTAAGAAAAATGTTGAGGGGACTGATACCTGAATCAGTCTTCAAATTAACTATCACTGAGTTAGCCCTTAAGTGACGTCCAATAACATATGTGTTGTTATCCAGATTCATAAAATGCATAATCTATAAACAAATTAAGTGAACTAATTATATATATATATATATATATATATATACCTTTCATGAATGATTTTAGTCCAATATTCTCTTGATTATACTACAAAGTAAAACAAAGAGGAAGATGAAGGTAAGAAAAGGTGATGAAGGTACCATAATGACTATTCCAAGTTAATCAGTGCAAAGAACACAGGGTGAGTAAGATGGATTTTAGAGATATGATTTGTTGATATAACTATCATTATAATCCGTGCTATTCCGATATACATATATAGCCCAGCCATGAAGGCCAGCAACCCCATAGTACAAAACTTGTTATACTCTCTCCCATGATATCTTGCCGTTTCTATTTACACTCCACCATGAATCAGAGGGAGAAAGCAAAGAAAGAAAAAAGGAAGAGAAAAAGAGGAAAAAAATAAACAAGGAATAAAAGAAAAGAAACATAGAAAGCAGAACTTTTCTTCCATTGCCAGCTGCTTGTAGAACTTCTTCAAGTGTTGAAAAAACTAGTCATGCCAACAAAGGAGCATGACAACACATCTTCTTATAATATATAGCCTTGCCCTTTGCTCTCTGAGGACTCCTCCAATTCCTCTGTTGGATGATATCCTCCTCTTTGAGCCTGACATGGAAGCACTATCCATCTTCATTTCTTCAATAAACTCTTTTAGAAATGGAAATGAGGGTGTTCTCTTTTCCCTTTTTTTCTCCTCTCTCTAGACCTTAGAACTTGTGTGTGAGACTTGGTTTAGAATTGATGTGAGGAGAGGGTTCTTAAAGAGCCTTCAGGGTGTGGTCCTAACACACCTTGGTCTAGTAAAGGGCCAACGATGGGGCATGAAAGGGTGTGCAGTGCCTCCAAACCCACCAGGCAGACACCAATTGGACCCACCCTCACCACTTTGGAATCCATACCCCAATAAGGGGGAGTTGATAAAAAAAATAAACAAAGAAATTGAAGCCAAACTTCTCTCTTTCTTGCATATTGCCATGTCTCACTCTACACTAATCCTACGTGTATAGGCAAGGCACTACCCACCAGCATAATGGGTCTGCCATTAAAAAAATAACGTATTACAACAACAACATACCACATGGATCAACTGGCGTGGGATTATTCAAGCTTAATCAGAGTCTCAAATTTGAGTCCTAAATATGTAACCGTATTCAATATTCTAAGGGAGAACTCTGTGTCCATAATCATCCTACCAATTCAAACAGATTGTATTTAGTAAAGGATACATATGATTTAAAAAAAAAAAAATACCTGCCTTCAATTTGTGCATGGTAGATGATTTGTCTGGTTGTTCACGAGGACATTATGAGCATTATCGATATTTTTATTTTTTATTTTATAATGCTTCTTGTTTTGTTTTCTTCGGCTTATCTTTGGTTGGATCCACATAATCAGGGAATTGACTGGTATATAGGGGGTTGGTTTAGTTGAATCCTACATAACAATTCATAACAGAAATAACAATTAGAGAGTGCTTTCTTTTACCTTCATAATAATGGACACTCTTATGGAATATTGGAAATGGCATGTATAAGTAGGGTAGGGGCTACAAACTATCAGCATCAAAGTGTGTATTTGCTTAGTTAAATACAATTATGTTTATCCAGTGGTACAAATTCCTGAAATTATGCACATATTAGGTGATCACTCAAGACATAAGAAACCGAATTTTATGAGCCTAACCCCATAATAAGGAAAACTTGAATTTCCTAGAATTGTGGAAAGGAGGGGTAATAAGATCATCCAAACTACAGTGTTTGACAGATTATTAGCTGCTTGTTAAAACCAAATTTAGCCCGTTTGAATTTGATTGTTGAGGTGTGATCTTTCAGTTACAAAATGTTAAAACCTACTCCATCATTGATTACTTTAATAATTCCACTCATTCGATGTGCTGCAGGTTTTGATCTAAATTTACCGAACCTCTTCACTGATGGGGTTATATACTGATGCTTAGATACTTCAGAATTGGTAACGTATCCATATTGTACTTATACTAGATATATTATATATGCCTGCTTTGTATTAAATTAGATTACTGTCTTATCTTTAAACCTTAATGTATTTTTTTCCTTTGCACCATAAAGATATCATTATCATAAGCTGAATATAACATTTTGATTTAAATTTGACTACGATTATGCTTTTCCAAAAAATCTTCGAGAGATTGAAGATTAGAAATTATACCATGACAATGCAAATTAATATAAATATCATGAATAAAAAAATTAATATAAATATCAGTTATATTGAGAAAAATAAAGAAATCAAGAAAACAAAATGATAAAAATATATGTAATTTATATATTAATAAATATTTTGATGTATCCATATCTTAATTTTAAAAACAATTATCATAGATAAGTATTTTATCATATTATATCCAACTAGGACATATTATATGAGAGAAAAATATTTTATATGAGAGTAAGAAAATTAAATTTGAATCATATAATTAAACATGGATGATCATATATAAGATTAAAAAATTCACATGACTTTTTAATTGTTTATATGACATTAAATCTTAATCATTTATAATTAATTTATATTTAGTTATATGGTTCCAATTTAATCTTCTGACTCTTATTTAAGATATTTTCTTCTTATATAATATGTACTTGTAGCCAACAGTCATATACTTGTATCCATGCAACATGCAACATATGATATGCAAATTATGTGATTTAATATTTCAATTAGCACGATTTAAATTCTTTGGTCAATTGGCATTTCTTTCTTTGGAAATACTAGTAGTTGACCATGGGATGAATTTTGAATTTAAATAATTGTGCTTGGAGATTTTGTTAATATTACTTTAAAATCAGTACGGAAAATATGCAAAATTGATTTCAAACCTGCTAAGTATGCGACATATATGATTCTGACAGTTTTGGTGGAGACAGCAAGAAAATGGGAGCAACAATGAAATTTTAGCACGAGTTTAAGTTTGAGGCTTTGAATCATAAGATCCTTTACACATGATGATAGTCCAAAGTTTTCTTTCTCTTTCACACTGCCTCTTCTCCTTAACAGAAAATTGAAAATACTATAAGAAGAAAGAAAGAAAATCCAAATTAATATAATGGTTTAATATCCCTTGCCCCAAAAGGAAAATAAAATAATTAAGCCAAAGTGGATTTGCATATGCCACAAAGCATTTTGCTAATGTAATGGATCAAAAGGGTAAAAAGTTGTTTTTCTCCTCTGGAAACATCAAATAGGGGCCATGAAAAAAAGTAGCTTAGCCTGAGGACGTAAGTTTCAAGCCTTTGACTAAGATTCCATAACATGGGGGTATTAGAATAAGAAGGCACACAAATTTTTATACTAAAGAAATCAAAACTTAGCTAAGTGATTAGTTAAATTATTAATAATTAAGTACACTTAAGTAAGGGTAAAGAAGAGCATCTACTTGCTCTGCCTCGTGCTCTCCCCAAGCCATTGGATGCCAACCTGTTTTCGATGGCTTGCTCATGCAGTTTTAAGCTCTTAATATCGACTTAGGCGCTTTGTCAGTCATTTTTTGTTGCTTTTATCATCTTCTTCCTGTATATGAAATAGATATTAGAGAGGGTCAAACAAAGGGAGTTTGATGCTAGTTTATTGAATAAATATATCAGACAAAATTTTGAAACACCAAGTATTTTATGATAAGATAATATGTTTCTCCTGTGAAAAACTAATTATGGCTAAATACACTTTTATGGGTAATAGTATACGTTTTATTTTTATCAGCCAAGGAGTAATATTATATGTACTCACTGAATAATAGTTTTTACATATTCAATCAGGAAATTATGTTATCTATATGAAAATTTTGTTGATTTTTATAATATTAACAATTTTAAAAGTTATCTCAAGCATAATTTGTAATTAGTTGGCAATGTAAAACTTTATAATGTTAGTGCAATGATTTTTAATGCTACGTTTATTATTTATTACTTTTGCTTGCTAAAGTGAAAAAAGTTAATGAGATGAATAAGAACTTATTGAATGAAGGTAAAGATAATAAAATAAATTGTTTTTAGTATAAATCATGGAAAATACCTAAATCAATATAAATTTAAAAAAGTCACAAATCATAATAATATTATGTGATTTATGTAACAAATGCCATGTAATAAAGATTTATATATTAATAATATATTAATATAATGTAATATGATTGATAAAAGTCAGAAATTCGATCATTAAATCCGTATATATAGAAAAAATATTTATTAAAAAAGGTCACTTCTTAAATTTATCTCAATAATATACTTTTTGCGAGGGTGTTACAATAATATCTTTTAAAAAAATTACTTGGACTTTGTCTTTCACTAATCTCTTCGCATCTAAATTTTCATGACCGTTTGTAAGTGCCCCGTCTCCAAAGTAAGCTTAGATACATTTTTCAAATAACAAGATTAAATAATTTTCAGCACTAGTGACATTAAAGCAATTTATTCAAAATTCTTAAATAGAAGTACCAGTAAAATTTAACCATCTGTTTGGGGAGAGAAATGAGAGAGAGGGGAAAGAACAGTTCTCCACATTTTGCAAAAGAGATGAAAAAGAATAATAGGATAAAGCCCACAAGAAGGGGAAAAAAAATCATATTTTCCAATTTGTTTGTACTTTATTTTCCACTTCAATTCCCTAGTCCTTTTCCAGTTTTTTCTTTCTTTCTTATATCAGCTCTTATCCAAAAAGAGTGTAAGATAATCATTCAATTAGAATGCCATCATCTGGAATTATGATCATTAAAATATCCTTATTACTAAATATGAAACAACTAATTATGATCATTAAAATAACCTTATTACTAAAAATGATTCTCACTTAAACTATAACATTTTTAAATCCTGCTCGTGTAATGCTTTTGAGCTATAACTGCATTTTATTTGTTAATTGAAATCGTGAGACGAATTGAAACAGTGGGAACTTAACAACAACAACATTTGTGGATACGACAAAGGGTGGTAAAATTAATGTCTGAGATGCACTTTGATCAAAGTTGTCCAACCCATGGTATATCTTGAAATTTTACCTCTCGGGTTTTTGTTATATCTTGAAACTTAAAAAAAGGTTCGGTTGTACTAAACAAGTCAGAGTTACACGAAGTTCTCGTGATTCACAACACCATTGCCTGCATTATAATCAACATTAGAGTATTATCTAATTGTTAACTAAACTTCCATTCTTTAAGCCACGTCTCATTTTCATTCCCGTTGTATGTTGATGCTTATTTATTAAGGAACAACCTCACCATATGTCCCTTCACCTTCAACCCACATGGCCATGTAAAGCTTGATTTGAAAGTATTCAAATAGCCACCATTTTGCTCTATTATATAAAAAATCATCTGTGTCTTCTCTCAGTTGCTTATGTTTTTGGGGTATTTGGATCATGACTTTGTGTCAAGGCTTTTATGGTTATGTACTAGAGTTTAAATTTTTGTTCTTCTAAATTAAAATTTCAAATTTGAGCACCAAAGATGGGTTGTCTGTATATTGTCCATGCTTTAAATTCAAAGGACTATTGTATAAGGAAATGTTAAATAAGCTCTTGAAATAATAAATTTGAGCACCAAAGATGGGAAGATGGGATGTCTGTAAATTAGTTGTTCATCCTTTAAATCCAAAGGACTATTGTATATATCAAGGACATATTAAATAAGATCTTGAAATAATTAATTGATGATATTTTTAAGCATTTTGAAAGGAAGCTTCTACTGTGTGCAAAACCATACATTATGAATTTATAAGGTTAGTAATTAGGAACAGTTTTGCTTATATATGAACTAGTACATTATTTGTCCATTGGTAACTATTATTTTACAAAGGTTGTGTTAGCTAGTTACATAGAAATGGTGACTCTCTTAGGTGCTAAATAAATGAATATGCATTTTGGGATTTGAAGTCAGATCTAATTACTGAGTCTTTTATAAGTAGAAGAGGGTGGTGTGATAGCTACAAAGATTTTACCATCAACATCAACATCAACATTAACAGCACCTTTAACCCAAGTTAATTGGGGTCGATGGTAGATGAATCCAATGATAAATCAAAAATAAGACAAAAGAGAGAAAACAAAGCTAAAATAAAAGAAGGGTGAAAAGAAGAAGGGAGAAAAGAAGAGGAAAAGAACTAAAACAAGGGAATGACTGGAACATAAAATTACTAATGAGTTTAACCCTCTACCAAGCTTATAGCTTTTCTCTACTCCGTCCTAAGACATACCGTTCGCCAATCTATATCCTACTCCATTAGATCTTGTTTCACAACCTTTTCCCAAGTAATTTTCGGTCGACATCTACCTTTCTTTGTGTCGAGCTCTTGGTAACAAACTCTTGTTCTTACGAGAGCATCCAGTGGTCGTCTCATAATGTGCCCAAACCACCTCAATCTATACTCCCTCATCTTTTCACATACCAGTACCATTGATACCTTTCGTCGAATATTCTCATTTCTTATCTTATCCATCTTCGTATATCCACACATCCACCTTAACATCCTCATTTCTGCTACCCCTATTTTATGCTCATGTTGCTTCTGTGCTGGTCAACATTCTGCTCCATATAGTGTTGCCAGTCTTACAGTTGTTCTATAGAATTTTCCTTTTAGCTTAAGGGGAATTTTGCGGTCACACAAAAATCCCGATGCACTCCGCCATTTCATCCATCCTTCTCTAATTCTATGATTTACATTTTCATCAATCACACCACTTTTTTGCAACATTGATCCCAAGTATCTAAAAAAACCTTTCTTGGGTACCTCTTGACCAAGTAGATGCACTGTGTCTTGATCACCCTCTCTTACTCGCGAAAACTCACACTTCATATACTCCGTCTTGCTCTTGCTTATCGTGAATCCTTTAGAGTATTTCTCCACAATTTCAATTTCATATTAACACTATCTTTGGTCTCATCAATAAGCACGATATCATCTGCAAAAAGCATACACCATAACACTTCCTCTTGAATATCTTTCGTTAGTTCATCCATCACTAAGGCAAAGAGATAAGGACTAAGAGCTGAACATTGGTGGGCACCTACCATGATAGGAAAATACCTTGATGTTCCATTACAGGCTTTCACACATGTGGTAGCCCCATCACACATATCCTTGATAGCATTAACATACTTTAATGCTACATTTTTCTTCTCAAGAGTCCATCATAAAACTTCTCTTGGGACTCTATCATATGCTTTTTCAAGATCTATGAACACCATATGTAAGTCTTTCTTCTTTTCCCTATACATTTTCATTTATTGTCTCATCAAGAAAATAACTTCTATGGTACATCTTTCTGGCATAAATCCAAATTGACTTACGAACACCTTGGTCTCCCTCCTTAGGCGATGTTCGATAACTCTCTCCCACAACTTCATAGTATGACCCATAAGCTTGATGCCTCTATAGTTTGAACAATTCTGGATATCTCCTTTTTTTTTTAAATAGTCACAATCATACTTTTCCTCCAAGATCATACATCTAATTTGTTTGAAGAATTCTATTAAAAAGATTGATCAACCATTTTATTGTCACATCTCTCAAGCTCCTCCACACTTCAATAGGGACATCATCAGGTCCTAAAGCTTTATTATTCTTCATCCTCTTTAAAACCTCATTAACTTCATGTGTATTAATTTTGTGTACAAATCTTCTATTCAGATCATCAAAAACTTCTTCCAAATCCACCTCACTCTTGTCGTCATTCCCATTAAAAAGTTTGATAAAGTAGTTTAGTCATCTTTCACTTAGATCTTCATCCCTTATCAAAAGTTTTTTATTTTCATCCTTGATACATCTAACTTAAGTGAGGTCTTTACTCTTCTTATCCCTCATTTTTGTAAGTTTGTAAATACTTTTCTCCTCATCCTTGCTCCTAAGATTTTTATACAAATCTTCAAAAACTTGGCCTCTAGCTTTTCGCACTGCTTTCCTACAAAGATTTTACCAAAATTACATAATATAGGTTCAGTCGTTTTGGTTATACATGGATGATGAATTAATGATTGACTCACGGCTATTGAAAGGTGAGATAACTTTTCCTAAGCAATTCAGAAAGATTTTTGGGGGTAATAATTATAGTATTCCATGGCCCTAACAAAGGAAGAGCTTTAGGGGTTTGTAAAATTGTAAATTAAGGGTTTGAATTACATGTTGAAAAAATTAGGTAACTTGAAACTTGTAATTTATTTTATAAACCACAAGGATTCTACATTAAAGGCAATATTGTTTGAGTTGAGTAAAACTATTGTAAAAGACAAAGTTCTCTCTCCAAATATTTAACACAACTATATATACAATGTTTGAACTTGAGATCACTAATTAAAATGATTGTAAAATTATGTCATCACTCTTCAGTTAATCAATACTGAACTTATTCTCTGAAAAACTTTTCACAACGTATCCAACATTAAAACATTAAACACTTGACAATTACCATTATACAAGGGGGGGGGGGGGGGGGTGAATACCTAGGTTCTAACCATGAAAAAAGAAAAATGAATCAGCCCCGTTACTTTAGTCACTCACGAAAGTACATCCTATATCAAATTCTCCATTGAAAACTGGAACACACTTTCCTTCTCAATCAAACAATAAAGCAAGAAAAGTAGTTTAACAGTGAGAGGTTACAAGCTCTTTTCCTGCTCTAAAAGTCAATGGGCAACAGTGAGGTTTGATTTATCCTGTGGATGCACAACTAGTTAGAAGGAACTTTTTAAGGAAAGTGCCATAACATGTTTTTTTTATCACGATTTCTGTTCATTCAACAAAACCCTTTTGAAAATGCATTATATAAATGTGGTTGCACGTGCAGTCAAAAGATTCCAGGTATGCATCCATCAGATTCCAGTTAGTTTATGGTAAACAGTATAAACTCCAGTTAGTTTTTTTTAAAACAAAAAAAAATCATATTGAACATTGTTATATCTGAATATGATATTTAACTTTGATATACAGACTATAGACAAAAATTTTGAAAAAGAAAAATGGGAATTTAGTATTTACAATTTTCATTCCTCTCTTGGGATCCATCTGCTCCACCAAAAGCTTTTCCGGCGTCTTGTAAGCTCATCCATACTCTCATTTAAAGTTCTTATAATTTTCCTTTGAAGTCTAAGGGCTGAAGCTAGAGCATTTCTCGGTGCACTAGCCTTCTTTTTAGGTTCAATTTCCTACATCACAAAAAAGGAGTGATATAAGATAATTGGTATTTGGATATTAGGGTTAAATATGTTTTTAGTTCATGTAAAAATAGAATTGTTTGCTTTCAATCCCTAAAAACAATCATATCTTTTTCGTTCATCATTTATGAAAATGTATCAGGTGTGATCCTAGCCTTCCAAAAAAATCATCTCCTTTAATCTCTTTGTTTTTGGAAATAGGGATCACCAAAATAACACATGACACATTTCATAAATGAGAGATCAAAATGAGACGACTTTTTTAGAGACTAAAAACAAATAAGTCCATATTTATAGGGACAAAATAAATTTAACCCTAATATATGACACGACAATGTCATGAGAAACAAAGACAAACAATTTTGTAGTAGGACTTGTCCGGCCATTATTTTTCTAGTTTCATTAATTTTGTTTTTGTGCCTTTGTCTCTTGTGATTACTTATTAACATGAGAGTATCCAAATCCTGACAAATAAAACAGAAAGTGATTTCAAAATTAAGATGCATACTCTCATTTCCTGAAGCTGAGCTTCGGTGAATCCACCATCCCTCTGTGTCCCGGATTTTGCCATTAGCTGAATAATCCACCTGGCAGCTTCTGAATAGTCCTGCTGAGTTGCACGTAAGAGCTGCAGTCTCAGTGTTTGCATGAAAGACAATGCCAACAAGCCTTCTCTGTCAAAGTAAGGATGAGCTAATGCTGCTTTTGCACTCAGCCTTTGTCTTGCTTTGTACCTTACCATTGATTTCAGAATTTCCCATCCTATTCCACCATCCAAATCCAACAACTCAAAGCCCTTCCTAAGTTCAGATCGAGGCTCAGCAGATTTTCTCCATGCGACCAAGTCATAGTCACACCTCTTTAGTTGACGGTTGAATTGTATGAGGCTATTATCAGAACGTAAACTGGGGAATGCCTATAAGAGAATTATATAAACTGTAAGCATTTCAAGATACAAGCTTGATGATATAGTTGTGGTTGCATCACCCTTAGCCAATTTTTAAATGTTTCATCTGATTAAAACAAACTCAGGTCCAGAATTATGAAAAACTATTCTACAACAAGGACCTTAAGTGATCAGCACAACCAAAATCCAACAAAGAGTAAATACATAGCCAAACTCATTTTAACCAAAAAAATATTAATATGCGGTCTTCATTGTCATCAAGTGATTTAAATTGCTAATATACGTCATGTTCATATGAAATGGATTACAGATAGACTGATTAGTTCCAAAAATAGGAGCAGAAGCAAGTTTTAATTTTCATCATTATTAGATACTTACCATTTGAAGAAAGATTAAACCAGCACTATAGATATCAAATCTGTCTGGCAAGTTCAACTGTTTGAAACATGAAAAACATCAAGTAACAGAAGCCAACATCATTACATGATAAAGGAAGCTATAAGTGTGCTAATTGACAATGAATAGTTCATAAGAAATATTTAACCTGCCATAAGACTGGCGAAAGTGCAGTTGCAACTGGAACTGAGGGTGCCGATGGAGTTTGTGTGCTCATGATGTACTGTTCTGGTGCAGCATATCTGAAATGGAAGGATTGTACACATCATGAAATTCCTATAGTTGAATATCATATGTCTAACAAGGACAAGGACTCAATGAGAATATATAGTTTACATACAATACTTGTATCTTCTTAGTGTTATCGTTTATCAATGAACAAAATGATGACTACTAGAAAAGCAGCTTTAATTTTCTTCTTTCGGAAATTGTAAGGAAATTAATGATTGTTTGGGTTATAAGTGATAAATTTAATAATTTGACATCACACGAATTTGATATCATAGGTCCTCTCTCACACACTGGTACACTCACACAAAACACAAACACACACACAAATTTACTGGAGGAGAAAACTCTCTTTCTATTGATAATAGTCTGCCAAAACCACACAGACCCCTTTACATAACATGCTATTTATAAGCAATGAAATTAAACCTAAACCTAAACAATTCAAATTTAAATTGAAACAAAATCTCTCCTAATATCTTTCTACAATATCCCTCTCCATATCTTATCTTTTCTCATATCTTTTCTACCCATATCTTTTCACATATCTTTCCACATAATACTCCTTTTAAAATTTAAACTACGTAAACAATATTTATTTAAACGTTTATTCCAACAAAATCCCCCCATAAACTTTAAATACGTCTTCAATCTTTCATTCCCATCATCTTCTTGCAATTCTCCAGCAACAGCGTCGGTAATGGCTTTGTGAATATATCTCTGACTTGTTCTTGACTCGTCACATAACTCAACTTCACCTTCTTTTCTTTTACTTGATCTCGAATGAAGTGGAACCTAACATCAATATGCTTGCTTCTCTCGTGATTAACCGGGTTCTTCGTTAACTCAATTGCTGACTTGTTATCTACCCGGATCTCGGTTGCACCAACCTGAACTTGCTCCAGTTTCTCCAACAAATTCCTCAATCACACTACATGGCAGACACACCAGGATGCCGCTACGTACTCGGTTTCACATGTTGATAGAGTCACAATTGGTTCCTTCTTTGATATCCAAGCAAACGCCGTGTTTCCCATGAAGAATACATAGCCAGCCGTGCTCTTCCTATCATCCACGTCTCCACACCAATCACTGTCCGAGTAGCCCTTTAACTTGTAATTTTCCGACTTCGAATAGAGAAGTCCTTGTGAGATCGTCACTTGAATGTACCTTAGAATCCTTTTAGCCGCTTTCCAATGAGAGTAACTCGGCTCTTCCATAAACCGACTTATAATTCCAACACTTAAACACAAATCCGGCCTCGTGCATGTTAAGTATCTTAAGCATCCCACCAAACTTCTATAGTTTCTCGGATCAACACGTTCTCCTTCATCATACTTTGAAAGTTTTGAACCGGGTTCCATAGGTGTTGAAACCGGGTTACAATCTGCCATCTTAAATATTTTCAGTATTCCCTTCGCATAAGTCTCCTGAGAGACAAAAATTCCAGCTTTGTCCTGTCTGACTTCCAAACCGAGAAAATATCTCATCAAGCCAAGATCAGTCATCTCAAATTCTCTTGACATCTTCTTCTTGAACTCTCATGTCATTTCTTCACTGTTTCCCATGAAAATCAGGTCGTCAACATATAAAGCTACAAGCAATAAATCACCACCCCTTTTCTTAACATATAGGGCATGCTCATAGGGACACTGTTCAAAACCATCCGTCTTGAAATATGCATCAATGCGGGTATTCCAGGCTCTCGATGCCTGTTTCAGTCCGTACAAAGCTTTCTTCAGTCTTAACACTTTCTTTTCTTCTCCGCCCTTTAAGTATCCCGGAGGTTGTTCGAGATACACCTCTTCTTCAAGTACACCATTCAGAAATGCCGACTTGACATCCATTTGGTAAATCGGCCACCCAAACTGAGCCGCTTGCGAGATCAACAATCTGATTGTCTCCATTCTAGCAACAGGTGCGAACACCTCATCATAGTCTATTCCTGCCTTTTGCGCATACCCCTTAGCTACCAACCGGGCTTTATATTGTTCTATTTCTCCATCAGCATTCATTTTCTTCTTATAAACCCATTTAACTCCAATAGGTTGAGTTCCTTTTGGCAACTCGGCCAACTCCTAAGTATCACTCCTTTCAATCGCCTTGATTTCTTCATCCATGGCTCTTTGCCCTTTCTCATCTCGGATTGCTTCTTCAAACCTTATTTCTTCAGAATCTGTCAACAAGCAAACAAGATGGGCTTCGCTAGTTGAATCATACAAATCCTGCAAACTCCTCATCTGGGGTTGTCTCATCTCGTCTTCATCAGCTATCTTGCTCCTTGCCGGGATCCAACTTGGTGATTCACCCTCCTTCTCGTCTTGAATAACCATCTTTCCGGGATCTGATTTGATCTTGGATGAAACACTCCAATTCCATTCATCATCTTCATTTACTTTCACATCTCGGCTTATCATTACTGTCTTGGTGCCGAGATCTAACATCTTGTATCCCTTTGTCTTCTCGTCATATCCAATGAAAATATAATTCCTGTTCTTGTCTTCTAACTTGGTTCTTTGCTGATCAGGGACGTGTGCATAGGCCACACTCCCAAAAACTCTTAAATGGCCTACTGATGGCTTTTGACCCGTCCATAATTCCTGTGGGGTCTTTCCATTTAGTATGGAATGCGAACAGCGGTTCTATACATATACAGCACACAGAACAACCTCCCCCCAAAACTCCTTAGGCATTCTCTTCGTTTTCAACATTGATCTTACCATGTCAAGGATGGTTCGATTCTTCCTCTCTGCTACTCCATTTTGTTGTGGTGAGTATGGTGCAGTTAAGAACCTTCTAATGCCGTACTCCTCGCAATACCTTCTAAAAGCATTTGATGTGTACTCGCCACCTCGATCAGAACGTATCGACTTGATCCTTTTTCCAGTTGCATTTTCAATCATTATTTTAAAATTCTTGAACACTTCAAACACCTGGGATTTTTCTTCCAGCAAATACACCCAAGTTTTACGACTGAAATCATCTATGAATGTAACAAAATACCTCTTTCCACTGAAGGACCCAGGAGAAATAGGTCCACACACATCGGTATGAATTAGTTCTAGTGGCTGCTGTGCTCGGTATTTTGTCGACCTCTGAAATGGACTCCTCGCATGTTTGCTCAGCACACAATCTTTACAAAATCTCTTCTCACAGTTCAATCTTGGCAACCCGTCCACCATATTCTTATTCATCATCTCGGCCAATCCTCCATAGTGAAGGTGCCCAAATCGACGATGCCATAAGGATGCTTCATCACTCATCTCGGCTTGCAAACAGCCGACCTTCACACTCCTCAAGGTTAGTTTGAACATTCTATTTTTCTCCATCTGTACTCGGGCTATCAGTCGTCCTTGTTTCTCCTTCAAGAAAAGAACTCGGTTTGTCATGATAACCGAGTAGCCTTTCTCCATCAGTTGTCCCACACTAAGAATATTACTTTTGAGTTCAGGCACGTAGTACACATCTTGAATATGCCCAACTCGTCCATCTTTCTGTAAGAAGCTAATCGTACCTCGGCCTTTTACACCGACCTTTGAAGCATCTCCAAAAGAAACATGTCCGACTTCTATTTGTTTCAGATTACTGAACAAATGCTTATACCCACACATATAATTGCTTGCACCAGTGTCTATATACCATTCCATCTCGGATGTCTGGTTAACCTCACCTCTAGCCATCATCAGAACTCCTTCATCTCTTACTTCTTCTGCAGCAAAATTTGCAGTTTCATTCGTTCTTCTTTCGCCTCGGCAATCCTTCGCAAAATGACCAACTCGGCCACAGTTGTAACATCTGTCCGAGTTACAATCTCTTGAATAATGTCCGTACTTTCCACATTTAAAACATTCTACATTTGAATGTCGACCTCTTCCACGACCTTGGCCTCGCCAATTCTGCTGACTCGATTCAGCCTGCTCCTTATTCCATCCTTCTTGACCACGACCTCTACCACCTCGATCATATCCACGTCCACCTCGGCCTCGTCCTCTACCTCAGAAATTCTGAGAATAGAGTGCTTTCTCGTCCTTGACTGAAACTTTTGTCTGGAGTGCTTGCTCTAGTGACTCTTCTTTCTTCTTTTTCTTTCTTTGTTCATGCACCTCCAATGAACCAGCAAGTTTGTCAACGGTGAGCGTTGCTAGGTCCTTTGACTCCTCAATCGCACATACAACATTCTCGAAGTCATCAGTGAGAGACCTCAGAATTTTCTCCACCACTCTGGTATCGAGCAACACCTCTCCGTTTCTCTTTAGTTGATTAACTACAGTCTGGACCTGAGTAATGAAATCGGATACCCTTTCTTCTCCTTTCATCTTCATTCCTTCCAACTCTCCACGGAGAGTTTGAAGTCTGACCTGCCTGACTCGATCAGCTCCCTTGTAGACATTTGCAAGAATGTCCCACGCCTCTTTTGTCGTTGTTGCACCAGCGATTTTCTCAAATCTGGAATCATCAACAGCCCGGAGCATCATATACAACGCCCATTTGTCTTTCAACCGCGTCTCTTTCAATGTCTTGTTCTGCGCCGCCGTGTATCCTGTCGTGGATTGTGGTTCTTTGAAACCATCATGGACAACCTCCCAACTATCATTAGCTCCCAACAGAGCTTTCATCTGGATACTCCAATTCTCATAGTTAGTCTTTGTAAGACGGGGTAATGGCAGACTACTATTTGGACCACTCTCCATTTTCTCAATCTCTGATACTAATTTGATAAATTTGATAATTTGATATAACACGAATTTGATATCACAGGTCCTCTCACACACACTGGTGCACTCACACAAAACACAAACACACACACAAATTTACTGGAGGAGAAAACTCTCTTTCTATTGATAATAGTCTGCCAAAGCCACACAGACCCCTTTACATAACATGCTATTTATAAGCAATGAAATTAAACCTAAACCTAAACAATTCAAATTTAAATTGAAACAAAATCTCTCCTAATATCTTTCTACAATATCTCTCTCCATATCTTATCTTTCCTCATATCTTTTCTACCCATATCTTTTCACATATCTTTCCACATAATACTCCTTTTAAAATTTAAACTACGTAAACAATATTTATTTAAACGTTTATTCCAACAATAAGTATATACAACACATAATCTTCATTAGATCTATATGCAGTGATATTAGTCATCAAATGAAAGGTAAAGCTGACTACAATAGACCTAATGGATCCAACCCTACCCTAGACCTCTCCATGGCAGGAGCTTTATAACATTGGCCCCCTTTTTATTTGCCATCAAATGAAATAGGTGACTTAAAGCAGTCTAATAATATTCAATGAGTCATAACTGAAGGAACATTCTTATGGTGTTCCGGTAAACATCTACTGAATGAAGCTATTTACATAATAGGTGTATACTTTCATTGTTGCCATTTAAGAGCAGAAAATAATTTTGTTATTATCTGGATCAGTTGTGTACTTGTAGAAATGATAAAGGTAATTCAGATTTAAAATTTCATTTCCTTTACATATATATGTTTACATGGGAAACATTTCAATTAAGGTTGAACAAAAATTTACCCAAATTTCTTCATCTTCCTAAACTTTTCTTCAAGCATATTACATGACAGTGCTTTTGCCTGTGATTATATTGACTCTTGTTCTGGTTGATATAAAACTCCAACTTTTATTTGCAACCACAAAAGGAATCAGAATATAGAAGAACAACGTGGTAGCAAGTAAAACAAAATATGCTGAAGCAACCTATCACCTGTAATAATATATGCTTTCATTTAAAGTTATAACATCATATATATATATATATATATATATATATATATATATATATATATATATATATCATAGTTTTAAATAGCAGGTAGCGGCCGACCCCAAAAACGCTATAGCGGTATAGCGGGTAGCGGTAAAGCCACTACTGTGAAGTCCATAAAAATACTTATAATAAATTATACCACATATATAAATGCTATAAGATAAGAAATCACCCAAAATAGGAGGAAATGAGGAATGAAAAGTATAATACTACACACTTAAAACAAGGATTCAAGGAACTTAAAGGAAGTAACATACTAATTCATTGAAAGCACTTAAATTAATAACACGAAGGATCCAAGAGGGGGCTACAGGCTGTTGCGGTGAAGGCTAAAAGAAGAAGAAGGAGCAAGAAACAGAGCCAATATCAAGAAGCAAACCTACTCTCGCCTGCATGTGAACCTAAACAATTAAAACAGAATGAAGAAAGAAAGGGAGTAACGAGGCAATAAAAGAAAAAAGGCGCAAGGTAGTACTATCTTGCACCCCCATTGTCCAAACATGTGTGGGCTTTCTTTCTTTCTCTCGCTCGCGCACCACATCTCTCTCTCTCTTCTAAGATTTCAATACTCGCGAAACAACAACAACTAACACGAACGAACACGAATAAGAAGAAGAGGAGGAGGAACGAGAACGTACAGTGGAGCAATGAAGCAACCTTCGTCAGGAGGGAAAGAGGGAGGGAAAGCACGGGAATGACAGAGGGAGGGAGAAACTCGTGAAAATGACGAGGGAGGGAGGGCCCTTATTGGTGAAAAAAGAGTAAAAGTCCAGACTACCCTCACTTATTCTAGGCTTTTACCCTTAAATTACCTTTAATTTTCAAAACACTGCCCCCGATAGCTGAAGCTCTGCAACTCGCTTCTCTTCCATGGAACGGTGCGATAGCACCACAAGAGCTGCAACTGCACCGCCGCCACCGACCACTACCAGAAACTGTCGCATTGCTGCGCGAAAGTAGCGGCTGGGTGCCACAAGCCGCAGTTGATGCGAGATAGCGCCGCTATTATATATATATATATATGTTAAATCTTGACAAAATCTAAGATTTGTGTCTTATATGACATCTATTTCAATTTCTTCAAGGGACGTGTTTGAAAATATAGAAATAAATAAAAAATGAAAATTTTCCATCAATGAATTGATTATGCACAGATAACAGAAACTTCCAACAGAGGATTAAGTTCAAAGTCAGTTGGCTACTTGTGTTATTAATGTCAAAGAAGATACCTTGGATCCAAAAGAAACTCTTTAGGAATGTAGTTGATTCCAACTCGCAGGTCTGTAGCAGCTCCAAGATCGATGATTTTGAATGTACGAGACTCTGATTCCCATAGTTTAAAAAAAATGTGAGCTTAATCTGGATTATGGATCTTTCTTTATTGGATAAAATTATGCAATCCTTAGATTATTTACCTTCTGAGAAAATAATGTTCTGTGGCTTAATATCCCTATGTACAATACCAGTTGAGTGAAGACCATCCAGTGCAAACAAGATCTGCCTCATGATTGTTTGTATGATTCTATTTTCTCTTTCCAATCCTTTGGGCAAGTCTTGGACCTCACCCAAAATTAATGTTTCAACCTGAAATTTGTGGCACCATCATTTGGTCTAATATGCAGACTTTAAGCAATCATGATTTACTATGGGAGCATAAAATTCAAATAGAATATAAGAACAAAATGCTTCAGCTCAGAAACATAGCAAAGTACAGTTGAAGAATATGAAACATTTTCTTATAAATTAATAATTGAAAATGGATGTACAATGAACCTCCACCACCCCTAACTTTCTCACACAAGGAAAGAGGATATAGAATCTATTTGGATAAACCTCTCTACAAAAACTAACATAAAAACAAAATAAAACGAATTAACAAGATAAAATGAATCAAACTTCTTGCATAAATTAAAATCAACTTCGACAATAAAGTTTTAAAATTGAAAAGCTACCATAATTTAGATTCCAGAAGCTAATACAAATACGATCATACTTTCTTTCTTAAATGTAGCACAACTGATATAGACTTCATTAGAAAATTTAAGGCCAAAATAGTATAAAACTATAAATTGACAATTTATCAAGTACAACCAAGCCAATTAAATAGAGTACCAACATTGTATGGAAAGTCTCTACTCTGCATCAAGTCAGCTAGGGTGGCATCCCCTTCAAACCGCCATATAAGCCAGTATTCCGCAGCTTTCTTTGAAGAGCTCTGCAAACATTATGTGAGAACTTTTGTATTTGTCATGACTGAAACTAAATTGTTAAATGATATGATGAGTCTTTTGTATTTAATAGAGCAATACCTCAAGAAAACCATAAACAAAATCTGCACAGCTGCTTGCACAAGCTCTTCGTACACGCTCATTCATCCAAATTTCTACAGCACCATATTCAGTTGCCTTCTTCAAGACTAAGTCACCTTCCTTCCAGTGAGAACCAAAAAGAACCATAAGTCAAAATTATACAAGTCAAACTGTCTAACACAGTGAAATCTCAGAAGCACATATGCCATATCAACATGCGGGTCCCTCAATTTGTTTCCTCAAACCATGAGACTCAAAGCAAACAACAGTGAAAACAATACAGATATCCAACTGTTATAAACAAAAATAACACTAACACAGACAGACACCAGACATGACATGGACAAGGGCACTCCAATATGCTTAATGTTCATATTATAGCACACCACTTGAAAAAAGAAATTAAATATCAACAGACAAAAGACTTAAATTGACAATGAAGACCTGTGTGTTCACCTTCTCTATATGATTGAGTTTCACAAAAACATAAATACCAAGAGCCATTAGTTTTTGAAACTTTGTATTATATTATGTCTCAATCTGACTGTTATGGATGATAAAAAAATGGAATGCCTTTTTATATTACCAGTGTCCTGTAGTTGTCTAGCCAATACTGGTGTCAGCTCAACAATTTGAGCGACAACAATTTTTAAAAAGACACTTGGGGATATGTGCCATATGAGTGTCAAAGTCAGAAACATGTCACACCACCGTGACACCTCAAGTGGGAGAAGTGTTCGTGCTTCATTATTGAAAATTAACTTGTGTTCATGTGAAGTAGTTCATAAAAAATGCAAACAAGAATCAATAAGTCCAAAAGAACAAGCGGAAGTTTCAAATATTTCTTCAGGAGCATCCAAATAGAATACAAAATAATACCTTTGAAGAGGGTTTGTTGGCCAGAGACACTCTATAAACAACTCCAAATGATCCCTCCCCCAACTTCTTCCCCAGAACAAAATCATCCTGCCATCACAAACCTAACTCAGCAACAACTACTAGAATCATTAAATCAACAACACTAGAAACAATATTATACAAAAATTGTTGAGCAGGGTGCCAAAGTTGTTGTAAATCCCTTGTACCTGTGTTCGATTCCTACAGATAAAAAAATATATATATTATATAAAAATTTCACTCACCTTCTTGTAAGTGGGTCTGAACAGCCTCTCAACAAAAGCAAGAACAAACATGTCAAAGAAACCAGGTGCAACACCAGGTGTGGCCCAAAGGTAAGATAGGGTCCCCAAAGCCAAAATCACCCCAGGGACAGTGAGTGTCAAGCCATTGGACTTGGGGAGAGTGCTCCTATAGATCACATCACCACACTGCATCACACTGCAAGGAAGTCCAACCCCAACACCCACAAAGAGGTTGTGAACAGTGTCAAGCCATTCACCACCTCCTAGTGCAAAAACTTGAACCACTCTTGGGGGGTTAGAGACACTGAATAATCTTCTTTCACTGCATTGAGGCTCCCCCGAAAAGGGTCTAATTCTAAGCCTCTGGCCAAGAAACAAGGACTTAGACTTTGGTTTGTGGGGTTGGAGCTTTGTCACTCCTACTCCAATTCCTATAGTTGCCATGCCAGTTCCAAGTTGGCTTTGGTCTCTGTGGGAGAAAAATCTTAACTTCTTCACCTACTATCTGCTTCAATTTTAGACCACAATTTTTCCTTGTATTTTAACTTAAATTACGACCGTAATATAAGATATGATTTGCGTTTATATATGTTAGCGGTTATGTCAGGTATTTATTGTGGATGTAGTGAGTTTGGAAGCTTGGAAATTGGATTGAGGATTAATATACGCCACAAGGAACACGTAGATACTGCTGTGGTTTGGGTTGGGCCTACTTGACTAGCTTATCTTATATACTTGCTTCCACGTTTCATCGTTTCTTCAATGAGTTAATTGGCCTTTCTTGTTTTGTTTCACTTCTTTTTCGTTGTTTAGTTAGCATTTTCTTATATAAAAAAATAGAAAAATCTGCTACGTTTGTTATTCCAGTTATTATGATTTAAGCCCAGGGAAATGGTTCATGTTGAGTATTTGCATTTCTCTAATAGAGTTATACAACAATACAATTAATTTTTAATGTACGGTTACAATATTAGTCAATTAAAAATCAGTATTAGTATGACTTTTCATGTAACAATTATAAAAGTTGATAAACATTTTTTTAATGACAGTAAAAATTCTTCATACTATCAGTAGATATAAGACTATTTACTCACTAATTATTTTGGCCAGTAAAATATGATGCATATATAAAATTTATTTTTAAGCTATACAATTATGAAACTTGCTGGAAAAAAAGATGTTGCCTATTTTGCTCAAATTAGATTTGCCTTATGCACACTTTAGTCTTAGTATAAAGGTGTTTAAGATCTGTTCTGATTTTTTTGGGCCAGATACAATGCCTTAGCCCAACATTTATACTGGGCGTGTGTATCCCCATATGGGCACTTGCTTCCTACATTAGGCATATTTCCAATACTACCCTTCATTCTTATTTGTTGTTGTGGTTGCTTTTTTTTTCATTCGCTTCTTCTTCTTCATCTGTGCCTCTTCCTTTTTGCTTGTTGTTTTTTTTTTTGTGTGGCACTGGTGTTTTATTGGTGGTAGAGTGGTGGTGGTTCGTGCATTTGGCTTCATCGGAAGTACGTCAGGTTAAAATGTTTTAATATCCATGACTATGATTTATACGGATTATCAATCTATATGTTTTTTTAAAAATATATATTATTGTTTATAAGTTCTATTTTTTAAATTTTTTATAAGTGCTTTTTAATCAAATTATTTGCAAATAATTTTAAATTAATTGTATACCAAAAATTGTATTTCTTATTGAGTTTGTATTAAATTAACACTTTAATTTTGTTGAATATTATTATTATGCCTATGGTTTGTCAATAATTTTAATTTAATTGTATACCAAAAATTGTATTTCGTATTGAAATTGTATTAAATTAACACTTTAATTTTGTTGAATATTATTATCATGCGTATGGTTTGTCAATGAATAATTTTTGGAAGGGTTTGTTAAGATGAACAACGATGAGTGAATGTATGACAGTGTTTGTGTAAAAATATTAAGTGTTCAATTGATTGTTCTGATGCCTTCAATACTTCTGAGGTATTTATATGATTTTGTATTTGATTAAAGTAAGTAAATAAATTATTTAAGAAGATTAAACATGTATTATACTTTTTTTGTAGGTGTTTCATTTTCGTGAGGAGGTATTGCAATGGGCTCGTACCATTGTATATGATATTGGTTTTGTAGCTATGATAATAAGGTTTGACACAACAACTGGAAAGAGGGAAAGGGCCTCATTTATTTTAATTGGTTGTGAAAGGAGTGAAAAGTATAGAGCATTCAACAAATATTTAGTACGGACGACGACTAGCACTAGAAAGTGTAGTTGTCCTTTTAAGCTGCGAGTGAAACCAGTCCCAGAAGGTGAAGGGTGGATTGTCAAGTTAATATGTGGGACTCATAATCATGCTTTGGCTAAGTCATTGACTGAACATCCATATGTTAGTCGACTGACTAAGGATGAGAACATTATTGTTGCTAATATGACAAAGACAATGGTGAAGCCAAAGAATATTCTCTCACTTTAAAGGATCACAATCCCAAAAATTGTACAACAATTAAGCAAGTGTACAATGCAAAATATCTGTATCGTACTTCTATAAGATGCAGTAATACTAAAATGCAACAATTAATGAAGCTTCTTGAACATAATATGTATATCCATTGGCATAGAGTGAAGGATGAAAATGTTGTACATGACATCTTTTGGACACATCCGGATGCAGTAAAATTTATCAATGTATGTCATCTGCTATTCCTCATAGACAGTACATACAAAACAAACAAGTACAGACTCCCTTTACTTGACATTGTTGGTGTGACACCTATTGGGATGACATTTTCAGCAGCATTTGCGTATTTGGAGGGTGAACGTATAAACAATCTTGTCTGGGCTCTTGAACGATGTAGAGGCCTTTTTTTGAAAAGTGATGCACTCCCTAAAGTCATTGTTACTGACAGAGATTTAGCATTGATGAACATACAAAGTTTATAAAAATAACAAACATAAATAACAAGAGAATTACCTGAAGGAGATTGATATATCTTGCAAGATGTTTGTCGTGGTGTTGACAATGAAATGCGTCTAAGAATACCACACTGATATGTGTGGCACTCTTGTTAACAGAGATTGTGCAAGCTACCAGATGGAGAAAATATGCTCTAGTTGCTACAGTCCATTGCTAGGACTCACACTTCAGACGATAAATGTCTTGCAGCAAAGAAAGACGAACATATGCCCCGTGGCATTGCTATGTCTCAACTTTTGCTTCTTCCGCAGTTAGTTCAAGTAACTCGACTAATAACTGCACTGCCTGCTCTGCATCTATTAAATCATAGGTTTGGAAGGAACCTATGATTAGTAGATGTAACAACGATGCCATGTCATTGAGGGCAATAGTGATTTCTCCCCTGGGCAGATGGAAGGTGATGGTTTCTTTGTGTCATCTCTCCACAAAAGTCGATATTAGTCCCCTATCTACTATCTCCAATGAACATGTAATTAGCTGGTTTAAGCATGTAGCAGCCACTAAACCTTCAATATCAGGTGCAGACCTTCCAAATTTATGCACCTTCCTTCCATGAGAAACCAACTTCAACTTGTAACACCCTGAAAATTCAATAACTATAGTCAATATGTTATATGAATTATTCTTGCGCAACTATTAATATGAGTGTTAGGTTATGTGAGAGTTGATTGGTCTATATTTGAATTATTTGGGTGAAATATTAATTAGAGATATTACAAAAATGTTTGAAGAGAAATGACCATATTACCCTTCCCGTAAAGCAGAAATTACAAAAATGCCATTGAGGTGAAAATTACAAAAATGCCCTTAGATATTTTGGTTAGATATTTTGAGGTGAAAATGACATTATACCCTTGGATATTTTGAAAATTACAATTATACCCCTGGAATAAGTGACAAATTACCATAATACCCTTAAGGCTAAGAATTACCAAGACAACCTTAGATATTTTGTGAAAACTTGATGAAATTACAAAGTGTCCTTGAATGACAAATTACCAAAAGACTCTGTGATAGAAAACCTCAGAATAAAATTTCTATGAATTTTATACGGTAATAACTTTGAAATTCTATTCAGAAAAATTTAGGCAGCAGAAAAATACAGAAAAAATGATAAGTAGAATCTGGGGAATTTTCTCTTAATTGTAGGATGTATAGACTTATTCAATAAGATGATTTAGTAATTTTGATGGTCAGAAGCAGAACGGACCAATCATAATGAAGATAAAAACAGTCTTGTATGTAAAGCCTGAGTAGAACTCTGTATAGGTTGTTTGTGAGTTATTTGTATTGTAACTGAAGTCAGTTTCTGGAAATCTCTAGAGTTCTATTACTTAATATTATCCTTTAGATAGAAGAGTTCAAATTAAACTTTACTTCTTCCTATAAAAGGCCATGTGTGAAGATGAATTCAAATTGAACTTTACTTCCTTCCAATGAATGCCATGTGTGAAGCTATCTTCAAATTGAATTCTTCATAAAAGAGGACATATGGACACAAGAAGAACCACACAATTTTCTCCTCCTTAAGGAAATAAAACATGGAATAGAAGGAGAAAAGGAAGATAAAAAATATTCCCCTTGGTTATGGCATTCACGTGAAGTAGAGAAAAAAAGAGGAATGAGGTGATTTGTCATATTTAAATTGTTAAGTCATGATAAGTAGAAAAATACCTTAAGATTCATAAATTAAAAATGATAAGATACAATTATGAAGGCTTAAGAAATATCTAGCCACTTGTAACTTACTATTTATGAAGGGATAAGAAGCTATCATAACCTTGAAAGACATGTGTACAAGATGGCATGAAGAGAAGCAAAATCTTCTCTTAATTTCCTAGTTGGTCACGTGAAATAGATAAAAGAAGGGAGAAGCTTCATGAACTTGCCAAGTAGGAGGACACTTGGAAGAAAGGTGTCATGCCTTAGAAGATTTTTATAAAAGTTAGAAGATATTTAGGAAAACCATTATGAGCTTAGTTAAGATGAAATGGAATAAGATGAAACTAAGTTCTAATGAAACCAAATGGGAGTAACTAGCTAGAAAGGGTAGAAATGTCCTTGAATATTTTATTATTTTCCAAACTCTATATAAAGGAAGGAAGGTCTTAAGTGGAAATCACATTCAAGACTCCATTCTTCCACCTATTCCACGTGAAACCTCTCCTTCATTTCACTTTCATCCTTTCATTTTCAAAGCATAAAGAGACACCACTTCTTTGAAGAATCACATGTAGAAGCTAGTACCATTAGAAAGAGATAGAAAAGCTTCATAAGAGTTTATAAGGTATAGGGAAGCTTTATGATAAAGATAGTTTAAGTAATTGTTTGTGTTTGAATAAGTGCTTGAAGTTCTGTGTAGTATGAATTGTATCTGAGAAATTGTTGAACTCAAGTTATAGCTATATGATTGAGTGCTTGAATGAAGTTTCATGTGTTGTTGAGTGTTTCTATACATGGGTGATATGTTGTGTACATGAGTATCAAACTAAGTTCTGTACTTGATTTATGTTGAATTTCTGAGTAAAGTATATGAGACAGTGATTGAAGACTGATGTTGAAAATAACTATGAGTTAATAAAATAAGAAGAATTATGCATTAAGTGAATCAGTTTCATGTGTCTCATGTGTATAAGAGTTGCCTCAGAGTGGAGGTGTGTATAAGAGTTACCTTAGAGTGGAGGTGTGTATAAGAGTTGCCTCAGAGAGGAGGTGTGTCAGATAGTTGCAGGAACTGAGTTCGAGCGTTCAGACAAGAGGAGTCTGAGCTGGGGGGTGACTCGGCAGTGGGGAAATCACGCCACCCATGATGATCACATGAAGTGTGGGTGAGAATCCTGTTGCAACACTGTGGTACCCTAACTGATCGTTTCAGTTCTGTGCCACTGGGATGGGGCTATCTTGACTGTTGGTACCACATGATAAGAGTTTAAGAGAATCATGCATCATGATAAGAGTCTAAGAAAATCATGCATCTTTGAAGATGTTGTTATGAATATTTGCATATTGAATATATTATGTTGCTTAAATTATGTTTATCATAAACTTATCCTATATTTTGTGTCTATGGTTGACACCTGCTATGACCTCGATTTTATTCGGGCGAGTAGATGAACAGCAAAGAGAGACTACTAGTTGTTTACAAGAAGAGGATTTTGTTTGAAGATGTTATGTTTGAAGATGTATTCTTTTGTTTCAGAGTGTTTTGAGTTATTTGTACTATGTAATAGAACCAGTGTCAGTTTGTAATATTATTATATGTTACTTCAGATTTACAAATATTACTCAGTAATGAAATTTTCTTGGAGTATCAGTTATTGGCAAAAATTTTGTTATATTCAATTGGATACTCTTAAGTAAGTTGAAAAGAATTTTCATTAAAAATCAATAATAATAAGATGGTAAATTGAGGCGTTACACAACTCAGGACGTTCCTGCAATTATTTATAGTTAATTATAGCAAGTCAAATGATTAAAATATGTAAATGGAGAAATAATTAAACACATAAGTACCTCTCCTGCCCAAACTCTGGGTGCTACATGATCAACATACAGTAACAACACTGAAGTATCTTATGGTCCACTTGGAAAACCCTCAGCATCAGAACTTCTATCCTCAATAACTGGAATGTCAAGAAAATCATGACCTTGGTCAACAAGCACATCCTCAACAGTAGCAACAACACCTGCCCGTTGTCTTCGTACCGATGTTGTCGGCCTTCGGCGCTGAGGAGCTTCTTCTTCATCAGCATTGACATCTCTACCTAAGGCTCTGCTAACTGAAAACAATAGGAATACCCACAATAACCAAGAGGGGGGTGAATTGGTTATTACTTGGTCTCTTAAAATTTCTTTATAAAATTAGAGTAAGGATCTTAATCACTTTTAAACCAAGAATGCTTTTAATCAATCAAATTACTTAGCTCAAGAAATCAATAGCTCAAAACATAACTTGTTGAGTAATGATAAAAATACCAAGAACAAATGAACAAGATGACTAATAGAGATTGAGAGAGAGAATTAACATTAGAATTTATACTGGTTCACTTCTCAAGAGAAGCTACATCCAGTTTCTTCTAATCAACACTAGATTAGAGTTCCACTATTAAAAATTTCAGTTCTTACAAGCTTTATTACAAACACTCTTTATCAACTCTAGATAAAGAAAAGAAATCTAAAACCCTATTAGACTTCTAGTGAACAAGAACCAGAGAACACTACTATGTTCTTCCCTAGAGAACACTACTCTAGTACAAGCTTCAAAGAACAATTTACAATAGCACCAAATAATAAAAATTGCAAAAACAAATTTACAACCAAAGAGAATGGAGAGAAACAACCTGATGATCCAATGAATATGAATGCATGTGGTTTATCAATCAGAGTTGAATGAACAAAATGAATTTCAGAACATGCTCTCCTATTCTTTTTTGAAAACTCTTGCCCAAGAAATCATTCAATACCCATGAAGATTAAAGAGTGGGACAAGAAGTTAGTTAACCAAGAAAATCACTTTCTAACTTTGTGAAGGCTTGTGTGTATTTAGAAAATTCGAAGATTTCAAGTCTTATCTCAAGCCAGGCCTCACTCCTATTTATAACAATTTTTTGTAACCAACTGTAATTGATTAAACGCGCCAAATAATCGATTAAAAAGCCTTGTGTAATCGATTAAATTGTCACTTAATCGATTAAAGTGTTCATGCTGATTTCTGGGTTTTGACAACGAACAGAATAATCGATTAAACCAAGCGATAATCGATTAAAGCAGTGAAGAATTGTTACAGAAGCATTGTGTAATCGATTACAAATCATGGTAATCGATTAAAGCAGGAAACCATGTTTTTCTAAAAAGCCTTGTGTAATCGATTACAAGAACTGGAAATCGATTAAAACAGTAATGCATGTTTTTTTTTCACACTATGTAATCGATTACAAGAAATGGTAATCGATTAAATTGTTCTTCAATGCTTTTCCAGATTTAAAATCAAAGCAAATAATCGATTAAACCATAGTGTAATCGATTAAAACAGTAAGTTTTGCATTTTTCCCAAAACATTGCCTGTTTAGTTCTTTTCAAAAAATTGCTTTAATTCTTTGATGAAGACATTTAAGCATGTAAATGATTAAGTGCATGCAATGCAAGGATCAACAGATTGGCCTCTTCATACACTTCAAGTTGAATTACATTCTCCAAGGCATTTGAAAAGCTCAAAACATTCTTCTAAGTCCTAAGCTTCAAGCTTCAAGTTGCTCCCCCTATATACAACATTAACAACTCTGCCTAAAGGCCGACACAATCCTCTTGTTCTAACCATAATCTATAATTTTTTGCAAATTGTTAGTTTAACACTTCAAATCAACCCAAATCAACATTAATTTATTATTATCAATTAAAATTTTTAAAAAATATTTAAACACATACATATTCATTTATTATTATGAATTCCAATTAAAAACAAAATACATACAAATGACTTTATTATCATCAATTAAAATTTAAAAAATTAAATTTAAACATACGGATTAAATAAAATGTAATTCACTTACTCAATTTAAAAATATGATTAAATAATTTCATTGTAAAATTAGTATTGCTGTAATTAAGAAAATTATACCAAATATTTACAAATACAACCAAAATTGTACTAATTATTTACTTTAAAGTTACTTTTAAGTCAATAAAAAAATTGGACAAAACAGAGCATCATTCAAATTATTTTTGATATACATAATCAACAACAAAATCTAAATCTATTCAACTTTAAAAAAAAAAACAAAACCTATGAAGTATGAACGTTACAGATTCCCAATCAACATTTGCCTTCTTACGGATATTTGATGTGTGTATTATATTAATTAAACTACATGTGTTATGTTGATTGATAAATTGTCTTATTTATAACTTGTTGTTTGGGTGCTTCTGTCTTGGTATGCGTGTTTGATGGGTATTGAACGTAAGTTAGCTCTGTTGTGCTACGGTTGCTGGCCGAGCACGTTAAGAGGATGTGTTGTGTCAGCCTGTTTATAAGCAGCAGGCTGGCACAGCAACAAGCTTACTCTTCCTTCTTCTACCTTTGTGTTTCCTCTGTTTTCTCTCTAAAACTCACCCAGAAACCTCTCATTCCCAACCTCTTCTTTGTTATCTTCAACATACAAGAACCGTCGTAGCTGTTGCGGAATCCCGACACCAAGGAGAACTTCGTGGTCAGAGCAAAAGTAGGGAACAAACCATCGTGAAGCATGGACGAACTCCTTGTTAGGTAAGGGAAGTTTATCGTGTTTCTTAACAGCTTTAGGTACCACGGTTTGGGGGCCAGGGAGTCTAGCCGTGATGATAACTGCAAGTCCCTGGTGTGTGTGTGATGGTCTTCCCAGAAAAGCTACGTCTTTTATGAAGGGGATGTGGTATGCCTTGAATCTGTTGAACGTTGTTTTGTGTTGATGTTTGGTGTTCTTGAGGGGGGGAGTAGATGTTTTAAGAACTCCCCATGCATGTGAGTGAACTTGGCATTTTGATGCTGAAAGGCTTCTAAGACACTTGCGGAAGTGTTCATGAAGGTGATGAGTACCGGGATGGGTTGGTCATGTTGCACATAAGTATCGACCCTTGTGTTTGATGTCGGCTATCGAGATGGGTAGGCCGAGTTGAGCGGGTTACGTGGCATGCATGCATGCATGCATGAACGACATAACTTGGTCCTTGTTGGCGGACTTAGTAGACCGGATTCCCTACCCGTGGTCGTTCCCTCAGAGTCGATAAGACTTGCTTCCTTTTCTATAAGGTACACCGGGTTCCTTACCTGGGTAATACGTTAGAGTTGTTGAGCTCAAGTTACATCACCAAAGAGAGAGCTACCGGGTTTCCAATTCGGATGAGCTCGTGTTCTCTCGGGAAAAGAGTCATGGGTTCCTCTACTTGGTTAAGCTTGTGTTCCTTCTTCTAGGATGACTGGGTTTCATACACGTGTCTTCTTTAAAAGCTCATCCTTCCTTTTTTTCAGAGAGTCTAGGTTCCTTACCCGGGGTGGGCTATTTCCTTTAGAATTACCAAGTCCAAACCCATTTTTTCTTGAGGACTGTCGGGTTCCTTACACGGCAGAACTTGTCTGCTCTTGGGAAATGAGCCACCGGGTTCTCTTACATCCTTGTGTGGGTTGGTAAAATACAAACCCAGAGCCTTACAAGCGCTATCACACCCCTTGTTATGATGGATATACCCCAGTGTTTTGCTAATTACACCCCGATGTTTAATTTCTTGCTTCCTTGTAAAACACTTGTACATTTTAGACATGGATAATTGTACTTGCAACTAAACCACATTTTTATTATGTATATGTATGCAATTGGGATGTTTCATACGTGTCTTGTTTATGATTACGATCATTGTGTGCTCGCGAAAAATCACTACCATTTTCATAATCAAATTTAAGAGATCTTCAGTTAAACATGTTTATAGAGTGATTAAGAGTTAGTGATACAGTAGCGACGTGGCGGGTCATTACAATAACCGTATTCAAAATCTTGAAAATTAGATTCCAAGTCAACATTATGCATGTGTGTTGGCATGCAGTATGTTGGTATAGTTGTTGATGGAGCTATATGATCAGCCTCTTCATCATAATCTTCATGGGGTTGGTTGCGTAAAATTTTGTCTTCGTCATCACTAAAGGGACCAAGTTCTTTGTTGGGTAAGCCAAACTCTACAAATTCAAGCTCATTTGGTTGAGTTGATGGGATAGTCTTTGCTTCAGGGGTACTCCAGTATGCATGAGGTTAATCCTCAATAAGACCAATGATTGAGGCTAACAAATTGGTGGAAAAAAATTGTGTAAAAGAAGATGTGGTTCGTTGCCATCCATTTACTTGTGGTTGGGTTAAACCTAATGACAAATTGGCATGACTATATGATGGGGTTGCATCTTATACATGTGAAAATTAGATTAGGGATATGAATAATAATGGGTTTCATGAGATACTGGTTAAGGAATTAGCGTGGGAAGCATATTTAGCTCAATGTTTGAAGACAATTTAATGTATGTAAGAACCTCATGTTGGTAAAACATAGCAATCATACCTTTAACATCGTCATTGTCCACAAGATTCACTGTATACTTTAGCATTCCGCATCCAACTAGTTGTGAGTATCGAAGGACATATCATCGATTTGATCATGTGGTTGAAGTCTGATCCTTTGGTGGATCTTCCTTTTCAAGGATTCAAGTGTGATAGTCTCACTTTGTTTGAAACAACACTAGATTAGGGCATTCAAATTTATCCCTTTCATCTGATTTGATTATTTGACCATTGTAATGCACTAACCAATGGACAAATGAGGACGTGTATTGTATTTGCAAATTTGGAAGTAATTAATTAAGTAAGAAAATATTGTGCAGATGTGTAAATGAAGGTGAATATGACTTGTATATATTGGAAAAAACCTTAGACTTGATGTGCATCCTTCATTTTTAAGATACAATATGCATCCTTCATTTTAGATTTTTAACTAAAGCATCGAAGCACTAATGTAAAACATCGGATTCCCTTACACACTAACATAAAGCAAAGGATTCTCTAACACACTAATGCAAAACATAAGATTTGTTGACGCACTGACATAAAGCATTTTTTAAATATTACAACTATTTTTTATTATAAAACAAAAAACTAACATTTTAAGAAATTACAACATTGACATAACTTTTTGCAAATACTTAGTAATACAACAACGAACAACACACATGACAGCTACAAATCATGAAATAATAAACATAACAATCAAATAATTTGGGGGGGCTTTTTCTTCAAAACTTGATTCAAGGTTCATTGTTTCACTAAGGTATTCATTCAAATCCTCTAAATTCCAAGAGTTTGCTAAAATAGGTGGTGGTTTCTCATATGTTTGTGTGGGTGTATCCTCAGTGATAACATATAACTCAACACATGTGAGATTGTGGAGTTTCCCGAATATAGAAAACATATTTATTATGTCCTCATCATCTTGATGTTTGCATACCATATACTAAAAGCAATCACCAACAAATGATATAGGGCATTGATAATGGATGTGCATCACCATTTTTCCATATGGTAAACTAATCTTGTTTTCAATAGCTTGTTTCAAGGCATCAAGTGACATGTTGTTAAGTTGAACTATCTTTGTAAAATATAGGAACACTTCACACTTTACCAAGAGGGGGGTGAATTGGTTAAACCTTGGTAAATTAAAAATTCTTAATACAAAATCAAAGTTTTCCTTAGGATCTTTATTACTTTTGAAACCAAGAATATTTATTCAATCAAATGCTCAGCCCAAGGTATCCAATAGCTGAAGATTAAATTGATAAGCAAAGCAAGACAATCAAGATGGACAGGAAATAATCAAGAACGAAATTAAAATCAAAGCACATGAGATTTATACTGGTTCACTTCAAACACTATAAAGCTACATCCAATTTTCTTCTACTCAACACTAGAGTGAAGTTCCACTATTGCAAATTTCTGTTCTTACAAGTAATTACAAAATCTCTCTTTATCAACTCTAGATAAAGTTCAGTAATTCTAAAACACTATTAGAATCTTAGAGACAAACCCACTGAGAACACTACTCAGCACAACCCCTAAAGAAACCCAATCTCTAGATTACAAGCAAGAAACTCATTTACAATAGAAAATCAAATACAAATTTAAAACAGAATTACAACCACTAAGTTAAGGAACGAAATCACCTGATGATCCAGTAAATGAATATGCACATGAATGAATGTATCAAGTTGAAAGATGAAATTAAAACTCGGAACATCTTCTTCCTTAAACTTTGAAAAGAATCTTCTTGCTTCAAGAATTACTTAATAACCCATAAGTGTATTAGTGAAAGCAAGAACTCATAGAACCCAGAAAATCACCAAGAAAGTATTTAGAAAGCTTAAGCTGGCTCAGAATATGAATTAGTCAAGTTGCAAAACAAGCTGAGCAAGGGTTCTATTCATAACAAACTTTTGTAACTGTCAGTAATCGATTAAACGCGCCCAATAATCGATTATTTCACTTATGTAATCGATTAAATCAACCATGTAATCGATTAATGTGTTCTACAGAAATCTGGGTATGGGCAACGAACAGAATAATCGATTATTCCGTCTTGTAATTGATTAAGATAGAAGCTTGATAAACTTGAGATACATTGTATAATCGATTACGGATTTTGGTAATCAATGAAGACAGAGAGCTTCATAAAACATGTTGAACTATGTAATCGATTGACAGGGAGCTTCATAAAACATGTTGAACTATGTAATCGATTACACTATTTGGTAATCGATTAATGTATCAAAATTAGTTAGCCAGAGACATATGATGTAATTGATTACTATCCTTTGGTAATCGATTAAAATGTTTATCAAGGCTGTTTATATGTAAACGTAGGTAAAATAATCGATTAATCTAATATGTAATCGATTACATTGTTCTTGAAGAGTTTTCCAGAAAGAACTAAGAAAAAAATAATCGATTATATTATTATGTAATCGATTAAACTAGTAGAAAATGTATTTTTCCAAAAACCTTTGATTCAATTCAGAAACTTAATCAATTTATCAAAGCCTTGTGAATTCTATAACTCTAATTAAAAGACTTAATGAATGATGTGAATGCAATGCACTTGGATCACCAGAAATGCTTATTCCTTTTACATTTAATTACAAATTAATCTTCAAGGCTTCAAGGCATGTTGAAAGATCAAAACTGAGCTTGATTCTTTGTCCATTCTTCAAGTGACTCCTTTGAAACCAACAATCTTTGGTTCACAACTTACAAACGTTGACCCATGTTGAGTTGTTGTGTTGGCGCCATTGTAATACACAATTGCACTGACTGATGATGAAGTCATGTTTTATGTAACAATGAGGTTTACAATAAAGTTTTTGTGATTGAGGTGATGTTTCAAACTGTCTCAGTGCATACTATATTTATAATATTTAATGACTTGTGACATGCACTATAAAAAGCTACAGTCAAGATCTCATCGACAAAATCAACGCCTATGATAACATAGATTGGAGCACATTAATAAAAAACAGTTGAGATCAATCTGACATGTAATGACCCTATAGATTGGAGCACACTAATAAAGAACAATTACGATTACTTTGATATAAATTGTTATTGTTCAAGAATTACTTTTTTTCCTATAAATAAAATACATGCAATGATCTCACATACATACACAGGCTCACTTAAATTTGTTGTCATATATCCCTCTTTAACATTTTCTTTACATTAGTACCAAACCTTAAATCATGGAACATGTAGATGCTCATTTTCTTTGGAAACAATACCTTCATATATTTGGAGAAGTATGTAATACATTAAGCCTCATTGAATATTAATTATGTTACCACTTTAAAATATTCATACCATAATGTCAGTCTATATGTTGTTATTTTCATTTTTGCAGGCAACAAATGATGTTATCCAGTAATATGCTCAAACAATGTCTGCTCTAGATCCCAAAATTCAATCTTTGTTGGTTCAAGCTGGATTTTTTATGTTGCAAAGCTTAGACAATTTAAAATCAACAATGCTTCGGTAACTATTTTGTTAGAAAGGTGGAGACCTAAGTCACACACGTTTTGCATTCCAATTAGTGAATGCACAATAACTTTGGAAGATGTTGCTCTTCAACTGGGTTTATGAGTGAATGGAAAAGTAGTTACTGGTCCAACTTATTTTGATTGGGAACATATGTGCACAGAATATCTAGGTGTCATTCCCCCAAAGGTTGCGCTAAGCTTGAGGATAAGTTATGTTGTAAGAGTGAGAAGTGGTCATGAAGAATACTTGTAATTTTTTAAAGTTACTAAAATTTGGTGAGTTGTCAAGAGCTGAGTGTAATCTTAATGGTAGAGACGAATCAATATAAAATTTTCTATTTTTGATCTATTTATCTCTTTTTCTTTAATTGCAAAAGGGTTTGAATTTGACTTTGTTTTTGAAAAGTGGTTTTGCAAAATCTATTGGATATCATCTAACTAAGTTTTTTTTGGTGAAAATCTCCTTATGTATCTTTTTGCTATATCAAACAATAATCTTGTTTAAGAAGAAGGCTTATGAATTTTTTTAAAATCACAATTCAATTCCCCTTTTTATGATATTTGTCTTTACACATAGCTTCATAATACATCTTCCTAGTAGAGTGTGCATGCAGAAAAGAAGGCAATACAACTTAATTTATCTAAATCGAGGTTGCATGCCAATTCCCTCTTGGAGCTTGATTAATTGCATCACAAAAAATTATGCTCACATGCAACAGGTTTTATTGACCAATTTATCAAGTTATTAGTTTTATGATAGTTTTATAGGGTTCATAGAAGGCAAACATTAAATAAAAACCCAACAATCAACTTTACTAAAATCAAAAGTAATAGTATGCAGTATTCAAAGCTAATACAACTTCAAATTAAATAAAAGTTGTACACTTAAGACTTCAATATTTATCTAAACTTGTACATATATAGTCATGTTCACCAATCTTTAATTGTTATGTAGAGCCCATAAAGTTAAAGTCTAAGAGACCCCATGTTCTATGATATCTACAAACAAAAAGACAAAATCTAATATTAACAAAAATAAAGGAAAAAAATACTATTTTTCTTTCCAAAAGTAGGAAATCAAATCAAAGCAACAACTTGAAAATAATAATTAGAAAAAATCAATGACTAACCAACCTTTAAAGTAACCAAGAAAGCAAACAGTTGTAGCTTGCTCTTCAAACTTCACACAAACAATCACATACTTTGTCTCTAACTCAAACACACATTAATGAAGGAACATAAATTGCTCAAAGGATCACCAACCAACCACCCCAAGAACTTTGCTTTCACAAGTCTCAACAATATTAACTCATGTAAATATAATGCTTTCAAAATCATCAATCATGGCAAAACCTGATCTTCCACAAAATCTCTCATCTTTCATGCTCATGGATAAGTAAAAGACACATCTAGTATAAATAACTTAATACAACAGATGAGAAAATAATACAATAATGTTAAAAACTTCAAAAATTAGGGTCAAAAGCTTTAGAACAGATCATGCAATAAAGTGAATCAAAATTATAATGTATGCCTTTAAACACAATAACTCTTTCCAATAATTTCTTATTATCAATTATTGATTCTTCTACAACTGCATTTTAACAAAAAAAATCATAGTTTCATAATTAATATAAATTAACATCGTTAACATTTAATAATTCGATGATAAAAGTATTTATTTCCAACATATTATAAAAGTAGCAACAACCACAAAATTTTTCTTCTGCTCAGGTTATTAAAATCTTAAACTTCGCTAAGATTAACGGGAGCACAACGAAAAATGTGATTTCTTTTACATGCTTCAAAAAAGGTGGACAAAGGTGGAACATAGGATAAAAAAAAGTGTTGAGCTATGTTGATGCTAATCTAAAGTATCTCAAAATCCTAATCCCCACCCACAATATTCTTCTCAAAAGTTTTCCTTACGAATTTCCACAATCTCCTTCAAGTCATTATACCTTACACAAAACATTTTAAATTCTTCTTGTTAGCTTAGATAAGTCCCCCACTCAAATAGAATCAATATATATATATATATATATATATATATATCGCTTTAAAAAATGAAAATAATAAGATTATGGATTTCACCTCTTGAAGACAAGAGGTGGTGACTCAAAGCTTAGCATAAGACAATGTCAAAATAGAAGCCACTTATATTTTACTGCTTTGTAATTGAGATGACAAGCATACCTAAAATATTGTAGTTGATTTACAGGACCAGTCGTCAGTCAAAATGATTGAATTGGCGAAAAAAAAGTTTTGATTGTGTTTAGATTTTAAAAAGACATCAAATAACTAGTTATCTATTCCTTGTTACATTAGATGATAATATTATTCATCCAAATGTTATATGCAAATATTTCTCTAGTCTAGTGATTTGTTTGTATTGCATAGGACCATACTTCCTTAAGTTCTAAACTATTTTGATTGCTTTGAGATAATCAGTACCTCCTTATCATCTAATCATATCTAGTAAAAGAAAATTGCATAAGCTTATCTAACATTCGCCAGACTCGCATAAGTTTTTCCCCTTTGAAACTTGATTCTCTCCACAATACACTCTACAATATTGTAAAATATAAATCCTCATATTGTGAAAAAATAGTCAACAACATTCACCAGATTATGCATAAATTTCCCCCTTTGAAACTAATTCTCTCCACAATACATTTTGCAACATTGTAAAATATAAATCCTCATATTGTGGAAAAAAAATCCAACAACAATCTAGTCATCACATTTTAGTTTAATTAATGCAATAAAAATACAAACACATAAAGCCCACTTAAAATACCTAAACAAAAAACAATTCCAACAAAACAAAATATAAAATATAAAAAGAGGGAGAGAAAGAAAAACAAAGCTTTTATTAAATGTCAGAGCATTACTCCAAAAGAACACAAATCAATTTGTATCACAAACATTCACCTTAAATTACTCCCGATTCAAAACTCGATTAGATTACTTCAAGTGTTATGTACATGTGTGTCTTATAGCTCCTAGCTAGATTCTACGGTAGCCATCTCCAATCATAGGTTATTTTTTATTCATTTATTCACCAATATTCATGTCTTTAATAAGTATAATCTACACGAATTCTTTAGACATTTGTTGATAGAGTTCTTTAACCAATAGTTTGTCAATCTTTTCAACAAACATCTAATTGACATGTGACTTTTCAAATCATTAAGAGAATGTTTGGGAATTTGTTGCAAAATTATGTTAGAGGTAAAGGTAATTTACCAATGGATTAAAACTCTTGCTTTTGCATTTGTTTTATTTTATTGGTTGGAATTGCATTGAATGCACACCACAACATTTACAACTACAAACCAAACATACACTAGGGCCTATTTAGTGGCCAGAATAGAATAGGATAGGATAATTATGATATCCTGTTATAATCTATTGTTTGGTGGACCAACAGGATAGATTTGTTTATCCTATTGCCTATCTTATCCTTTTCGGGAGAGTATTTCTTACCCTAAGGGGGGAGCTGGGTTAGAAAGCAATATGATAGGATAATCGTTCTCTTTCCCTCACCATCCCGTGCCATCCACCATCATTGTAGTTGTCACCATTGTCATTGCCACCAACCCTATACCATCATCACTACCTCTAGCACCGTCATTGCCACCACCACCGCCACAGTCATCGCTGCCACCATCTCCATCATAACAATCACTATCACCATCATCACTACTATCACCACCATTGTTGCCACCACTCCACCATCGTAACCACCACCACCATCGCTACCATAACAACCACCACCACCATCGTTGTCACTCTAACAATTGTCTCCACCACCATTTCCATCATAACCATCACCATTGTCTTTGCCACCACTCACCACCGCCTCAACCACCACCACTGTCATTGTGGTCACCATTGTCGTCACTACAACCATCACCATTACTACCCTCGTCACCACTCATCGTCATTGTTGTTGTCGTAACCATCACCATTGCTATTGTTACCACCGCCATTGTTGTTACTGCAACTATCACTACCACCACTGTTTGCCACCATCCCACTATAGTTATTTGGTTCGTATCATGGTACACATTAAATATTGGATAAGATTAAAACTTATTATATTCTTATCATATCATTTTGATATATTCTATCCTATACCAAACAAGCCATGAGTAATCAAAGTTTCTAATGGAACTTCAAGCAATATGAATCATAACTTCACCTTTTTAAGACTTGATGCTTGTCGTGACACTTACCTTGATGCATGTTTTATTTACAATTAATATGGGCAATACTTGCACCATGTGCAATGTCATTAATAAATGTCATATAAAAAATTATTTAATTTTTTCATATACTAGTATATAATAATAGTAAGAGTTTGAATTTAAAAATCTCATGCAAATTATATAAAATCTTCTACCACTAGATTGATTGACCTTAACAAATTTTCCTAAAATTATAAAGTACAAAATGAAATAGCTTTTAAAAAAATGACAGAAATTTTCAAAAATTTAAATACCACTAAGCATGTAAGAAAATAACAAGTCCTTTAATACAAAGATAACTTGGACAGATTCAGTATAAACTCAGTGAAATGGCATCTTGATTAGTACAAATTTAAGATCCATTTTTTGTAATCTCTTTTTCAAGAAAAAAATTTCAGAAAATATAAAAGAGTGAACAATTTTTATTTTATTATAATTCTAAAAGATTATCTTAAAATATCATTGTCATTTGTTTATTCCAAAATAACTTCTCAAAAGTCAAAACAATATAAATATAACCTTGTTAAAGTTCAATCCTAAAAGAAATACACTGGAAATTTTCAAAAATGATTTTCCTAAAAACTAAAATAACCAGATTCTTAACACTGCTTATGACAATAGTGTTTTTAATCTTAAAACATTGCTCTATCGAACTCTTATTTTGATATTTTCTATTTGATCTTACTGAAACAAAATGACAATTGCCACGTCAGCCATTACCACCACCCACCACACTCTTTTAGTTCCTTTTATCTGTACAAAAGATAAACGAACACTAGAACTTAAGCGAAGAATCCTCCATTCAAGTGAAAGAACTAAGAACCCGTGAAGAGCATAATGCGCATACAATACCACAAGGGGCAAGAGTGTAAACTGCACTATCTACCTACGAATACTGTACAAAATTAATAACCATCGCCACCCAATCATCATCATAACTCATAATAGGTCACCGTATAATATCATATCATCCAAACACAAAGCCACGTCACCCTTTATCCACGTATCACATCTCCTCACACTCGCGTGTCCTTTTCCGTCATTTTATATCACACTTCCTTCCAGCTGGAGGAGGAGGAGCAAGTGGCAGCAATCAAGTGAGGCACTCCCCACGTCAAAAACCCATGCACCCGCACCAAAACCATGGCTACGAATCGGAGAACAGCGACGGCAGGTGACGGTAGAGATCGTACGGAGCCCATAGACTATCCAACGGACACGGCTTCTTCGAATCGATTCGCAGCCACGGCTTCCCCTTGCCGCTCCAGTGAAGCAAACTCACCGGACCGGGATGCAGATCTCAGCAGAGACCTTCGAGGTTATCGCCACCGAGCCCGTGTTGGTTCCACCGGTGCTCCACGCGCTCCACGTCGCCGGCGAAAACAAGCAGAAACGGCGGCAATGAACCTAGTTCATAGATCCGGTTCCGCTTCTGGATCCGCATCCATGTCTCAAGCTTCTCTGTGTACCTTCCCTCCCGCCACTTCCATAGATCGATAACCATTACGCCCGTGTTGAAGTAGCACGCGTCCCGTCCCTTAAACGACGCCGCGTAGCTAGGGTTCGACCAGAAGCGGTGCGTGAAGTAGTTCGTAAAGTTCGCGTGGCAGTACTCGGGAGCGCCGAGCACGCGCGCGTGGAGATCAATGCTCCATAGCTTCGCCACGTCATCAACGACGATGAGGTCGGAGTTGAAGTAGATGATTCGCCGGACAGTCGCCGGGAGAAGATCCGCGAGGTACATGCGCGCGTAGTTCAACGGTTGATCCAACGCGCGTCGGATTGAATACGAGATCTTGCCGCTGACGAGGTTCGGGTCGAAGTGGTACAGGTGGAAGGCGAGGTACGGGAACGTCGCGGTGATGATGTGGCGGAGCTCCGTGCGTCGGCGCGTGGTGGCGATGAAGTGGAACACGACGTTCTCCGGACATGACGCGTGCTGCAGGACTGAGAACACGCCGGCGACGGAGCCGCGGAGGTAGGTCGCGTCCAGCGTCATCGCGATGTGGATCACGGAGTCGCTCAGCGCGCGGTTGCGGCATTCTCTTCCGTTGCGGAATGCCGGCGCCTCGCGGAACGTTGGAAGCTCTCCGGATGCCGGAAAATGCGCGTCAATGGGGGAGAAAAACAGCATCACCAACACGAGTTTGAGTGTGAGTGTGAGTGAGAGTGTCGGTGGCATGGTGACGAAATGGGAGAGTCGAAACCAGAGGCTGAAAAAATGAGGGAGAGTATTTTTGTGAAGTATAGGGGCATTTTGGGGATTTAACTAGGGTTTAGTTGGGGTGTGGGCCCTGGACAGAGAACAACATGGTAAGAAGCCAGGCTGGAAAGACGCGTCTCTGGCTTTATATAGCTTCGAAATGTGCGCGTTGTTGCTAGAGCATCTCCAATGCAAGGAATCCAATTGGGTTCTTTAAGCAATTTTTGGTGATTCTTATAGTACTTTTTGTGATCCCTACAGTATCATGTCACTCCTAAGGAACTCATCCAATATTTTACTCCAATACAAGAAATCACAATAAACTCAAAAAATTTCACATATTTATATTTTTTTAATAAAACTTAATATTTTTTCAATTTTAATAAATATAAATTAAAATACATAAAACAAAATGCATAATAATATAAAACTAAATTTTACATAATAATAAATAATTAAACACAATAACATCGAAATAAATAAATAACTTAAACCTCAGAAAAAAAATTACATAACATATTGTTAATAACTGCATACAAAGTAATTGAATAATAACTAATTCAAATATAGAGACTAAACTTTATAATGGTGAATAAAAAAGACTCAACTACCTAAATTAAAACTCAAAAGCTCATTTCGAAAATGTAATATGAAACTGCAGAAAGAAGAAAAGTGAGTACAGAAAGCAAATTAGGCCCAAATAAGGCAAACCTAGCATATCTAACATTTTTGTGCCTCCCTCTTCCGTAGCTTCTCTCTCACGCTCAAATGAAAGCGTCCCTTTCTCTCTGCTCTCTGCTCTCTCCGTTCTCCACTCACCTTGGCCTCTACCCCTCTCCGTTCTCCACTCAGCCTCTCTCCCTTCTCCAAAGCAAAACCCCTTCAATCTTTGCTTCTCCACCCACTCCAGAAGCTTCGAGAACGCGAACAGCAGGAAACAGTGCGTACGATCTGTCAGGGTGGTCAAGGTCGCTGTCGCCTTCAAGGTCGTCGGGGTCGTCCTCGCCGTCGCGGTCTGCGTCGTCGCTCCACTCCTCTTCACGGTGCGTACGGTTCTTCATTTTTTTTTGCAACTGTTCTTCATTTTCCTCTTTTGATTCATCAATTTGGGGAGAAACGGTTGGGAATAACGGAATTAGGGGATTTCACGCCAAAATAATGCTTTTTTAATTGGGGAGATACGATTCCTTATATAAGGAACCCAACCTCCGCAGAAGAAACGGGTTTTGCCACGTCAAAGGGCTCCAATGCAAGAGAAAACGTAAGAAACGGGTGCTTGGCTTAAGAAACCCCGTAAGATGCGTGCATTGGAGATGCTCTTATTATTATTACGTAATTTAATCATCACCGTTGATCTATATTTTGATGAAAATAGACGGGTGTGATTTGATGCAGGAAGGTAAGTGAGGGAAGAGGCGTGCGATGGGTTTGTCTGCACCTGATAATCACGATTCGCGTCTGAATCTGTCCTTGTTGATGGAAGTGGGAGTTGGAACCATTAAATGTAATTAATTAATTAAAAATCTTATTAACCAATATCTTTAACTAAATAATATCCTTAGTTAAGGACATTGATTAAAAAAAATGTATTTACTACCAAATATAAAAAATATTAAACAAATCATGAATAATATAATTTTGCATATTTTGATAAAAAAAATAATCAATGTCCTTAATTAATTAGTTAGTTAATTGTTCTTTAGTGTGTAATCACATGCGAGGTACAGATAACTTTTAATAAAGAAAAATGCTTTTGATGGAAAGAAAAATGCTTTTGATGAAAGAATTATTCTAACTTGGCCGAGGTTACATTGACACGTAGGATATTACTGGTCTGACGTGGAGTATTATATTGGGAGTGTCTTTTTTAATGTCTTGGAAACGTTGTTAAAACGTAGCTATATTTACGGTTTTGCCCGAGATAGCACCATTCTTGTGAGTAGAAATGTAGAATGGAATATTTGATGAGTTGAGTGTGATAATGATTCATTCAAGGGTGAGAGCAGGCATGGAATGGGGCTATAGGCTAGATTTTGTTATCTGCGCCGCCTTGTGTGATCTTTATTATGATTATCATTTTTATGAATTAAAAACATAAGATAAGGATGATGGTAGAAATTACCTTTTGTCATTTATACCAATGTTTTAATTTCACCTTCCAATATCATCATGCTTTATGTATTTTCTATTTTTTTTACTCTTTTCTTCTCTTTTTTGCAGAATTTCTTAGTTCCTTCTATAACTTAATTTAGTATGGTTCTTTTATTATTATTATTATTATTATTATTATTATTATTATTATTATTCAAAGATTTGTACACTGTTAAGTAAATAAAAACTACTATAAATATATATATATATATATATATTAAAGTAAATATCATAAATACTAATAATCTTTATCATATATAATAATTTATGAATTGAATAATAATATAAAAAAATTACATTATTAATATACATTATAATTAAATTGTAATAGTTGATAGTAAATTATACGGATATTTTTAAAGTTTAATATAATTGCATAACTTTACAAGGCCTCTCATATCATACTTCTTATTGTGTTTGATACTAGCAAAAATTTTAATTGGAGCTAAGTGTAATTGGGGTTAGGAATTTTTTCTCACTCAAAATTCATTGAGAACATAAGTTTGGTACTTCTCTTCTCCTTCACTTGTTGGTGGGGAATTTGGACATGAGTCACTAAAAATCATAGTATTAAAATCTGGACTGGGTCGGGCTGTCCTTCGGATCAGGCATGTCAACAGTCTGTTCAAAATCGTACGACCCGGTCGGGTTATGGGCGACCCGGTAACCTGCCAACTCAGACGGGGTCTACATTTTTTTCCCCACTAATGTGAAATGGTGTCGTTTGCTTTTCATTTAGGCCAGCTTAGGTTTTCCTCTCAGCAGCGAAACGACAGCGCGTAGTTGCACACCCAGCTTCGTCACACAGCACCCAGCTTCATCACGCTTCCAGTTTCAGGCCTCATCGCGTCATCCAGGCCAGGGTTCATCCGGCCGTCCAGGTTCCAGTCTTCGTCACGGGTTGTGCCGTCCAGGGTCCAAGCCTCCAACTCCAAGGTTAGACAGTCGTGAGACTATTGGGTTGTTGGCTGTGCATGTTTTTGTGTTATTGATGTTGTTAATGACTTAATGTTGAGGATTTTGTGTCTTTGGTTTTTGTGGTAAATTGAAACTGATTTTTAGAAGGATTAAACCTGTTACTTTGATTTGCAAGAAATTAAAAGTTCATGTTCTTAATTATAGTATTGTCAGCTTGTGTTAATAAGGGGATAAATGTGAATATGTGATTGTTGGTACTGAAAGTAAAGCACGAACAGGAAATATTTGGAATATTTGGAATTAGGGACTGGTAATGATTCTTTAGTTGAATATTTGGAATTATACCATGGAAATTATTGTATGAAATATTCATTGAAATCTCTTGTACTTTGTGTGATAATCCAGCCACTTTTTAGATAACTTTTCTTTCCTCATGGTTTCGGCACTAACATCTTGTCCACATTCTAATTATTTTTTGCTTTGGCCATTTTTAAGGCCTGTTACAGATTTTCTTTTTACTTGGCTTTAACAAACAAAAAATATTAAATTTAAGATAATGCCTCTTTCACAACTATGTCTCTGAAACATACAGACTTACAGACCTTTTATTCTTTTGGTGTTGAAGAAGGATAATAAGCAAAATATTCTGTTTACACTAGAATTGAGCCTGGATTAGGAAGCATTTATTGATGTAACGACTTATATAGCATTTACATAGTAGTGCAAATGATTAAATCATCAATATGAAGCATATTACTATTTTACACAAGACTAGATTCCAAGAGTGATTTCATTATGTCACATTAAAAAAGAAACAAAGGTGCTTTGTCCATCTAATGTGCGACACCACTTTCTCTCTTCAACACTTGCAATGCAAGTACAATTGAAAGTTGGGTTGTTCCAATATAACACTCCTTAATGGTTCTCATTCTTAGAGTGATAACCAAGTTATTAGAACTATTTTAAACCATCTCAGAAAGATTTGTGTATGTGTGCTGCATTGCAAGTTATTAGAACCTACCTTGCACATATGCTTATTGCATGCTTTTGTTGTACTAGGGGTATTGTGTGCTTTTGAAAAACATACAAGAGATGTTTCTCATTAAGCAATAGCATGCAGGTCGATATGATTCAGTAATTGCTGATTGCTAGTATTGTATAATGATATGCATTTGCCTGCTTCCAAAACTCACTGCTGTGATGTTTCATTTCATTTTAAGACATTGTCATGCGGGTCAACCGATTCGACTACTGACCGGGTCATGCGGGTCAATTAGTGACCCACCGGTTCGATCACTGACCCAGTGACCTAGTACCCTGACTGAATCAATCACTGGATTGATTTTTAAAACACTGCTAAAAATACTTTTGTTTTCCCTTAACATACATTGATTTATTTTTTGGTCAAAATGCTGCTAAATTTTTTTTAATAATTCAAACAAAACAAGTAATTATGGTAACTAAGGTAATTATTACGAGTATATTTTTTTTCTAATAACATGCATTATTAGTCTCTGATCAAATGAATTATGAAACACTTTTAATTTTTTTTTATCTAAGACAAAAAAAAATTGAATGCCTTTATGTAGATTTGATTTTGACTACGAAGAGTTAAAGAATTTTAAGTTTAAAATTGAAAAGGGAATAAATTTACATATTTTGAAAAGTTAAAGGATTAAATTCCACAACTTGAAAGTACATATACCAAAACCAAATTTAACCAAAAATATAAGACTAAAAACACATTTTTCTCAAATGATAATCTGTCTTAATGAAAACTTTGCAATGTCAAACCTAAAAGGGAAAAACTTATTAAAATATCTGCCCATAATTCTTGATATCATTCTAATACGTTATTACAACCCTTAAAAGGAAAAACATTCTCTTATTTGGAGAGGAGAATATGAAATTTCTTATTTAAAGCAATGTCCAACCACAAAAATAAATGAATTGTCATCTTATGAAATGTAGTCTAAGGCCCTTAAGTCTCGGAATAAATAAATAAAATGTCATAATCAAAAATAAAAAAGCCCTTTAGTCTAATAACAAAGAGACTCTAAACTATTATAAAAAAAATTATAAACAACAAATAAAAATATCAAATCATTAGATTATTAGAAGTCCATTTTTTTTTACAGAATTAGAAGTCCAAATTAGATCTTATTAATGATGCATGGCCGCTCATATTAATGTCAATACATATTTTAAGCCTTGTTGTATTTTTCTAATATTTCTAAATACGCCATTTAGCCATTTAATCTTCCAAAGCTTCAATTAATTATACCCAAGTTATAATGTTGCTATATAAGACTAAATTTGTATAAATTCAAAACGTTTAGGTTTAGTATAACCTCTTTAACTCTCTTCACGCAAGCTCTTGTAATTGGAACCCCACAAATCATCAACAAATCACTTACATTTACCTCTTGTTTAGATCCTTGATCTCCATCACACACCAGCGAACAAACTAGCGCAACACACAAGAAGAAATAGACATTCTGGATATGTGGTTCTTCCGTAAAAGTTTTGTTCCAATATTCATTATAACTTAATTGTATGATCGAATAAATTATAAATTATGTTGAACTCGAACATTAGATATCCATGTTGGTTTAAATTCAACTGAATTTTGTTTTCCAAACTAGCCTGTCTTTAAACTTGAACTTTGTGAAAGTATATTTCAAGTTGAATTTAATAAATTTAAGAAAGGAAAGTTTTTTTTTGTGTCAACTTTGTGCCTGGTAGAATGTAGATCGGCAGACTATTAGACTTTTTTTTTTTTTTTGTCGTAACAGAATGTTAGACCTTGAATTTCATCATATCCGTTCGACGACGGGGCCTTTGGTCTTACTATTTGCTTAAGCAGGCTTCAAGTTCTTATGAGCAAAGACCCAATCTCATTCAACGATCATAATTCACAATAAACTCCTATTATTTATTAGGTAGTGTTTGGTTTGCTGAAAAGAAAAGAAATAAAAGTGTGAGAAATAAAAAAAAATGAAAAAATGATGAAAGTGAGGTTGTTCGTTTTAGATGAAAAAGATACCAAATGAGTTAAAATATTTAAATTAAGCATTTATACAATTACAATTTTACCCTGTGTTTGTATTTATTTTGCTTTATTACATTTTTTAACTTGTCATTGTGCATGTGTTATAAAAAGTAAGTTGCAAAATCAATTATGTTAACACAATTTTATGAAAATCGACTCGGTCATCGACTTCGTCGAGGCACCGAGTCAATGGATTAGAGGTTAAATAAATGAGTCACGTATTGGTTCGGTTGACCCGGTATATATATTAAAAACAAAAATGTATATAATAGAACTAACAAAATGTGGTGAATTTATTGTTTATATTTCAATATTATATAATTATTTATTATTATAAATTATTTTGTTGTTATTATCATTAAAGTACTAAGAAAACTCTTGTTATTTTCTACAGCTATACAAAAGTTGTCAAATATCATGAATAAGTATGATGGAGATGTATAAAATACATAAATATTAAATTATATCAAGATAATAATTATTAGTTATTATATATTTTTATTAAGATTAAAATAATATTATAGGAGCATATTATATGCTAGGATTCAATAATTAGTTATTAATAATTTTACATGTTTTAAGAATTATAGAAAAAACTGTAAAAAAAAAGGAATTGAAAAAAAATAAAAAAATGATTGACCAAGTCAAATCGAGTCAATTTGATCTAAATCATTGATTTTTGCCAAACTCGATCAAGCCAAGTTAGGTTGATTTGGATTGACTTACATATTCAATTTGATTGCTTAATCAGACCAACCAAACCACTAATTTTAGGTTGAATCAATCCAATCCACATGTATGATTTTCACAATTATGTGTTAAAGGCATATTTGATTTTGTTACTAAATCAAAGGCACATTTGACTGGTCACTGTGCATGCGTTATAAAAAAACAAATATTTGAATATGCTTCCATCATATCGATTTTGCTAACCATAATTGAATATGAAATGCAGCATAATTGAATATATAAAAATTGTTCTTTGCATATGTGTATCTCACGAGCTAACAGGATTAAATTTGGAAACGCTCAAATTCACATTTTTACTGTATTCTTTCTTCGCCTTTTATCTCAGTTTTGCAGGGGGAAAAAAACTACACTTGTGAACCCCACCATTTTCGTGCACATTTTACCCCGATTTTCAGCTCAACCGATTTAATGAAAATTTTCATTGCTGGTGTAACTTTTCCTGTTTCTCTTTCCAATGAAATGAACACAGCCTTAGGATCCATGAGAGGGAATTGTGTCATATTTTCCTAGAATTTTAAAAAATAAAAATAATTCAGAGCAGTGAGTTATCCTTAGACTTATGATCAATTTTATTAGCTTTTATTCTAACAATTTGTCTTTTTTTTATTCTAACAACTGTTCTTTGACTCTATATTAACAGTATAATTTAAGAGTAACACATGAGGCATCCCTGAATCATGGCTACAATTGCTGCAATTGGCATGTTTACGTTTCAAGGGGATTTGACAAACTCCATCCAATTACCAATTTCAAGAGGATTTGACAAACGCCATCCGTTACCAATTTACTACTCATCAAAACAAATTTTAGAGCTACCTCCTTTCTTTATTTGCATTTGGTTAATTTAAATGCACTAACAATGTAAAAAAAATTACGTTGACATCCAACAAATTATCATGTATATTAAAATTGTCAAATTTTATACTAATTACTTAATGTAAGATTATTTAATTGATTAAAGGTATAAAAATATTTCTAATAATAATTCGTAAAAAATAAACTCAATGTCAATGATTCATCATTTCACCTTGAAATATACACAAATATATATACATAATACACCTGCAACTGTAAGTTGATACCTTTATTTGAAGTATTTGTACAAATAATTTTTTTTTCTTTACACATTAATTGAATAATGTATATGTGAAATAACTACATATTTAACATTAGAAAGCAATTATAATATAATGATAATAAAAATATATTTTATATTTTATTTAATTATAAATATTATATATAATAAGATTTTTGATTTTGTAGTAATTGTCTTAAAAATTATATATAAAATATTTTTTAATTAATTTACAGTTAGCAATGAAAATATACGGAAAAAAAAAAGTCTTCTAACATTATGTGTCAAAAGTCTTTTATATAGTTTTTATTTTCTTTACAGTGCTTTTTTTTAAAACGAAAACTTCTTGAGCTGTTATACGGGATACAAGTGTGTGGTGTATAAATAATACATTTAGTTAATAATTTTTGCCACAATTCTCTCGACTTCTCATATCTTATCTCATCTATTTACTCTCGCTAAAAGAAAAAAGATTTATACTTACAAAACATTTTTACCTACAGACAATTTTTACAGCGGGTAAAACTAAAAAATATTTTTACCTATTTAGTGTAACTAAAATCTTGTATTAATATAATGAATATATAAAATTAAAAATATTTTTACTTACAAATAGGTAAAATTCCAAAAATTATGTGTTAGAAAATTAAATTTATTGACATTATTATATGCTACATATTGTATAATAATTATATTATACTATTCAATATATATTAGGTAAATTAAACTGATCAATTAAATATGTCTAAATAGATTCTTAAGTAAATATGAGATAAATGAGTAGATACAAGTGTTAGGTCAATTAGGTTTAATGGGAGATTACGGACCCAACAATAAAGAAAAATACTATATATAGGGTTATGGTCCCCAATAGGTCAAATCAAATTTTCTTTCTTTCTTTCCCATTTAGAGAGAATAACTTCTAAGGAGTGATTTGACTAAGGAACACTAAAACTCATAAGGAAAGACTAAAAGGATAAATCACTGCTGTAATGGAAACAGGTACGCTTTATTTGTTTAAGATTTTTTGATGGTCCAATATGATGTTTCTGGGGTTTTATTGAGTGATGGTTTTTACCATAAAGATTTAAGAATTAATTTTTCAAGAATTTGTATTAGAGTCATATCATATTGAATTATCAAAAAATTAAATGATTTGCAAAAAAAAATTATTTGAACTCTACTTCGTGGGTTTCTTGAATTTATTACGCGTTATGCATAAGCAAGTTCGTAAATTTAACCCTTGTTTTTTGTGAACGAGAATTTTCTTTCATACCCATAGATTTTTTTATGTGGGTTATGTTATTAATTCTTTGTTAATCTTATTGTGCATTTGTAGAAACAGTGAAAAGGTATAGTAGACATACGTGTTTTGGTTATATGTATATGTATTATAATGAAAATGTGCCTTCACTTTATGAAAATACAGAACGTGTAACGACCCGTCATGTTGCTACTGTATCACTAATTCTTAAGCATGATATTAACATAATTTAAATGAAAACTCCTTTAGTTTGGTTGTGAAAACACTGGTAAATTTTTCGCGATCACATGACGATCATAATCATAAACAAGACACGTATAAAACATCCCAATTGCACAAATATATAGATATAAAACGTGGTTTAATTGTAAATACAATTATCCATGTTTAAAATGTACAAGTGTTTTAGAAAGGAGACAAGAAATTGAACATCAAGTGTGACTATCAAAATCAGGGGTGTAATTAGCAAAACATAACCCCTGCCCGGGATCCATCATATTGACATCCCGACAACTCGGCGACTCCAACCAAAAGTTTTCATCTTCTCGATCACATACTGCTGTCCATCTGCTCACACGAACACGGTTTGCGATCATCATAGGTACCCAACCAACCGGTACAACAAAGCAAATGTGAGTTCATTATGTAAAAATAACAAGCAAAAGATAGCATTAGTTAAGGAAGACAATTCAAGCGTCACAATACCATCACAAAATCCAGGTATATCACACGCAACCAACATGAACACGCATCCAGGAACATTCCACAAGTCAACTTAAAATGACTAGCATGATGCGTGCTCCTGACTCAATCCTCAGCAATGCAATGTGGTACCATCCGGAAAATAGGCCAAATCCATGGTCCAAATGATAGGTATAGTTGACGTCGGGGTCACTTTGTCATGCACAGGACTCAGCCCCCCCATGGTGATCAGCCAAATGGGTGTCATAAGGATCTCCCTACAGACGTGACCCCCCAGTACTTCTTGTACTATTACAGTCGATCGTCCTATTTTCATCATGCAAATGAAGTATGTCTCTCATGGGCACCATCAACGTATGGCCCGGCACAGGAACATCCTGTCCTGGCTAGGATCTCCATACTCTCCCATGTACATACATACCGCCCCAAACAAGGGTCGCCCAACACAGGCTGCAAAAGTTGAATGTCTCTCATGGGAACCATCAACGATGGCCTGGTACAGGAACATCCCGTCCTGGCTAGGATCTCCATACCCTCCCATGTACATACATATCGCCCCAAACGAGGGCCGCTCAACATGGGCTCATCAATGCACTGACTGTGGTCCTTGTAAGGTTCACCACTCGGTCCTGGCATCTCACGTGTCTATACATAGCCTCTCACCATGGCTCCATCAAGGTACAAAATAGCTCAAGCCATCACATAGACTGACCTCAACGTAATCACATACGTCATTCACGAACACTACAAACAAGTGGAAAAGTGTGAAGCATTGGGTGTTGTTAGGACTTTTGGCAAGCGTACCAATTGTCGTTGTAAGTTACAAAATTTATAAAAGTTCGTCTCCACAGGGACTTGAGCTTACCCAGTTAATCCAAATAGAATTTAATAGTTCAATAGTTATGTACAAATAGGTTGAGTGTAGTTTCATTTGTTTTAAGAAAGCAAAAAATTATGATTAGGAAAAATTACGGAAAATTACGAAAAGTTACGGAAAGTTACGGAAAAGCGTAGGATTGGATTTCATCATTCATATCCTTTTATCCCCAATTAATATTACCATACAATAATCCTTATCTATCCTTATTGATGCACACTATGTTAACCTTGAATCGATTCCTCGCAATCAAGTTCTAAGAATATTTACCTAATATCGATGTCTCGCATACGAAATAAATATCCCAGCATTAAGAATTATAATCGCGTGCTTTATGCAATCAAAACGGTACGCCCTATTCCTAGCGATTCGTAACGTAATGAGTAAATTTATTCAGTTCAAACCCTAAGAGTACTTCCCAGTCAAACTTAGAATTTTAGTTCATGAGTCTAGTGATCAATTAGATTCAAGCATTAAGTACGGAATAAATTACCAATAAGGAGTAGAAGAAATTAATGCATAAATAAAATTAAAAGAGAAACATAGGGATAGAAGATTACATCCAATCCATAAGAGAAACTAACCAAGCATGGAGAGAACCTCCTTAAGAGAAGAATTGATGAAGGGCCCCATCACCGCTTCTTTCCGGCAGAGTCTCCACACTAAATCTCACTTCTCTCACTTCCCTAATCTACTTACTACTAATATTTACAAATTTAGAAGAAGAGCTAAGGTTTTTTATGAGCACCTTAGAAGCCCAAGGGAGAAAGAAAGCAATGGAAAAAGTTACAAAATCAAATGAGGGGTGCTGGGATATTTATAGGTGTTTTCTGACCGCCTTTACTCGCCCAGGCGAGTCATTTTAGCCTATTTTACTCGCCCAGGCGAGTTTGCATAGCTTTTTACACGTTTTCAGCTGTCCCAAGTGGCCCAAGTGGCCCAAATTGGTGTTTAACTCGCCCAGGCGAGTTAAAAGGCACCCTGGACTATTCTGATGGGCCTTTTGCTTTCTGCACCTCCCTGTTTGCTTTCTTCAGTCAGATCTGCTTACTTTTTGTTTACGGAAGCCCCAGAAATTCACGGAATCTATCAAAATTTAAAACATGTTGGATTAATCTTCCGAAATATGACGAATGACATTTATGCAAGCATTAGGAGTTATTTAACTAGGTTTAGGGTAATTTTATAATAAAAACTTATGAAATCAAACGATAAGTGCCCGCATTCAAAATACGAATTTAACTGATTTAGGGCACTTATCAGGTGTCCGGGTCGGCACCTAACTATATGAACCCGAGATAAGAATCCGAGCAAAGTCGGACGAAGGCAGATAAGATCGATTAAGGTCGGCAAAGGTCGGTCAAAAGCGATCAAAAGGGGGTAAAGGTCGAACAAGAGCGGACGAGGTCGGAAGAGATTGGTCGAAGTCGAACAAAGGCGGTCAAGGATTCAAGGGCTTAAACTTAACAATTTTAAAGAGAATCGCCCAACTGAGTAAAAGACCCGGTGGCTCTCTCTTCCCGAGGAAGCACGAACTTATCCGAGTTAGGGAACTCGGTAGTTCACTCAAAGCAACTTGGGCTCAACAGTTATAAGGTATCATCCCGAGTAAGGAACCCGGTATGCTAACATCTACCAACAAGGACAGTCACGTTCTGCATGCACACATGCATGCTACGTAACTCGCTTAACTCGACCTACCCATCCCGGTAGTTGACATCAAAACACAGGGGTTTGACACATATATGCAACTCGGCCAACCCTCCCGGTAGCCGACATCACAAACAAAGGTTTGATACATGTATATAACTCGGCCACCCCTTCTCGGTACTCAGCACCTTCACGAACACTTCTGCAAAGTGTCTTGGGGTCTTTTCAGCATCAAAATGCCAACCTCACACACATGCACGGGGAGTTCTTACAACATCAACTCCCCCCTTCCAGAATACCATCAAACACCACACTAGAACATCATTAAACATCAACATAAAACACCAATCAACGGACATAAAGCATAACCCGTTCCATTCATTCAAAGGCACAAGTTTCTGGAAAATAACACACACACGGACATGCATCATCGCCATGGTTGGACTCCCTGGTTCTCAACCATGTTACTTGAAATTGTTATCAAACATAATAAACTTCCCTTACCTAACCAGGAGTTCGTTCACAAGCTTCACAACGGTTTGTCCTAAGTGTCTGTTTTGACCACGATGTCCTTCTTGGCGTCGGGATATCGTAGCAGCGACGGCGAGTTGAAAGTGGTACAGAAGGGTTGAGGGAGAGAGGGTTCTAGGCATGAGTGAGTTTGGGAGAAAAGGAGAGAAAACGCAAAGGTTGGAGAAAGGATGAAAACACGCTTCCACTGCATGCTCCTACTTAAGTACTTAGCTGGCAGGGCAGGTTTGCCTTTCGTGCAAACACAGCAACTGCCTGTTAATAAGAACAGCTATCACCCACTCACACGCATACCAAGTAAAGGGCACTCAAAACAGCAATTATCATATATACAATAAAACATGTAATTAACCACCATAACACACACATAAACGTCCAGATTAGCAACTTATAATCCGGGGTGTTACAGAACGGGTATAGTTTTATGAAGATACTGTTTTGGTTATTGTGTTTTCACTTGATGATAACATTTGTTATCATATATGCCTTCAATTGATGATGATGAATTGGTATTTTGAAGGTTAAGACATAATTTTTTTTAGTAGTTCCTATTATCGTAAGAAAGGATCATTATGAGATTTTGTGCTTGGCTTTTTTTTGTGTTTTACAGAAAATATAAATATAGATATGTGTTGTGCTGTGTGAATTTTTGGTATTGACAACATGTACATAATATAACATTAGAAGATGTTGTTGGCAAATAATTTGCTGAATTTATTTATTTATTTATTTAAAAATATTATTTTCAACAATTAAATGATAATTTGTTATGAGGAATGACATTCAATGCATTATGATAATGGTTGGGTGATTTTATTACAATCCATTCAGAAAATTGAGAGCAATAAAATTAAGGAAATTATACATTTAATTAAATAAAATAAACCTTTGGTTTATGTTTGTTTTTTATTTAATTATTATTGCTTTTAATTGTCTTGTATTTCATAATAAATTGATTGAAACAATATTGTTGCCAAAGTAACCTATGTTTTGGATAATTCCTTATTGTGAAGTATAAAGATGAGTATATTTGTTATTTATGCAAATAATCATCAGTCCAAAGGAAGATTATTATTTGGCCAAATAATATATATATACATGTGGTGATAAATATGTGACGATTATAAAGATTTTCATGTAAGTAGTAGTTGGCCCAAAGGAAGACTATAGTTTGACAGGATTTATTGTTAATGTTTGATTACTGCATTGAGAATACCACTTACAAAATGATATTTTTGGTCCAAAGATAAAATGTTAATGTTGTGCTTGGTGTCTTGTAAATGGACTCACGTTGGTTTGGATTGTTTGTTAATATCATGTATATGCATTTTGTTTTAATTATGCATTTGGTATGACATGGATGTTAAATACGTTATCTTATTTGTTCTCTATACAGTTTTTGCTACTACTGTGAATTACACTCCTCAAGTGAACATGATTCCTATGTTGAATGGGGTGAAATTTAAATTATGGAAATAGAATGTGATAATTGTTCTTGGTTGCATGGATCTAGACCTTACGCTAAGGATGGAGAAACTCACTTCCACTCCAGAAAATCACAATTTGGATTACATAGAGAAGTGGGAGCACTCTAACCGCATGAGTCTGATGATCATGAAACACTCCATTCCAGAGGTGTTTCGAGGCTTTATTTCTGAGAACACTGATGCTAGGAAGTTCCTCAAAGAAATTGAGCAATATTTTGCTAAAAATGAAAAAGCAGAAACGAGTAACACATTAGCAAAACTCATAACCATGAAGTATAAATAAAGGAAAGGGGAACATAAGGGAGTACATTATTGAGATGTCTAATCTTGCTGGAAAACTCAAGGCACTAAAGTTAGAGCTATCTGATGATTTTCTTGTGCACTTGGTTCTCATTTCTCTTCCTGCACAATACAATCAATTTGTAGTGAGTTACAATACACAAAAGGATAAATGGACTCTTAATGAGCTCATTGCTCATTGTGTGCAAGAGGAAGAAAGGCTTTAGCGAGAAAAGATTGATAGTGCTTACTTGGCATCAACTTCTAATAATAAGAGAAAGAAGAGAGCTAAGGACACTACAGATGAATCAACCATGTTGAAGAAGCAAAAAAAACATGAAAAGGAATTTACCTGCTATTTTTGCAAGAAGAGTGGACACATGAAGAAACAATGTTCCAAGTATGTTGCATGGCGTGAAAGGAAAGGTAAAACTCTCACTTTTGTTTATTCTAAAGTTAATTTAGCTTTTGTACCTAAAGATACTTGGTGGGTAGATTCTAGTGCTACTACTCACATAAGTATGTTTATGCAGGGTTGCCTGTGGAGCCAACCACCAAATGATGTTGAAAGATACATCTTTGTGGGCGATGACAAGAAAGTTTTAGTAGAAGCTATTGGGAAATTAAGATTATTATTAAAGATTGGTGTTTATTTGGATTTGATTGAGATTTATGTTGCACCGTCATTTAGACGGAATTTGATTTCTATTTCTAGTTTGGACAAATATGGTTATTGTTGTTCCTTTGGCAATAATAAAGTTAGTCTTTCTCTAAATTCAAATGTTATTGGTACTGGTTCTTTAATTGATAATCTTTATATGCTTGATACTATTACTTTTGATAGCGAAATTTTGCACTCTAGTGCATGAGGTACAAAGCGAAAATTAAATGAGAATTTTTGCTACTCTTTGACACAAGTGCCTAGGTCATATCTCTAAATTGAGAATTAAGAGGCTTATGGATGATGGAATTCTTGGATCCTTTGATATAAATGATTTTCAAGTTTGTATTGAATGTATTAAGTGGAAACATACAAACACAGAATGTAGGTGCCATTAGAGCCACTGACGTCTTAGAATTAATTCATATGGATATTTGTGGGTTATTCCCTACTGCCTCTTGGAATGGTCAAATATATTTTATTACGTCCATAAATAATTATTCAAGATATGGTTATCTATACTTGATTCATGAGTGTTAGACTTTTGGCAAGCGTACCAATTGTCGTTGCAGGTTACAAAATTTATAAAAGATCGTCTCCACAGGGACTTGAGTTACTCAGTTAATCCAAATAAAATTTAATAGTTCAATAGTTATGTACAATGAGTATAAGCGGAGTTTCATGTGTTTGTAAAATAACAGAAAATACGGATGTAAAGAAAGTATGGAAATAACAGATTTAGTGCGTCGGAAATACGAAAAATTACAGAAACTAATAAAATGAGTTTAATTAATTCAAGAAAAGTATAGGATTGGATTTTATCATTCATACCCTTAGTATCTAGTTAACATTACCATGTATAAATTATTTTCTATCCTTATTGATGCACATGTTTAATCACCCCAAATCGATCCCTTGTATTTGAGAATCCTAAGGATATTTACTAAATATCGATCCGTCGCATAAGAAATAAATATCCCAGCATTAAAATCATAATCTCATGTCGTTTGCAATCAAACGTTATGCTCTATTCCTAGCAACGTAACATAATGAGTAAAATCATTCAGTTCAAATCCTAAGAGTACTTTCCAGTTAAACTTAGAACCCTATTTCATGAAACTAGTGATCAAGTAGAATCAAGCATTAAGAATGGTAAGGAGTAGAAAAGATTCATGCATATAAATATTAAAAGAGATACATAAGGGTGTGAAGATTACATCCAATCCTTAGAAGAAGCTAGCCAATCATTATGGAGAGCACATGATCAACTGAAGAAATGATGAAGGAAGACATCACCAATCTTCTGCGGCAGAGTCTCCTCCCTAATTTCTCACTTCTCACACTCTTTCTAAGCTTTCTAAGGCTTCCCCTCACGTTCTCTCACTAAAAAAACTTCCTTTCTTCTTCATTTGCATGGCTATTTATAGGAAAAAGTGACCAGCTTAGGTCCACTTGCCCAGGCGACTAATTTGGCCTATTTTTACTTGCCTGGGCTGGAGGAACTATGATGTCAAAAAGCCCAGAGGAAGCAATTGTGATCATTGGCTCCATAGCAACCAATGATTACCAATCTCACCATGATAGATCCCCAATGCAGAGGAAAGGTATCATGAAGCTTGATACTCAACATGCCATTCTAGCTCAAAATAAATTGTTAACTCAATAATTTGAGGCTTTAATCAAACAAATAGGCCAACTTCCCCAAAAAATTCAGCATGGAGGATCACAGAAAACACACACAGCTCATCAAGTTCAACAAATTTTGAGATGTGATTTCTGTGGTGGAGAACATCAAAATGGCCACTTTCCAGCACCTGGTGATTGTCAACCAGAAGAGGAGGCTTATTATTTCCAGAATCAGACCAGACCTCAATAGAATTATCAAGGAAATTATCAAGGTTACCGAGGTGGTCCAGGTTCAAATCAACCTTATGGTTGGAGACAAAATCATAATAATGCATATACTGCTCCCACTAATGCTCCTTTTGCAGGTCCCACTAACAACTCATATGTAGGTCCTTCTAATAATTCTTATGCAGGTCCTTCTTATAGGGGTCCACAACAACAAGCTCAGCCTGATAGATTGTCAAAAATGGAAGACACTCTAACTCAGTTTATGCAGATGTCCATCACCAATCAAAAGAATACTGATGCTTCCATAAAAAATCTTGAAGTACAGGTTGGACAACTCGCAAAGCAACTCTTAGAGCACGGAGGTGGATCTTTTTTAGCAAACACACAAGTCAACCCAAAGGAACAATGCAAAGCAATTATAACAAGGAGAGGGACTATTGTTGGTTTGAAGGATGGTGAGAAAGAGAAAAATAAAGGATTGTAGAAAAAGTGATGAAAAGAAAAGAGTTGAAAAGAAAATGAGAAAAATGATGAAGTGGTGACAAATGAAAAAATTGAAAAAAAGGTGATAAGTGAAGAGGAGGAGCAGAAAATAATTGATAAAGGCAAAGCTGCACTAACTCCTCCACCAGGTCAGCATATGCTTTATCCACATGCTCCATCAAAGAAAGCAAAGGAAAGGCAGTACAAGCGCTTCCTAGATATTTTCAAACAACTGCAGATTAACATTCCTTTCTCTAAAGCATTGGAGCAGATGGCAACATATGCCAAATTCATGAAAGATCTACTCACAAAGAAGAAAAGATACATGGATGATGAAACAATAGAGTTGAATGCAGATTGTAGTGCAATTATCCAAAAGACCATTCCAGAAAAATCTAGAGATCTTGGTAGTTTCACAATTCTTGTGGCTATTAGGAGATTATCAGTGGGAAAGGCGCTTCTTGATTTAGGTGCAAGTATCAACCTCATACCCTTGTCCATGATCAAGCGGATAGGAGAAGTGGAAATCAGACCAACAAGGATGACTTTGCAGCTAGCTGACAGAACTATTAAGCATCCTTATGGCATTATTGAAGATATGTTGGTGAAACTTGACAAATACTTCTTTCCAGTCAACTTTGTAGTGATGGATATGGATGAGGACAGTGAAGTTCCATTGATTCTTGGTAGACCTTTCATGAAGACTGCCAAAGTCTTGATTGATGTTGATGAAGGAAAACTCACTGTGAGGGTGTAAGATGATGAAGTGCAGTTTAATGTCCTTGAAGCCATGAAGCATCCCACAGATAAAAGAGAATGTTTTAGAGTAGATGTCCTGGATGAGGTAATTTTTGACTCTAAAAGATTGATTCACAGGAAAGATGATTTAGAGAAAGCACTAACCAAAGCAGTCAAAGAAGGAGATGAATGTGAAGATAAGGAAAGATCAGATTGTCTTCAACAATAGAATTCTTGCCAAGAAATTCCTTATCATCAATCTCTCTTTGAAGAATTGAAGGAAGATAAGCAAAAAGAGGAGTCAAAGCTGGAGTTAAAGGTATTACCTTCACATTTAAAATATGTTTTTCTCATAGGTAATTCCCAGAAACCAGTGATCATTAATGCAAATCTTTTTGAAGAAGAAGAAAAGAAACTGGTAGAAGTTTTGCAGAAAAACAAAGAAGCCGTTGGTTGGACCTTGTCAAACCTAACATGTATTAGTCCTTCTTATTGTATGCATAGAATTTTAACGGAAGAGGATTATAAACTTGTAGCTCAGCCACAGAGACATCTCAATCCAACCATGAAAGAAGTTGTCAGAAAGGAAGTAGTCAAGCTACTAGAGGCAAGAATGATATATCCTATTTCAGATAGCCAGTGGGTAAGCCCTGTACAGGTAGTACCCAAGAAAGGTGGTATGAATGTTTTTAAAAATGATAAAAATGAGCTTATTCCAACTCGTAATGTTGCGGGTTGGAGAATGTGCATTGATTACAGTAAGCTCAACAAAGCCACCAGAAAGGATCATTTTCCATTACCTTTTATGGATCAAATGCTGGAAAGACTAGCAGGTCAGCAATATTATTGTTTTCTTGATGGTTATTCAGGATATAATCAAATAAATGTTGATCCTGAAGACCAAGAGAAAACAACTTTTACTTGTCCCTTTGGTGTTTTTGCTTATAGGAAAATGCCTTTTGGTCTTTGTAATGCACCTGCTACATTTCAGAGATGCATGCTTGCTATTTTTTCTAATCTTGTTGAAAAAAGTATTGAAATATTCATGGATGATTTTTCTGTTTTTGGTTCTTCTTTTGATTTATGCCTATCTAACCTGGATATTGTTTTAAAGCGATCTATTGAAACAAATCTTGTTCTTAATTGGGAGAAATGTCACTTTATGGTGACTGAAGGTATTGTATTAGGTCGCAAGATCTCTGTGCATGACATTGAAGTTGACAAAGCCAAAGTGGATGTTATTGAAAAATTACCTCCACCAACAAATGTCAAAGGCATCAGAAGTTTTCTGGGACATGTTGGATTTTACAGTCGGTTCATTAAGGATTTTTCCAAGATTGCCAAACCATTGAGCAATCTCTTAAACAAATAAGTTCCATTTCATTTTGATGATTTATGTTTAAAAGCTTTTGATACTTTGAAACAAAAACTAATTTTTGCACCTATAATCACTGCACCAAATTGGACCCTTGATTTTGAAATAATGTGTGATGCAAGTGATTATGCTGTAGGAGCAGTTTTGGGTCAAAGGAAAAACAAAGTTGTCCATGTTATACATTATGCAAGCAAAGTTTTAAATGAAGCTCAAATTAATTATGCAACAACTGAGAAAGAATTGCTTGCAGTAGTGTATGCTTTGGAAAAATTTAGATCTTATTTGATAGGATCGAAAGTTGTAGTTTTTACTGATCATGCTGCTATAAAATATTTGCTAGTCAAAGTTGATTCTAAACCTAGACTTATCCATTGGGTTCTACTCTTATAGGAATTTGATTTAGAAATCAAGGATAAGAAGGGAAGTGAAAATCATGTAGCTGATCATCTTTCCAGACTTACCAGTGATGAAGTAACCACACAAGGTCTTGAAATTCAAGAAGAATTTCTTGATGAAATACTATTCAACATTTCAGAAAGGCCATGGTTTGCAGAAATGACTAATTTCAAAGCAACTGGTGCAATTCCTGAAGATTACACTTGGCACCAGAGAAAGAAGTTTTTTAGGGATGTTAAATACTTTGTGTGGGATGATCCTTACCTCTTTAAAATTGGAGTAGATAATCTCTTGAAAAGGTGTGTAACTCAGGGGGAGGCAAGAACATCTTGTGGCATTGCCATAGTTCACCTTATGGAGGCCATTACAATGGAGAAAGGACTACTCCAAAAGTTCTCCAATCAGGATTCTATTGGCCTACATTGTTTAAAGATGCCCATGAGTATGTCCAGAGGTGTGATAACAACCAAAGAATAGGGGAATCTCCAGAAGAAATGAAATGTCATTACAAAACATTCTGGAGGTTAAAGCTTTTGATTGCTGGGGGATAGATTTCATTGGTCCATTTCCATCATCCTACTCAAATGAATACATCTTGTTGGCTGTGGACTATGTCACTAACTAGGTGGAAACAATAGCTATACAACATGCTGATGCAAAGACAGTCATTTGCTTCTTAAAGAAAAATATATTTTCAAGGTTTGGTACACCAAGAGTGTTGATAAGTGATGGAGGATCTCCTTTTTGCAATGTCCAACTTACGAAAGTTCTCCAACACTACAGTGTCAGACACAAGGTGGCTTCACCTTATCATCCCCAGACCAATGGGCAAGATGAAGTTTCTAACAGGGAAATTAAAAGGATATTGGAGAAAACAATTGCTCAATCAAGGAAGGATTGGTCTCAGAAGTTAGATGAAGCTCTGTGGGCATACAGAACAACATACAAAGCTCTTATAGGACTCACACCCTTCCAATTGGTCTATGGCAAATCTTGTCATTTGCCTGTTGAGTTAGAACATAAAGCTTACTGGGCATTGAAATTTCTGAATTTTGATCCTAATGCAGGAGGTGAACACAAGAAGCTCCAACTTCATGAACTGGAAGAATTAAGGTTTCAAGCATATGAAAATTCTAAGCTTTATAAGCAACGAGTTAAATTCTATCATGATAAACAGCTTTTGAAAAAGAATTTTCAGCATGGGCAACAAGTTTTGTTATTTAATTCTAGATTGAGATTGTTTCCAGGTAAGTTGAAATCCAAATAGTCTGGACCATTCATCATCCATGAAGTGATGCCACATGGAGCTGTAGTCCTTGAAGATCCAGCAACGAAAAGAACATGGGCTGTAAATGGTAGCAGAATCAAACTTTATTTGGGTGGTGATGTTGAGAGACTCACCACTATGATCCAATTGCAAGAAGTTTGAGCTACAGCAAAAGCGTCTAGCTAAGATGACGTGAAAGAAGCGCTTCTAGGAGGCAATCTAGTACATTCGAACCTTTCTTTTTATGCTTTATATATTATTTATTTGGTACATAGTTTGCTTAATATTTAAAAATATTTTTTATTAAAAACATTTTACATATAAATATAGGATGAGGTATGCTTAGGATAGTAAGAAACTGCATTAAAAACATTAAAATTTTCTACTAAAAAAAAAGTGCTTTAACTCACCCAGGCGAGTTAACCATGAGCAAAATACTCGCCTGGGCGAGCATACATCTGCAAAAAACCACTAAAAGAGGGGTGAAATCGAATTTCACCCAATTTCACCCAAATTCTTTGTTGCTTTCCCCAATTCTACACTCATTTAACCCCACCATCTTCACCTCTGTTTGCCCAAGCCATTTTCTACTCCCAACAATCATGTAAGTCTCTCACATCACTTGGATACTTCATGCACGTTCCATATACCCTTTTGTAAAATATAATTATAATAGTGTAGTTTGCATTATTTTCTTTTTACCTTCAAAATAGTAAGGTCTGTGCATCATGGATTTGATTTCGATTGCTTACAATTGTGATTGGTCTATAATATTTTTGTTCCCTTCTCCTCAAATGCGTGTTCTCAAATTTTGGATAAAATCTTCATACATACTCCTTCAAACTCATGAACTAAATGTGCGCACACCAACTGTTCGGTGAAATGCCTCAATGAAATAGCCATGCTTTATTCCTTATTTTTGCACGGATTTTACTCCCTGCACATGTTAGAGAGCTTGAATGAATGCTAGGCTTCAATAGTTCATGAGAAAAGAACTTTGTGCATGACTTTGAATTTCATTAAAATGTCAATACCATATCTTCAAAGTTTAAAGCACCTATGTTGATTCTTCATACAAGCCTACATTTGTTTGAATCAAACCTTGGAGTAACATGTGTAAAACTGTTCCAAATTGATTGAATTATTCACATGATACATGCATTGTTTAAAGGCTAAAATTTTTGGTGCACATTTGAAATGGTCAAGTAGTTGTTGATCTATTGCATGTTGACCATTAAATGATGTTGATTTGATTTGGGAAAACTGATTTGGAAGTCTGAAAACCTATATCGGTATTTGGTTAAAATGACTTATCATATTTATTTTAGTTCAATATTGAGATTATTTTAGATGGCTCCCAAGAAACTTTCCACCAAAAGAGCTAGGCATATAGGAGAAGGTTCAAGTTCCGAACCTCCTGCAGATTTTATCTTTGATGCTCAAAGGTTCGATAGTGAGGAACACCAAAAGCGCTTTGAAGTAATTAAGGACTGGTTGTTCCTCAGAGAACGAAGAGTTCAGATAATGGAAGGTGAATATCTAGAGTTCACCGCGGAGATTGACAGGAGAAGCTGGAGGCAACTAGCCACCCCAATGCAAAAATTTGATCCTACAGTTGTCTTGGAATTTTATGCCAATACTTGGCCAATTGAGGAAGGCGTTCTTGATCAACATTCCCAAGTGCATGGCCAGTGGATTCCTTATGATCATGATGCTATTAATCAATTTTTAGGGAATCCACTAATCTTGGAAGAAGGCCAATTCTATGAATACACTACTAGGAGGAACATCCTTTCAGAATTTGATGAACAAGTTATCACTCAGTTACTTTGTTCCCCCGGATGCGATTTTGCTCGAAACATTGCATGTAATAGGGTAAAACTGATGAGAACCAACATGAAAACTTTAACCCAAATTTGGATGACTTTTCTCCTTAGCAATGTACTTCCAAGTGACCATAATTCTGATTTGACTATGCTGAAATGTCAGCTCATTTTTAGTTGCATAAAACAAATTAGTATTAATTTGGCTCAATTGATCTCAGATGCTATTTGTAACGACCCGCTTTGTCGCTACTGTATCATACTTTTTAATCACGTTTTTAATTGTAATTTATATTTGAAAATCCCTTTAAATTGATTACAAAAGAAAGTAGTAAATTTCACGCGTGAACTTAGTCAATATCAATGATTAAAAACACGAATAGTCAATGTTGAAATACCTCGTAATACATTTATATAAGAATATAATTTGGGGTGATTACAAACAACCATGTCTAAAGTGTACAAAGTTTTCAAAAGAAACAAGGGATTAAGTGACAGGAGTGTAACTAGCAAAACAATGGGGTGTATCTATTAAAACAAGGGATACATCTAGCAAAATACAACTCCTGCCTGGGTTACAATTCAATGCCATTCAGGCAACAGAACACTTCTATAAGCCGGGTTCTAACTAAGAGTGAGTTGCCACAAAACAACTTGTGGCCGGGATATGGTCCAAAGCCATCCCAGCATCACAACTCATTTTATAGGCGGTTCTAATCAAACATTATCCCGGATACTTGGCGGCTCCATAAAAAAAGAAATAACTCCCAGAATGCTTGCTACTGCCCGTTTACTCACACAAACATGGTTCGTGATCATCACAGGAACCAAAACCACATGGCACAAGAAAAGCAAAGGTGAGTTCATCATGTAAAATAATACTTAATAAATATCATCAATTATAAAAACACAACCCGGTCATTACATTATCACAACAATATTCAAACATTTCATTCACATAATCAATCATGGACAATCCGTCCAAACCACTTCACTAATTTATCTTATAATGACTAGTCATGATGCATGTTCTTGACTTAACTCTTTTCCAATGCAATGTGGTACCGTCCCTGGACAATAGGCCAAATCCATGGTACAAATGATTCCTGCAGCTCGTTAGAGTCACTCTGTTGTGCACGGGTCTCACCCCCCATGGTGATCAGCCAAATGGGTGTCAGAAGGCTATCCCTACAGCAATGGCCCCCCCAGTACCTCTCGTACTTTGCAATCAATCATCCTATTTTTGTCATGCATGAAGTATGTCTCTCAAGGGCACCATTGTATAGACCGGCGCAGGAGAGAATTCCTTCCTGGCTGGTGTCACTATACACCTCCCATGTACATACTCATCACCCCAAAAAAGGGCACACCGATGCACTATCCGGCATCTCACATCAACACATAAACTATCACCATGGCACATTAATGTATGACCCAAGCTCGGGCACCGCCATGGGTATTTATGTATATCCAAATGCATTTAGATTACCTATGGGCACCACTGTATAGACCGGCACAGGAGCGAATTCCTTCCTAGCTGGTGTCGTTATACACCTTTCCATGGCATAAATGCATTTAATAACTCAAGCCAATACAATGGCCAATCTCAATGTAATCATGTTGTTCAAAAACATACATGTAAAATGGTGTGAGGTTTTAGATGTCCAAGTTGTTATTCAACTATAACAACTCTAAAGAAAGAATCCAAACAAGGTCGGAGGAAGGCAGACAAGGTCGGTCCAGGTCGGTATAGCTCGGTCAAGGTTTGGACAAAGGAGAGTAAAAGTAGACAAGAGCAGTCAAGGTCGGTAGAAGTCAGACAAGGTCGGTAAAATTTCGGTTAAAGTATATCAAGGGAACCTAGTAGCTCTATTCCCAAGAATACACGAGCTCTGCCGAGTAAGTAACCCGGTAGCTCTTTTCTCAAGGACATACAAGCTTTGCCAAGTAAGTAACATGGTAGCTTACAAAGAAAAGGCTTTGAACTTAGTAGTTCTAAAGATAACATCTCACCTTAGGTAAGGAACCCGATCTCTTTAAAGAAAGAAAAGAATGAACTTCTAGAGTCGACACGTGTTTGGAACCCGGTCGTTCTAGGAGAAAGAACACAAACTCAACCGAGTAGTAGGAACTCGGTTGTTCTCATCCCAAGAAGACACAAGCTCATCCGAGTTAGGGAACCCGATGGCTCTATTCCCGAGAAGACACGAGCTCATTCGGGTAGAGGAACCCGGTATTTCTCTCTGAAGTGACTAACTTAAAAACTTCGAGATGCACTCTCGGGTAAGGAACTCGGTATATCTAAGAAAAAATGAAGCAAGCCTTAGTAGCTCTTAAGGAAACAACCTCGGGTTAGTAACCTAGTATACAAATGTCTGCCAACAAGGACTAAGTTACGTTCTGTGACAACTTGGTCACATGAACCCGGTTTCGAAGAGATGCTATCCACACCCCTTCTTATCCGAGTTCCAAAAATGCACCCCCTTTTATGTGACAACCCGGTCATACGAACCAGGATTATCTCAGGGTCATTATACGTTCTTCATGCATCCATGCATGCTACGTAAACCATTCATCCCAACATACCCATCCTGATAGCCGACATCTCACTACAAGGAATTGACATGTATATTTAATTCGGCCTACCTATCCCGGTGGCCGACATCTCAATCTCAAGGGAGTACTACACCCACTAACTCGGCCTACCCTTCCCGGTAGCCGAGGTTACAATAACAATTTAATATATATATATATATATACACACACACACACACACAACATGCTCAGTTCGACTTACCCAACTCGGTAGTCATCTTCTTTACAAACTCATCACATAAAAACATCATCAAGTTATTTCAAGCATAACACCAGAACACTTATACATATCTCATCCCAATCATGATATCTAAAATCATTATTAACACGATAAACTCCCCTTACCTCAACAGAGATTCTTCTCTTTCGATCTTTAATATGTGTTTTGTTCGAATACTCGTTCTCACAGCGACTAGCAATGAAAGGCTATGCTCCATTTATGAACTCTTCCTAACGGAGAGGATCTTCCACCGCTGCTACGGTGGTTCTCAAAATTTTTAAGTGGAAGAAAAGAAAGTTTTGGGTGCAAGGTTTTAAAAGATAAAGAAGAGAAATACGCAGAGAAGTGAGAGTGAATCATGCTTCCGCTTCCTGCACTGCTATTTATAGATGGAGTTATGAGGCAAGTTGCCAACAACTTGAATCAGCCAGCTACCACAGCCACCATAGTTGGCCACTTGCGTGACCAAACAGCCACCAAAGCTATAACGTCCCGTATGCATCCGGTTCATAAACATTGATTTATGGTCGTTAAACGCAACAATTATCACAGATAATCAATTTGGAAGCAATAAACAAAATGACGTCATTAAACGTCATTAACAACACTCACTGTACATCATATATAGTGAATTCTCATAATATACAATATATATATCAAAACTGTACATATCCCTCTCAGGGTACAAAATAATAGGCATAAATCAAAAGATAGAGCCAACATGCTCTCAAACTCTATGCCTAAAGTTCCCACAAAACCATGTCCCTCTACTCGGGCTTCTTGCCCTGGGATTTATCAGCCACTCCCTGAGTATCACCTGCAAAACATGATCCCAACAGGGGTGAGATAACAATCTCAGTAAACTCAGGGTCCTTGGAGGTCTTTCCTCCCCCTGGTTCACTTCCATGCATATAGTATCAAAATTGGCATTACAAACTAGCCATCACATCTCTCAAGCCATATCACCACATATACATATGTCTCAAGGGTTCATCATCATCCTTTTTATAAAATACATCATCATCATTTAGCCATCACACTATTAAAACACATCACATGTACATGGCATATATATATATATATATCATTTATCAATGCCTGAGGAAGCTACATCCATCTATGTGGACACTTTTCTCATCAGGACTTTCTATTATTTGCCTAAGGAAGCTACATCCATTTATATAGGCACATTTCTCATCAGGACTTTCTCAGACATATATACATTCTATTCTATTCTACTGGCCAGAGAAATCTCATCAATCAACACACATAGCCTCAATCCATGTATATCAAGTACATGTTTTCAATTAAAATAGTAACACACAATTTCAATATACATGCATCAATTCATACAATAATCATCACTCCCTCTGGAGTATGGTGGAACACAATCAAGGGGAAACACTCCCAAGAACAAAGAGCTTACCTGCTCTCAGCGCTACAACGGCTTTTCCGGCTTTGTGGTCACAACCACCAGCAATATCTGTATCACGCCCTACACAAGGCATACAAACAATCAACCAATAACAATCCTCAACCGTTAGAATGAAAAGAAATGCCATTCCTTTCCATTTAAACCTTTTTGTTCTCTATCTTAAGGTTATCAGAACTAACCACCTTATAGGTGACTCACAGACCCTCAGCAAGATCTGTCTCAGCCTAACCAAGGCACTAGAGTCCCTCTAAGACTCTGCATAAGCTAGTTTAAAGCATACAATTGCTTAACCCCTATATATCTCAAGAATAACCAAGTTATTCAAAACAATCAATCCAACACTTAATCACCTTCTATATGATCTCCTGAACAGTTTTAGTAAAAGCACATATGCTCATACATGTCATGATACCCTCCATTTAACCAACATTCTTCCTACTCATACATATCTCAGGGTCAAAAGCAAACTTCATCAATAGTCATGATTCAAAGTTCAATATTCATCAGAACAACCTCCTGAGCATACTTTTCTAAAGAATCCAAGCCTAATTCCAGCCCTAACACAAATGGGTCACTATTCCAAGAACAATTTCACAAATCAATTGGTAAAACTTGAGTTTCTTACCTCTAAACGATCGAGGAAGGCTGGAGGATCACTTCTCCAAGCTCTATCGTCCTTGAATCGCCTTCTTTCCCTTCCAAAACTCAGTTTTGCAAAGTTCTCTAGAGAACGGGATCTCTCCGATTGATGGTTCTCTCGAGAAATTGAAGTTGGAATCTAGCTCATGGAGGAGTTCTAATCAACTTTCTAGTTGGGTAGGAAGTGTTTAGATGAAGATTGGAGAAGATATGAAGCTTCCTAGTGCTCTAATGGCGGAAATGGCTCAGAGGAAGAAAAAGGAAGAGTTTTGGCCCAAAAATCGCGTGAAATGACCTTATATAGTGGTCTAGGTCGCGTTCTTGTGCTGATCGCGCCACTATGGCGCTATCCGCGCCAAGTTCCAGTATCTGTGGCGCTACTCGCGCCAAATTCCAGTACCTGTGGTGCTACTCGTGCCAAATTCCAGTACTTGTGGTGCTACTCGCGCCAGAATTTTAGCCGACGCTAATTATGTCGTTAACACTTTTTGCGACAGAATTTTGAAAATTTAAACTTTTCTTTCTTTCTTTTCTTTTATTTATTTAGCCTTGTTTATTATAAAAGCCACCACCGTTATACGTGCACGGACAACTTTATTTCAGCCACAAACTTTGACTTACACTCCTTAAACACAAATATCAATGCACACACACTTTTCAGCAATAATTATACTAAACAATTAATTAACATAAATATATTTCAACTTGTAAATTTCAGGGTGTTACATTATTCCCCAGTTTGTTCTTACAGAGCCTCCTTGACATCTGCTAAACCCGAAAAGTTCAATAAGGCACTTGGATTTCCTGCTTTAATTACTGGTTTATGTCAATTTTATGGAGTGCAGGTACTACCTTCTAAGGCGATTCGACCTCCCATCAATCGGGCTTTCATTGAAAAATATTGCCTAGCTAGACAGGTGCAGCAGCCACAAGAGCCACCCTCATTGGAATCCATCTCAGCTTATCTTCAGAGAATGGAACTCCAAATGCATACTTACATGCGTCATATGGCTGATCAGCAAGGTGCCAACTATAGGGGCCAGATGCAGCTGAATGAAAGCTTCTACAATTACACATTGCATCAACATCGCTAGGATCAAACCCTTTCCCTTGGCCTACTCTTGACCAGTTTAGAGCTAATGTTGCATGGCCTGGGGACATGCCTATTTTCAGGTGGAGGCAGGTCTTGCGGCTGATCAAGGCCCTGCAGTTGACCAAGAAGCTGTAAATGAAGGAGAATGAGCAACTAATAAGGATAATGAAGACATGATTCATTCACTTGTCGATTATCTCATTGATCTACAAAATCCGTGACATTTTCTTGATATCTCTTTATCACTTTCTTTATTGCTTTAATATTCTTGATATTTCAGTACTTTATTTCCTTATTTACTATGTCAGACTTTTTTCTTAGATAATTGTGCACATTAATAATTTTGTTTTGGGTTACTAGTACTATATTACGCACAGATAATGTTTTTTTGAAACTTATGTGAATAGGATCAGAACACAACAAATGATTTTTTAGGAAACTTTGAGAATGAAAAACTAGGAATGGTTCTCCACATACCAAATGAAGGTAAATCTTTTTACATGGAATTGATAAAAATGTCTTTCAAAAACAATGATTTGATTTGAACATGGAAAGAGGCCTTAAGCTTTACTGAGTGTGTGCAACCACAGAAAATTGCATTGAGTGTTCTCACCGATATGCTCTATAGTTGATTTTGCATAAATTTCTAATTCTCATGACATAAGATGCATGGATATGATCTAGGCCGTCTTTCTTCTTGAACATTTTTAAAGCCACTGGCCAAAAAGCTATCTCAATATATGATGATTTACCACTTGCTAGCCCTTTTGAGCCAAAACACTTATGATTTTGTTGGAACACTAACCTAGGTTAAGAATTTCCTACCTTACCTTAGGTTAGGAGAGCAAAAGGGATTTTGTTGGAAACTTTTATCATTCGGATGACTGATGTGATAAAAATACATTGTTTTGAAGGTGATTAAAGATACAGGAAAGAAAAGAAAAGAGAAAGAAAAAGAAGAAAAGAAAAAGGAAACAAAAATCCTTGTGTTCTAAATTGTACAAAGTGTTGTAAATTTTATAAGTCAGGTGATTGGGAGGTTGATATGAGAAAAATGAATATCTTGGAAGAAATAGAAAAGAACAAAGAATTGATAATAGTTTGTCTTATCTTTGTTTGCTCTCCTATTCTTAGGTTACTTTTGAATATCTAGAAAAACAAAGATTTCTTTCAAGACAGGCCCAACCCTAAAAGCCCTAATGATCCATGATAAATATGTACTTTGATTTGATGGGAAATGAACTGCAAAATTGATCAATGACATATCAGTGTTGGAATTGAGAATAAACAGTTACCTGTGAGAGAAATAAACACCTTTGAGAAATTTTCCTCTGTTTGAATCAATGAAATGTTTTCTTTGATGTTCTTTAGAAATGAAATGTAAATTTATCTTAATTTCATTTGGTTTCGTGAATTCCATCTTTTGTGTTTTCAAATTCTCATAGTTGACTACTTGAAAAATATGTTCTGATCATTTTTGAAAGTTGATTCTTTACAAAGCATATTCATATTAAAAGTATATTCTATATTACTTATACTCTAATTTCTTGAAGTGCTATTTTACTTTGCTTGAGAACAAGCAAGATCCTAGGTTAGGGGGAATTGATAAGTGTTATTTTTAGTTAATTTCAGGATTGTAATGTTGACACTTATTGAAAATACAATGAATACACTGCAAATGAACCAAGAGGGGGGAGGGGGTGAATTGGTTCAAACTGGAAATTTAAAACTTTCTGAAACAAATTGCGGAATTAAAACTTAGAATCGTATCACAAGTTCACCTTTATTAAATCCAAAAATCTTTCTTCACCCAAGATCACCCTTAGTTATGAAAGCAATGACAGAATAACGTTTCTTTGATAATAATGCTTGAGTTCACAAGGACATGTAATGAAACATACAGAAATCTAAACAAAACACAAAGCAATTATACTGGTTCACCTCTCAACCTTGGAGGCTACATCCAGCTACTTCCAACCCACACTAGGTTATAGTAATTACTAAATCAAAGAATCTTTTACAAGTGACCTCTTTATCAACACTAGACAAAGATACTGATTCTAAAACCCTATTAGAATACAAATCACAAGATACTAAGAACCCTACTCAGAATCCAACCCTAGAGAACCCTACTCTAGCAAGCTTGAAAAGAAACCAATTGATATATCACAATACAATAGAAAATGTTAGAACTTCTAAAAAGATGGGTTCAAGATAAACACAACCTGAGATCTTTCATGTATGAATGAATGAAATGAAATGAGATTACCACACTCTTCAGGTTGTAAAGCATAATAGCTCAGAAACACGATTTACTCAGTACAAGAGTGACTTACCCAAAAGTTTCTGAGCTTTCATAAGTGCCCAAATTTCTGTTTACTCCGAGTTCAAATGTCTATTTATAAGAAAAAGACTCGCCAAGCTTTATATAAAACAGATTTAACTGACAATAATCAATTAATCCGTTAGTATAATCGATTAAATTGCCTTATGTAATCGATTAAAGTAACTAGATAATCGATTAAACTGTTCATCAGCTTTCTGGAAATGGTTTCATGAACACAATAATAGATTAAACCATTCAGTAATCGATTAAACTAGAACAGCATCATGAAAAATGAATTAAGATAATCGATTATAGAAGGAGGTAATCGATTAAACCAGTGATGCATGGTTTTTCATAAAACACTATGTAATCGATTACAAGAAACCAGTAATCGATTAAACTATTCTTCAAGACTTTTCCAGAATAGTTTGAATGTCTTTAATCGATTAAATTTATTGTGTAATCGATTAAAGCAGTAAGATTTGCTTTTTTAAAGAACTTAGCCTTTGAGAACTTAACTTTTTGTAAAACCATTTGATTTCTTTAACATTTAAAAACCATGTATGCTTGATCATGAGAATGCACATGCTAAAGAAAAATCACAAGGCATTTAACTTGAACCCCTTAAACAAATTACAAATGCCATCAAAATGATTGGGCATGTAAAAAGCTAAAACATAATCAAGTCTTCAACCTTGGTTCAATTCCTCTTGCAGCTTCCTTTAAACTCAACACTTATCTTTTGATTTCAGTGAATTTGATTATAAATTTACCCTAATCCTAGTTATTTTATAGTTAGTACATATATAAATGTGTTATTTACATTTTAGAATATTAGTCCAATCAAATCCAATGTTTTGATAGGTATCAATTGTATCTGGAGCATCCAAAGCAATCAAGACAAGCAACAAGTGCAAAATGGTCATTTCAAGGAAACCAAATATGTCTAAAAGATTTCTTCACTATTAAGAGTTAACTTGCCTGGGTGATCATTTTATGTGTAATTCAGTCGCCTAGGCGAGTGGCATTCTTCAGAATTAAGTTTTAACTCACCCAGGCGAGTTCTGGGCTAATTTGGTTACCCAGAAATGACCTTTTTGCCCTTGTTGCTTGTCTTGATTGCTTTGGATCCTCCAGTTACAATTGATACCTATCAAAACATCGGATTTGATTGGACTAATATTATAAATGTAAATAACTCATTTATATATGTACTAACTATAAAACAACTAGGATTAGGGTAAATTTATAATCAAATTCATTGAAATCAAAAGATAAGTATCAACATTACAATCCTAAAATTAACTAAAATATGACACTTATCAATGAGAAATCACAATCTCTAGATATGTTCAAACAATATAAAGTTGAAGTTAAGCTCAACTAGGCAAGAAAATTAAGGCTATTAGATTTAACCGTGGTGGTGAGTATTATGGTAGATCTGATGGATCAGGAGAACAACATCCATGACCCTTTGCTAACTTCCTAAAGGAATGTGGAATTGTCCCATAATATACAATGCCAGGCAAACCTAGCATGAATTGTGTTGCGGAGAGAAGGAATAAGACTCTTAAGGATATGGTGATAAGCATGACTAGTCATTCTTCTTTACTTGAGTCACTTTGGGGAGAATTATTAAAAACTGCAGTTTATATCCTTAATAGGGTTCCAACTAAGACAGTGACCAAAACCCCGTATGAGCTATGGACATGAAAGAAACCTAGCATAAGACATTTACATATTTGGGGTTGTCCAGCTGAAGCAAGGCCTTATAAACCTAATGAAAGAAAGTTGGACTCAATAACTATTAGCTGCTATTTTGTTGAATATGTTGAACGCTCTCGGGGCTTCAAGTTTTACGATCCCACTACGAGATCAATTTTTGAAATAGGAAATGTGAGATTCCTTGAGGATATTGACTTTGAAGGGGAAGATAAAGTAAGAAATGTTGTCTTTGAGGAAGAGAATTTTGTCTCTTTTTCCTAACATTGTCATCATTCAAGATGCAATTCTAGTACAAACAATTAATGATCAGACTCTTATCTTGACATCATTTTAGGACAAGACAACAATGAAATTTCTCCAATAGTACCCATGGAACAAAGTCAACAACCTCAAGAAGTGTCATTAAGAAGATCCACTAGAGATAGGAAAAGTGAAATTGCAGATGATTATATTGTTTTTCTCCAAGAGCATGATAATATTTTAGACTTAAAGGAAGATGACCCAATCAACATCCAACAAGTCTTAGACAATTATAATGCTCATGAGTGGATTAATGCTGTAACGCCCTGAAATTTTGATAACTGAAAATAGATGTTTGATATATTTCTTGTGTTATTTGATTATTTGATTAGTTTAGATTAGTTGAATTGTTGTGTAAATTATCCTTGTACAATTGCTTGGTGTGGATGTTAAGTTATATGGAGTTTGTTTGAGCTATGTTGAGATGTGTTATTTAAAGTTTAACCCAAAACCTGTTTTGGTAAAACTAAGATCTTGGATTCATTAACCATTGGATCACCTTCAAATTCTGATAATAGGTTTAAAACCCATCTTTTCATATTTTGACCTTTGGGATTTGTAAAATAAAAAATTTTGATGTCGCGCTAAGCGCGACCAGCGTGCTAACCGCAATTCCAGACAGAGAGGAAATTGCGTTGAGCTAGACGAGCGCACTGAGCGAGAATTGTAGTTTATAAATATGTCCAGTGATGCAGAAAAACACGTTTTCACTCTTCTCTCTCTCTCTCTAAACTCTCACCCAAAACCCTAGAGTCACCTCTTCCACCACTCGCAGACACCGGTGACTGCCACGAGCCGTCGTTTCTTGCTGTTGAACCACCGCATGGAAAGGAACGCTTTAATAGGAGCAAAATCTTCAAAACTCAGCTCAAGGATTTGGTAGAGAACAGAGCCTCCAATCCTCCCTTTACGATTTCGTCGATGTAACCATGTTTTCTATGCCTTCTCCTAGCTAGTTTGAAGCCTCTCTTGATATCTCTTGTGTTTTGGATACCGTTATTGGGTATTTTTACACTTCCTTTGAAAACCCTTTGAAAATGAGATGTTGTAAAAAGTTTCATTTTTATAAAATTGATTTTATTTTTGTGACCTTCATTGAGCCCCGGTCGCATTGGTGTGATCGATATTCCAAAATGATGTCCTTTAGATGTTGACTTCCAAAAAACCATTTTAGCCCATTTTAAATTTGAGTGGGTATTTGACCCTGAATGTTAATTTTAACCTTGTCTTTGAAATCTATACTAAATTATCTTCGATTTGGTATATAGAGCTCTGCGTTTGGGCCAAAGCACGTGAACTTGAGAGATCTCAAAACGACGCTACTAGGAGCTAACTGAGGGGAATAGATAGGTAAGGGGAGTTTATTGTTTGGTTACAAGTTTTTCATACCATAGTTGGGGATCAAGGAACCCATTATGAAGATGTATGCATGTCCCTGTTGTGTGCTAGTTTTCAAGAAAACCTATGTTTTAAACTAATGGGATGTGATATATTTGTTATTGATGTATGTTTGTTCCTGTTGTGTGCTCGTTTTGAAGAAAAACTGTGATTTTAACTAATGGGATGCAATGAATTTTTTATTGATGGATAAAACTGTGAATGATGTTGTTGTTGTAATGATTGAATTTTTGGGAAAAGTCTTAATTGCTGAGGAGACTTTGCCCAAAATTTAATAATACGTTCTCCTATTTAAATTCTTTATTAAATTTTTAAATGAGCATAAAAGTGTGTTTTCTATATTGTAGTCCTCCTCTTTAATTTAGAATTTTCCTAAAATACCAGTCTTGATTTAGTATGGATTGTGAATGAATGAGGTTTGTGATGTTGATTATGATATTGAAAAATGAGATTATGTTGATGGTTATATTAATATGAGATGATATTGATGTTTATGATGATGATGTTGAAATGAAATGATGTTGATGTTGTTAATGATATTAAAATGAAATGATATTGATGTTGTTGATGATATTGAGATTGATATGATATTAATGTTGATGATGACATAGATGAGAGATGATGTTAATGTTGATGATGTCATCGTGATGGATGTATGCTATACATGGGGGGTGTAGTGACCTATTGGATATCCCTGTGGGGAAGAGTTTACGAATTTTAAGCATTCCTGAATAGAGAAATGGATTGTTTAGAATTCCGATCTCTATCCACCACCAATGTGATAATTGCTATATATATGTAAATTATGCATTTAAATTACATAGCAATTATCTTCTTTTTCCTGTTTTAATGCTTCTTTTGTGATTGAAACGTAGAAATTTAGCTTTTCTGAGCTTTTATCCAATAAATGCTAAAATTAGTTGATATATATTATGTTGGTTGTATTTTTTTTATAGGATTACACATTAAAGACTTGGAAGATGGATTAAGGATTTGGGCTTAGCCTGCACATATGGGCTTAGAGAGTCACCAATAAAAAAAACAAAATAAAGCAAAATTTTGGTTATAGAAAGGGGTGAGCAGTCAGAGGCAAAGCATAATTAGAAGCCAAAGAGAAACAAAAGACACAAAGGAGAGAAGAATCCACTCCACAGAAGGTGGCTTATGCCCCTTGTTTTTACTAGTTTTCTCCATTATCTTTTGTTTTCCTTTGTTTTGTAAGTCTCTCATGACAATGAGAGGCTAAACCACTCATTGTTGGGGGTTCAACAATCAAACACTCTTGATGTAACAATTCTTACTATCTATTTAATGATATTTTCATATTATTGTTCTTTTCTGAATCTTTTGTCATGTTTGTGGTCTGATCATCCATATACATGTAATTTTATGAGGGTTTATGCATTGAAAAATGTCTATACTCTGAGAATTGGGAAAAAACATCTAAACAATCCATATCTAGGGATAGAATGACATTGTTTACAATCCATATCTAAGTAATTTAGGCTCTTTCATATGAGGGATCATGGTTAGAGTAAATTAGAAGATGAATGTAATATGTAAAATAATATTAAATAGTGAAAAATCATTAACATTGCATCAAGAGTAATTTTGGTAGGCAAAACACCCAACATGTTACATAATCTTGCATCTTGCCTTTAAATCTATTTTTCAATTTATTTTATTTTGAATTTATATTTACATATAGTATCACTTACAAATCCCAAAAATATTTTGTTAATTGCTTACAAATAGACGTATACAAATTCTGAGTATAATCAAAGTCTCTGTGGACTTGACACTCGGTCTTACTGTTTTATTTACTACTTGGACAAATTGGTATGCTTGCCAAAGAGTTAACAAGTTAATGGTGCCGTTGTTGGGTACTTTGTTCCTTGTACTCGGTAGTATGTATACCCTCATTTTAAGCATTTTATTTTATTCGAAATTCAAAATTAATTCTTTTAGTTTTTATTTTATATTATCTTTTAGGGATTAGATTAGGCAGTTATCTTTAAATTTATTATAAAATCATCATAACTATTATCTTTCTAGATTTTATTGTTAGGTTGTTATTTATATTATCTTATTAGATTTAATATCTTTCTAATTTATCTTTTAGAATTTAAGCATTTTTCTTTTATGATCCCTTTTTATAAACAAATTTCAAATTTTAAAAATAATTTATGTTTTTTATTTTTGTTATTGGGTTTTTTTTATTGGTGACTTTCTAAGCCCATATGTGCACGCTACGTCCAAATCCTCAATCCATCTTCCAAGTCTTTAATGTGTAATCCTATAAAAAAAATACAACCAACACACTATAAATAAACTAATTTTAGCATTTATTGAATAAAAGCTCAGAAAAGCTAAATTTCTACATTTCAATCACAAAAGAAGCATTAAAATAGGAAAAAAAAGATAATTGTATGTAATTTAAATGCATAATTTACGTATAAATAACAATTATCAAACTCCTCCAAATTTAAAGCTTTGTTTGTCCTCAAACAAAAGTAAACAATTGCTAAACTAGTTAGATCACTGCAATGTCAAGATTGTAACAAATCACAACAACTAAGATAAATGCATACTTCCAAGAACAATTTCAGTATTCAATCCTCAAGTTCACACTCACCATGGTTTCATGATGAATTTATGTAAAGAATGCATTCAAAGAGAAAAAGGTTAGCAAGAATGACAATTATCTCAGAAAGATCAACCTTTGCTTCAATCCTCACAAGACAAATGTTTCTCTCAAGCACACAAGTGTTTTAGTTATGTGTATCCCATTCATTCCAATTGAAGTTACAACTCTTAGATTTGCACATCATCTCATTCAATGCCATCATACACACACCACATGGATCACTAAGGACTTTATTAAGCTTGTAACGTGGTTGGGCTAACAAAGAAATCATGGTTTTTCTTAGAATTCAAAACAGTTAGGTTCTGGGAGAGCTTTCACCTATTCCATACTTGCTTCCAGGGATCCACTTTCCTTTTTCTCCCAACCTTATTTAACTTGTCACTATCAATAGCAACACAGAGGTTTCTTTGAAATCAATTTATTTTTCAATACTTATTTCCATAAACTTTTTTTTGTGTACCAAGGTCTAATGTAGTTCTGGTCCTCTGTGTGCTTCTTACTTTCATTCTTGCACAAGATTTATTTAACCAACATATTCCCCCAAATTTTGGTACAAATTTTCCTTGATCCATAAGTGATGCTCTCCTATAACCTAAGGTAAGGTGAACATAATTACACATACTTTAAGTTCAGGGTTCAAGAACAAATTCATTCTCAGTTAGGCTCAAAACGGGTGCAAATGATTTAACATTTATTTTCAATAGGTTAGCTTTCTGGCTAAGTGTCAAAAATTAAATTATCAACAAGGCCTTTATCATATCCATATAGTGTATGCATTCAAACAGTTCAAGAATCATGCAAAACCAGAAAAGAAAAAACAATTGTTCTCTCATAGTTTAGATGCACACAACTCACACGGTAACTTGAAGCATAAGTTTTTCTTTCACAAGATATCCTGTTATGCAAGCTAAAATATTCACTCACACACATTCAATTCATAAAAACATCAATCAACACAGCTTGTGTTCAATCAAGGATCATAAATTCACACATTAACAAGAAGCAAAATCTCAGTCATATGATCGATTAAATCAAAACATGCTCAAACAGTGTCATCAAAATAACTATCTATTATGCAAAATTAAAGAAACTGTAAATTGAAGAATTTAAATGACTAGAGTGAAAAAATTTAAAGATAGATGCAAAAATAAAATAAAGAAAGAAATGTTGGATATAGGGGGAGCTGCAAGAAGAATAAAGCAAGGATGAAGTAATTGGCTTGATGTTTTAGCTTTTTACATGCCCAATCAATTTGGAGGCATTTGTAATTTGTCTAAGTGGTTCAAGTACATTGTCTTGTGATCCTTGCATTGCATTTGCATTGTCATTAACATGCATACATATTTTCATTAAAATGTGAAAGCTATTAAATAATTTAAAAAGAATCTAAGTTCTCATGGTTAAGTTTTTGGAAAAATTTAAACTTACTACTTTAATCGATTACACAATGTTTTTAATTGATTAAAGGCTTTGTTCTAAATCTGGAAAAGCCACGAAGAACATATTAATCGATTACAGGCTTCTTGTAATCGATTACATAGTACAATATGAAAATCATGCATCACTGCTTTAATCGATTACCATATTATGTAATCGATTATCTTAGTTCTTTACTCAATATGTATTACTGGTTTAATTGATTACCACCATCCGTAATCGATTACACAGGCTTATTTCATATTTTGAGCTTTACTACATTAATCGATTACCAGTCTTATGTAATCGATTACCACAACTTATTTCACATACCTGATAACTGCTTTAATCGATTACATCATGTATTAATCAATTATCTTGTTCATGAAAAGTTTTCCAGAAATCTCAAGAACATATTAATCGATTATCTGGTGTTTTAATCAATTACTTATGGTAAAATAATCAATTACACTATCGTTTTAATTGATTATATTATGTTAAATCAGTTTTTATTGAAAGCTTGATGGGTCTGTTCTTTATAAATAGACATTGAACGAATTACTTTGTAGATATGTGACTTACCAAAAGGTTTCAAAAGCTTTCTAAGAGTCCAAGATACTGATTTACTGAGTGAGAATCACATCTTGTGTGAGTTCAAGATTTCTGATTTTTAGAAATGATGTGTTAAAGAAAAAGAGTTTTTCAAGAGTATTGATTCTGAGCATTGACTTTCATACAACCTGGATTGATTGGTAACTTCGTTCATTCATTCATTCATACATTGAAGGATCACAGGTTGCGTCTATCTTGAATCTTTCTTTAGAATTTCTGTGTATTAAAATTTTGATGTGAAAAATCAAATAAGTTCTTTCAAGCTTTCTAGAGTAGTGTTCTCTAGGGATAAAGATCTGAGTAGGGTTCTCAGGATCTTTGTGATTTGTTTTTTAATAGGGTTTTAGAATTCAGATTCTTTATCTAGGGTTGATAAAGATAATCACTTATAAATTGCTTGTAAAGAATATTTTGATTTTGTGAAAACTCTGACCAAGTGTTGGTTGGAAGACACTGGATGTAGCCTTCATGTTAGTGAGGTAAAACAGTATAAATTGCTGAGTCTTTTATTCTAATTCTGTGTATCTTTCATTGCTTGTATTTGGGTAATCAAAATATAATCATCAAAGAAAGGGTTTATGTCATTACATACATAACAAGGTGGATCTTGATTGAAAGAAAAGTTCTGATTTTACAAAAGGTGATTGAGTGATACAAACCAAGTTTCAATTCCACAAATTGTTTTAGAGAAAATTTTTAAATATCTGTTTTAACCAATTCACCCCCCCTCTTAGTTAATTGAAGTCTGTTCATTGTGTTTTCAAGAAAGAAAATAATATGTATAGAAAAAGAAAAAGATGGCCTTAATCCTGTGTCGGCCATGGCTCCATGCTCCTTGAGCTGCTATGACATCTGCAATGTAATCATCATCCTTTCCAGCCTATGCAACATCTAGAGGCAGTACCCCTGATAACCGATGTCGTATCGCTTCAAAAAAATTAAACTATGCTAATTCTGTAGCACAGGATTAACCTAGGTCGACTCAGAGACACAATCAATATGGTTCGAACTTTAATTCACTAGTAAATAATAGGGGGATCTTTATCGAATAGTTTGCATGCGATAAATGAAAATTGCAGAAAAATGTAGCAAAATAAAAACTAACATAATTGATAATAGGTATTCTAAAATAGATTAAAAAGCATCAATCCAATTCACCAAACTAAGCAATACGAATTATCATAGTTCTCAGATAATGATTTTGTTATGAAAGTTCATTCAATTTCATTAGAAGCAGTTCAATCGAATTAACCCCTAAATTAATTGAAACCACAAACCTAATTGAAATATCATCCAAATAGTATGTGATTAAAAGTCAAAATTAGGAAATGAATCGATAACCTAATCCTTTTTCAATCCTAAACATATTCATAATCATGAAAATTGAATGGAGGATTGAAGAAGAAAGTGAACATTCATACAGAAATTGAAATACCAAACCAGAACTCAAATTCTCCTTGCTTGGGCTGGATCATTGGATTGATTGATTGTTTAGCCTTCCGTGATAATCATCAATGAAAGCCCCACAAAATTAGTGCAAGAAAATGAAAGAACAGAAATGAAAATGAAGAACAGTGAAGAACAATGAAGAATAGTTGAGCGAAAATAAGAGAAATTGTTTTAATTCTAAAAACTTCTAAAAGTCACTAAAAAATATGTTTGTGCTAAAATGAAGTGTGTCTATACAAATAAATAAAATCACTAAAATATAGTAACTGAGTTAGTAGGAAAGGATGAGCCATAATTAAGCCCAACTAATCTAACTAATTACACCAATTTCGCAGCCCAAAATTCAAGTGCAGTGGTTCTGACTTCCAAGCCTAAAATGGCCCTCAAAATGATAGAATTGGCCTTGGCTTATCTGTGTTAAACTTGTAGATCTTTTCCTTATCTTTCTAGGGACTACTCATATGTGCCATTTGGAGTTCTGTAGAGCTCTCTAGGTCCTGCACAAGGAAGATAGGTCAAGTAAGCGAAAACTCCGAAAATAAGCAACAATTATCGATTAAGCCCACTTGTTTGCCTAAGGCAAAAATTGAATTAGAATGGAAAAATAAAATTCCATGAGAAGTCAAATGAGCTAATAAGAATAGAAAAATATTAAATTAAAAATACTCAATCAACCCCGCCGAAAGAGGAAGGCCTATCCTAGGCCGAGCAACTCGCTTGAGGAAGTCTTCTAGAGTCATGACCGGCTGATGGATCATTGTTTTCTAGAGGCCATCTGTAAAGGTCAGACGAAAATAAGATAAAATTAAATTAGATTCACACAAAAGTTAAATGTTTCACAGAAATAGAGAAAAAGGGTAAGAATGTTGGGTTGCCTCCCAATAAGCATTTCTTAACGTCACTAGCTTGACAGACCAAATGCCTTCAAGGTGGCATGAAGGTCATATAGAACACATCTTCCTTGCATTTTTCTTCTTAGCTAGAGACTCCATGAAAATTATGTATCCATGGAATGACTTCCATATCATTGCAAGGGAAGTGTTGGTGATCAAGGAAAAAATGGCACTTATGGATGTATCACATTCTCCATGCCTTTCTTTCTTGTTAATCAATTGATGAGGAGAGTTATTGACTTGGATAGGGCTTTCTTCTTGAATTTCTACTTGTGAGCACTCCTCCCATTGTTGTTATGTTCTCTCCTCACTTTTATCTTTTTTTCTTCATCTTTTTCTTGTGCATCATGTTCTTCTACAAGACTCTCCTCATGTGTCGTAACCTCAACAAAATTTTCTTCCTTTGTGACCAAAAAAGACGTTTCAACCACTTGTTTTATTAGTTTACCAACTTGAATCGCCAAATTTTGAATTGAGTTTTGATTGGCTATGAAGCTAGCTTGGGAATTTTCCATGAATTGCATCAACACATTCTCAAGATTAGATATTCTTTCTTCTACATATTGATTGTAAGGGTATAACTCTTGCTCCCGCCAAGAATCTTTCATGGAGTAAAGATGACAATTATCATTGAAATGATCTCCTCCACAAAAATCACAATTGATAGGTTGTGGGTGACTGATCTCTATGAATTACATCAACAAATTATCAAGATTAGAGCTTATTTTTTTCTTCATATTGACTGTAAAGATGTAACTCTTGCTCCCACCAAGAATTTTCCATGGATTAGGTTCTTCAAAGGTTCCACCCTACAAACATAGACTCACAAAAAAAGGTAACTTTTTTTTAAATTTTTTTTAAACATTATTTTATTTTATTTTTAAAATTTTAAAAAAAGTATTTTTTTTTAAATTTTGTTAAAAAATGAATTTAAGATAAAGAAACAGATTTAAGATTAATTAAAAAAACAAATTAAGATAAAAAAGATTTAAGATGATAAAAAAACATATTTAAAATTGAAAAAAAAAAGATTTAAGATAAATGAAAAAAACATAATAAATATGTGTTGATGACTAGTTTGTTAAATGTGTGTTGAACTTATTGATTATTGAGAATGATTATGGTTATTATTACTGTTTTCTTGTTAATCATTGTATATGATGCCTATTGATCTTGTATAATAAAATCACCCTTGCAATGTTGTACTGTGTGGTTGATACCTGAGATGATCGCGAATCTTCGTTTGTAGGAGCAAATGAGCAGCAATAGGTAATACTAGAGAGAGATTGTAACACCCTGAAATTTTGATAACTGAAAATAGATGTTTGATGTATTTCTTGTATTATTTGATTAGTTTAGATTAGTTGAATTGTTATGTAAATTATCCTTGTGCAATTGTTTAGTGTGGATGTTAAGTTATGTGGAGTTTGTTTGAGTTGCGTTGAATTTGTGTGATTTTGAGTTTGACCCAAAACCTATTTTAGTAAAATTACCATTCTGGATTGGTTAACCATTGGATTTCTTTCAAATTTTAAAAATAGACTCCTAAACCACATATGTAAACTTTTGACCGTTGAGATTGTTGAAATAACATCTGAAGCATGAGAAATTAATTTTCACAGAAGCAGAAATTTTAAAATTGGATCAGCTAGCCCAAGTGAATTTTGGCATGCATTTTGGCTCGCCCAGGCGAGTCAAGTCAGTTATAAGTACGAACATCAGTGTGAAAATCACAAAATTTGGCTTTCTTCTTCCCTCAAACACCCACCCAACCTCCCACCATGATGACCACCACGAGCCACCACCGCTTGCCATTGGACCACCGCAAGGAGAGGAACCCTTTAATTGAAGCAAAATCTTCGAAACTCAACTCGAAGATTCGGTAGAGAACGGAGCCTCCAATCAATCTTTCTTGGTTTCCTTGAGGTAATCTTGGTTTCCTTTGTATTCTTCTAGCTAGTTTAAGCTTCTCTTAGTGTCTATTGGGTTTTGGGTACCGTGTTTAGGAGTTTTACACATCCTTTGAAACCCCTTTGAAAATGAGATGTTGTAAAAGACTCCTTTTTATGAAATTGATGTCATTTATGTGATCCTTGTTTAATTTTGGTCACATTGGTGTGATCATAATTTCAAAATGATGTCTTTTGATGTAAACTCCCAAAACACCGTTTAGCCCCTTTTCGATTTGAGTGGGTATTTGACCCCAAATGTTAATTTTGACCTTGCCTTTGAAATCTATACTAAATTATCTTCGATTTGGTTTATAGAGCTCTACGTTTGGACAAGCAAGCGTATTCGAAGGATCACAAAACAACACCGCTAGGCTGTAATAGGGAGAACTCCTAGTTAGGTAAGGGGAGTTTATTATTTGGTTATAGTTTTGATACCATAGTTAGGGGCCAGGGAGCCCAACTATGAAGATAACTGCTTGTCCCTGCGGTGTGCTGGTTTTCAAGAAAAACTAAGTTTTTAACTAAGGGGATGCGATGTATTTATGATTAATGTGTGCTTGCCCTGTGTGTGCTTGTTGTCAAGATAAATGATGTTTTTAACTAATGGGATACAATGTATTTATGATTGATGCGTGTTTGTCCCTGTGTGTGCTTGTTTTCAAGATAAATGATGTTTTTAACTAATGGGATGCAGTGTATTTATTTCTGATGTTGTTGATGATAGTGAAATTGAGATGTCATGGAAGTGGTTAATGCTGTTTATATGGTTTGTGATGCATAAATATGGTAACATTGATGTGACTGATAATGTTGAAAATGAGATGAAATTGATGTTCATGATGATAATGTTGAAATGAGACGAGTTTGATATGTATGATGATGATATTGAGATGATGTGATGTATTGATAATGTCATTGTGTGATGTGGATACACATGGGGGGTGCATGATGGGTTACCCTTGCAAGGAAAGATGTGTTCCTAGCTAGGTCATGCATTGATGGTGCCTATGTTTTATACTTCATATTGCATCAATGGAAATAGAACGAAGGCATGTTCATACCTGTGGGTTTCTGTGGGCTGAAAATGTAGGTACGAAGGGGCCATCGGGTTTGGAATTCCCTTGTGACTCCTGGTTGATCACCATGGGGGGGAATGGCCAGTGCACGACATGATGACCCTGATAGGCGATGAATCATTTTCCTGTGAGAGGCTATTTCCTTGGATATAATACCACATTGCATGGTGAGAGTGAAATCAGGAGCATGCATCATTCTGATCACGATTGTTTGATTTGTGAAATGAATTGGATGATTGGTTTTGTCAAGTGTGTGATGGACTGATGGGTTCTAATAATAATTGTTGTTGCTTTCCAATTGTTGTTATCTAATGCTTGTTGGTTGTATATAATAAACTCACCCTTGCATTTGTTGTACCGCGTGGTTGGTACCTGTGATGATCGCGAACCTTCGTTCGTGTGAGTAGATGAGCATCATTAGGTGACTCTAGAGGAGATTCTTTTTTCATTGGAGCCACCAAGTCGACGTGATGACGTTGGAGTTCTTTTTAGGAAAGAGTTGTGTTTTGTTGATAAATTCTTTCTTAGTTAGTTCCTTGAATTCTTTTGTTAGATATGTAAGATTCCAGGTGTAATTACATGTAAAACTGAATTAAGTACTGATATGTGAATGATATGCCCTGATTCAATATATATATATGTGTGTGTGTATGTGTGTATGTATTCAATTATGTAATTGTATCGTGTGTATGATAGTTGTATTATCGCGAAAAATTTACTATCATTTTCATAATCAAATTAATGGAGTTTTCATTAAAATTCAAAATTTGCACGATTAAGAGTTAGTGATATCGTAGCGACGAGATGGGTCGTTACAGAGATCCTTTTGTTGGAGCCGCCAAGCCGACATGGTAACATTGGAATTCATTTTGTAAAAGAGTTGAGTTTTATTATCAACTCTCTGTTAGTTGGTTCCTTGACTCTTTTTGGTTGGGCATGTAAATTCTAGCCTTAAATACTTGTAAAAACTAGGTTCAAACATGTGAATGGCATATAATGGTTCAATGATTGAAAATTTTACGTTTAAGAGTAGTGATATCGTAACGACGAGGCGGGTCGTTACATTAGTGGTAACAAAGCAGGTTGAAGCTTTTTGGCCGATGATTTGTGAGTCTGTTGTGTTTCTCTATGCACTTTGTGTATGCTTGTTGAATGTTTGATGTTTGAGTATTTGACTCTTTTATAGTTGCTTGGGTTGTTTATGTTTGAGACTTACGCACATTTTTGTTTTGCATGGGTTATGGAGATTTGTTAGTATTGTCATAATACGTTTGTATTCCTGGTGTCTGTTATACCATGAGTTTCAATGCCTTGTCATGAGCTATCAAACTGGCCATCTGGATAATTCATGAAGTGCAATGGAACGCCATGGCAAACAGTCAAGAATAAAAAGGGTAGAGAAGGAGCATTAATGTCTCAAGAGAGAACTGTTGTAGAGGGGTGATTTCTCAAGGCATTAACTCTCAAGAGTAATCAATTAGGGACTTGAGATAGGTATAAAATTGTTTTATTTCTTTATCTTGTATCCCTTCCATGTTCTTACTTCTTGGTGTGCGCAAGGAGTGATGGCTGGTAGGAATAATCGTGTGATAGCTGATGCTCTCCCAGCCTTAACCTAGGCTATGGGGAAACCTTCAAGAGGGTATTTCTGGAGAAATACTTTCTTGAAGATGTTAGAAACAAGAAGGAGATGGAATTTCCAGACCTTAAGCAAGGGAGTATGACTGTGGCTGAGTATGTAGCTAAGTTTGAAGAGTTTGGAGGTACTTTCCTCATTACCAAGGAACAGATGGTGAAAGCTCAAAATGTGTGAAGTTTCTGAATGGCTTGCGACCTGAGGTGAAGCAAGCTGTGAATTGTCAAGGTGTTTGTCAGTTCTCACTGTTGGTTAACATGTGTAGGATATGGGATTTCGTTACTTGTGCTATTCGATTCTAGTTCAACCATTCGTTTATATCTTGCTTGTGTATGAAGAAACTTAAGCTTTATGTGTCTTCTTTGAGTGATCATCTCGTGGTAGAGACCCCAACTAGTGGTTCAATTTTTACTTCTGATGTGTGTTTGAATTGCCTTGTAGAGATTTCTGGTAGAAAATTCTTTATTGATCTGATTTGTTTGCCTCTCAGCCAAATTGATGTTATTCTGGGTATGGACTAGTTATCTTCCAACCATGTCTTGCTAAATTGTTTTGATAAAACTATGGTGTTTAGTGATTCTGCAGTGAGTAAGGATATGATGTTTATCTCTGCCAACCAAATTGTGACATCTTTAAAAGAAGATGCTCAAGTGTACATGATCCTGTTTAACCTGGAAGTAGAGATCAAGGTTTCTATAGGCGACCTCCCTTTTGTTAGAGAATTTCAAGAAGTGTTTCCTAAGGATATATCAGGTTTACCGCCTAAGAGAGAGATAGAGTTTTCCATAGATTTGGTACCTGGTGTCGGACCCATATCTATAGCCCTTTATAGGATGTCTCCTATAGAGTTAGCTGAGCTTAAGAAACAATTAGAAGAGTTGTTGGATAAACAATTTGTGAGACCCAATGTGTCTCCATGGGAGCACCAGTATCGTTAGTGAAGAAGAAAGATGGAACCATGAGGTTATGTGTAGACTATCACCAGTTGAATAAGGTGATGATCAAGAACAAGTATCCTTTGCTTAGAATAGACGACCTTATGGACCAGGTGGTTGGAGCTTATGTGTTTAGCAAGATAGACCTTAGGTCAGGTTACCGTCAGATCTGAGTGAAGTCTGAGGATATTTCGAAAAGACTTCCTTAGGACCCGTTATGGTCACTACAAGTATTTAGTCATGCCCTTCGGTGTGACTAATGCCCCTGGTGTGTTTATGGATTACATGAATTGGATTTTTCACCTCTATCTCTATAGTTTTATGGTAGTATTCAGAGATGATATTTTGATATACTTTAAGACTAGAGAGGAGCATGAGAAGTACTTGAGGATTGTACTACAAACCCTTAAAGACCAACAGCTTTATGCTAAGTTATCCAAGTGTGAGTTTTGGTTAGAGAAAGTTTCTTAGACATATGATATCCCAAGGTGGTATAGTTGTAGATCCTTCTAAGGTAAAAGTTGTTCTTAAGTGGGAAAGTCCTAACTCGGTGTTTAAGATTAGAAGTTTTCTGGATTTAGCAGGATATTACTGAAGATTCATAGAAGGTTTCTCCAAGCTAGCCTTGCCTTTGACCAACTTGACTCGTAAAGTTCAAGTTTTTGTGTGAGATGCCCAGTGTGAGAATAGTTTCCAAACCCTTAAGGAAAAACTGACGACGACACCTATGTTAGTTTTGCCTAACCTAAGAGAACCATTTGAGGTGTACTGTGATGCATCAAAGATTGGTTTAGGAGGAGTGTTGATGCAGAATGGCCAAGTAGTGGTCTATGCTTCTAGACAACTCAAGACGCATGAGAGGAATTATCCTATCCATGATCTGGAGTTAGTTGCTGTAGTTTTTGCTCTTAAGATGCGAAGGCACTACCTGTTTGGCTCTAAGTTTGAAGTGTTTAGTGATCATGAAAGCCTTAAGTATTTGTTTAGTCAGAAAGAACTGAACATACATCAGAGGAGATGGTTAGAGTTTCTTAAGGACCATGATATTGGGCTTAGCTATCATCCCAGCAAAGCCAATGTAGTGGCTGATGCTTTGAGTAGGAAGTCTCTACATGTATCTGCTATGATGGTTAGGGAGTTAGATCTCTTAGAATAGTTTAGGGACGTTAGCCTTTTGTGTGAGGTTACCCCTAACAGTGTGAGATTAGGAGCTTTGAGAATTTCTAGTGAGTTGCTAGGAGAGATTAGAGAGGGTCAGAAGTCTAATCCTTTTCTGAAGACTCAGTTAGAAGCCATAGCGTCAGGAAAATATAGTAGTTTCAATGTGGGATCATATAGAGTCTTGAGACTTCAAGATAGAATCTGTGTCCCCAATGTATCTGAGCTTAGGAAGATGATCTTGGAGGAAGGTCATAGGAGCAACTTAAGCATCCATCCTGGTGCTACCAAGATGTATCAGGATCTCAAGACAATGTTTTGGTGGCCAAACCTAAAGAGAGAGGTTAGTGAGTTTGTGTATGCATGTTTAGTCTATCAGAAGGCTAAGATAGAACATCAGAGACCCTCAGGTAAATTGCAACCCTTAGAGATACCCCAGTGGAAGTGGGACAGTATCTCTATGGATTTTGTTGTAGGACTACTGTAACACCCTGGATTTCAAGTCATAGAAGAGGGACGTTTCTTTTGTGTGATATGGTGAGGGTAAAGTCAACTCTGTTGGCAGAGGTTGTTGTGCATACACGCAAAAAGGAGATGTCTTGTCAACTGCATTTATAAACAGCAGGCAGGCACAGCAGAAGCATGCTCTTCCCTTCTTCAACCTTTGTTTTTCTTCGTTCTCTCTCTAAAACTCACCCAGAAAACCTCTCGTTCTCGACCCCCTCTGTGTTACCTTTAACCCATGAGAACCACCATGGAATCCTGACGTCGAGACGGACCTCATGGTCAGAGCAGAAGTTAGAACAAACCGTTGTGAAGCTCGTGAATGAACTCCTGGTTAGGTAAGAGGAGTTTATTATGTTTGATAATAGTTTTAGGCAACATGGTCAAGGACCAGGGAGTCCAACCATGGCGATGATTGCATGTCCCTGTGTGTGTTGTTTTCCAGAAAGTTGTGCCTTTGAGTGAATGGAACGGGTTACGCTTTATGTTCGTTGGTAGGTGTTTTGTGTTGATGTTTAATGATGTTCTGGTGTGGTGGTTGATGGTGTTCTGTAAAGGGGGAGTTGATGCTGTAAGAACTCCCCGTGCATGTGTGTGAAGTTGGCATTTTGATTATGAGAAACTCCCAAGACACTTTGCAGAAGTGTTCGTGGAGGTGCCAGGTGCCGGGATGGATAGGTCGAGTTAAGCGGGTTACGTAGCATGCATGTGTGCATGCAGAACGTGACGTAGTCCTTGTTGGCGAACGTCGGCATACTGGTTCCTTACTCGGGATGATACCTTAGAGCTGTTGAGCTCAAGTTTGCTTCAAGAGAGTGAACTATCGGGTTCCCTAACTCAGATCAGCTCGTGCTTCCTCGGGTAGAGAGCCACCGGGTCCTTTACTCAGTTGGGCGATTCTCTTTAAAATTGTTAAGTTCAAGCCTTTGAATCCTTGACCGCCTTTGTCCGACTTCGACCGACCTCTTCCGACCTCGTCCGCTCTTGTCCACCTTTGTCTTCCCTTGTCCAACCTTTACCCCTTTTTGACCGCCCTTCATCGACCTTTGCAAACCTTGACCGATCTTATCCGCCTTCGTCAGACTTTGTTTGGATTCTTATCTCGAGTTAATATTGCTAGGTGCCAACCCGGACACCTAATACTTCACACTAGCTCACTTGTTTGTGGTGATTTTGGATGATGTGTAAGAGACGTATGTGTCTACTGTGATAATAATTGAGATCGACCTATGTAATGGCTTGAGATGATGTACGCATTGATAACATGGGGGGTGTATGGCAGTATCCTAGCTAGGACAAGTTGTTCCCAGGCCGGGCCATACATTGATGGTGCCTATGGTGAGCTGAATGCGAGTGGATATACATAGATACCCACGAGGGTGTATGGTAGTATCCTATCCAGGACGAGTTGATCCCAGGCCAAGCCATACATTGATGGAGCCGTGGACATATGCTATATGTAGACACGTGAGATGCCGGGACTAAGTGGTGAACCTTGCAAGGACCACGGTCAGTGCATCAATGAGCCCGTGTTGGGACGACCCTCGTTTGGGGTGAAATGTATGTACATGGGAGGGTATGGAGATCCTAGTCAGGACGGGGTTGTTCCTGTACCGAGCCATACGTTGATGGTGCTCATGAGAGACATACAACATTTCGCATGACAAAAATAGGATTGATGATTGGCTGTAAGGTATCGGGGTACTGGGGGGGCCATGTTTGTTGGGAACTCCTTCTGACACCCATTTGGCTGATCACCATGGGGGGTGCTTCCTGTGCACAACAGAGTGACCCTGACAAGCTACTGCATCATCTGACCACAGGGATAGCCTATGTAACGACCCCGTATGCATCCGGTTCATTAACATTATATTATGGTCTTAAGCGCAGAAATACTTAACATAATTAAGTAAACACAGAAGCATTAAAATAAAAAGATGTCATATTACGTCATTCAACCCAACTAAAACATTATGTATGGAATTTTGATATACATCCCGGCGTCCGGGTTTTGTCCCAAAAGATACATCATAAATAAACCCATACCGGGTTACAAAAGTATAATAAAGTTGAGTCAACCGACTCGAAAAGACCGCCTTCCAAAATTCGCTTCCTCGAACCCGGCCTCGTCCTTTTGTCTGGGATCCTCAATTATTGGCCAACTCGACCTCGGCCTACCCAGCCTATCAATTGAGATCCACCAAACAACCCCTACTCGGGTCTCTTACCCTGGACCTCGTCCCCCGCTCTTTGGCTATCACCTGCAATAAATATAATCCCCAACCGGGGTGAGATACAATCTTAGTAAACTCAGGGTTCTTGGAGACTCACCTCCCCCTGGTTCACTTCCACAGTACATAGCATTTATATAGGCATTACAATTAACATAGCTAACCTAGTCTTTTAATAAAACATAGCCATCCTGGCTTTTTAATAAAACATAGCCATCCCAGCCTTTTAATAAAACACATGGTCATCCCGACTTTCATAAACATCACATGTATATGATCACACCCACATGCCATTCCAGCACAGATATACAAGTTCACCAGTGCACATCTCATGCACAAATGTATATCACCCGTGCACATCTCATGCACTCGGACGTATATGAATTATCGAGAAGCTCATCCCGGATGAGTCTTACACTCTCATATATGGTCCGCTTCCATGGCCAGAGGACTTCCTCAATCACAATACAAACATCACAGTGCAAATCATTTACATGTATGTTTCAATCAAAAAGCAGTAACACACAATTTAAATACACGCATTGTAGCATACAATAACCATAACTCCCCAGGAGTATGGTGGAACACAATCAAGAGAGCCAACTCCCAAGAACAGAGAGCTTACCTTCTCTAATTCTAGCACCTATCCTCTCAGCCGCGTGTTTACCACCACCGATATCTTCTTTATCAAGCCCTACATCAGGAAAGAAAGATATCAAGAACGGTTCTCAACTGTTTCATGAAAAGAACCCAGTTCTTTTCCAGATCTCAACCATATACCACCAACCAGTGACGTGTAAACCCCATAAAGATCTATCTGAGCATAACAAAATACCCAAAACCCAGAAAAGTTAGCTTTCAAGGTTGAACCTTCATCACAACAACCTCCTAAGCATACTTTTCCAAAGAAACACCACCCAAAACCAACCCTAACTCATATGGGTCATTTTTCCTATTAAAACCAAACTCAAAGATACAGTGAAACTTACATATCTTACCTTAAAAACAACAAGGAAGGCTAGAGGACAACTTCTCCAAGCTTAGACGTCCTTATCGTGCCTTATACTCCTTAAAGGTTGAAACTTTAAACTTTCCTTTGGAGAAATGATCTCCTCGCCTGATGATTTTCACCAGTAACAAAGGTTGGAAACTAGTTTGTAAGATGATTCTCTTAAATCCTTACGTTGGATGTGAAGCTTTTAGGTTAAGGAAATGTTATCTAGGAAGCTTTTCTCACTTTAACAATGGAGGAAGTATGGAATAAGAGAGAGAAAGTGTTTTAGCAAAGACGGTGAAAATAAAGTTTTTACTGAAATATCTAACTCATGCATATCTTAAATATCCTGAAAATTGACACGCGTCAGATCGTACTATGAGGATCTTCCTGCGTCAAAACAACCAGCAAAGAGCCAACACGTGTCACTTGTGTAAAATGAATATGTAGAGATATTTGATTGTCGGGTTGGGTCTACTGTTTGGCAAGTCAATTTATTATACCTCATATACAGGTTACGTGTGACTACCCAAGTTCTCTAAACCCTAGTGACGCTGCCAGATTGGATATATATATATATATATATATATATATATATATATATATATTAAGAGCCAACACGTGTCACTTGTGTAAAATGAATATGTAGATATATTTGATTGTCGGGTTGGGTCTACTGTTTGGCAAGTCAATTTATTATACCTCATATACAGGTTACGTGTGACTACCCAAGTTCTCTAAACCCTAGTGACGCTGCCAGATTGGATATATATATATATATATATATATATATATATATATATATATTAAGAGCCAACACGTGTCACTTGTGTAAAATGAATATGTAGATATATTTGATTGTCGGGTTGGGTCTACTGTTTGGCAAGTCAATTTATTATACCTCATATACAGGTTACGTGTGACTACCCAAGTTCTCTAAACCCTAGTGACGCTGCCAGATTGGATATATATATATATATATATATATATATATATATATATATATTAAGAGCCAACACGTGTCACTTGTGTAAAATGAATATGTAGATATATTTGATTGTCGGGTTGGGTCTACTGTTTGGCAAGTCAATTTATTATACCTCATATACAGGTTACGTGTGACTACCCAAGTTCTCTAAACCCTAGTGACGCTGCCAGATTGGATATATATATATATATATATATATATATATATATATATATATTAAGAGCCAACACGTGTCACTTGTGTAAAATGAATATGTAGATATATTTGATTGTCGGGTTGGGTCTACTGTTTGGCAAGTCAATTTATTATACCTCATATACAGGTTACGTGTGACTACCCAAGTTCTCTAAACCCTAGTGACGCTGCCAGATTGGATATATATATATATATATATATATATATATATATATATATATTAAGAGCCAACACGTGTCACTTGTGTAAAATGAATATGTAGATATATTTGATTGTCGGGTTGGGTCTACTGTTTGGCAAGTCAATTTATTATACCTCATATACAGGTTACGTGTGACTACCCAAGTTCTCTAAACCCTAGTGACGCTGCCAGATTGGATATATATATATATATATATATATATATATATATATATATATTAAGAGCCAACACGTGTCACTTGTGTAAAATGAATATGTAGATATATTTGATTGTCGGGTTGGGTCTACTGTTTGGCAAGTCAATTTATTATACCTCATATACAGGTTACGTGTGACTACCCAAGTTCTCTAAACCCTAGTGACGCTGCCAGATTGGATATATATATATATATATATATATATATATATATATATATATTAAGAGCCAACACGTGTCACTTGTGTAAAATGAATATGTAGATATATTTGATTGTCGGGTTGGGTCTACTGTTTGGCAAGTCAATTTATTATACCTCATATACAGGTTACGTGTGACTACCCAAGTTCTCTAAACCCTAGTGACGCTGCCAGATTGGATATATATATATATATATATATATATATATATATATATATATTAAGAGCCAACACGTGTCACTTGTGTAAAATGAATATGTAGATATATTTGATTGTCGGGTTGGGTCTACTGTTTGGCAAGTCAATTTATTATACCTCATATACAGGTTACGTGTGACTACCCAAGTTCTCTAAACCCTAGTGACGCTGCCAGATTGGATATATATATATATATATATATATATATATATATATATATATTAAGAGCCAACACGTGTCACTTGTGTAAAATGAATATGTAGATATATTTGATTGTCGGGTTGGGTCTACTGTTTGGCAAGTCAATTTATTATACCTCATATACAGGTTACGTGTGACTACCCAAGTTCTCTAAACCCTAGTGACGCTGCCAGATTGGATATATATATATATATATATATATATATATATATATATATATTAAGAGCCAACACGTGTCACTTGTGTAAAATGAATATGTAGATATATTTGATTGTCGGGTTGGGTCTACTGTTTGGCAAGTCAATTTATTATACCTCATATACAGGTTACGTGTGACTACCCGAGTTCTCTAAACCCTAGTGACACTGCTAGGTTGGATTTATATTATATATATTGAGTGCAACTTCACTACCATACCCTGGGTTCCTAAGCACTCATTCCAACCACAAGGCTAAGTCCAGGTTATACAACAAGTACATATTATTTTAATCGATTACGAATGCTTATGTAATCGATTGCATAAGAACCCGTCCTTGGTACTATAGTACGTTCAAGGTTCTGCCCTCCTCCGACCTCAACCAACCTAATCCGAATTCTTACCTTGGTACTTCACAAGTCCAAGGTTCCTTTCAACCACGTCCGGGTTCCTAACCCGGTAACTCTACCAAAAGGGGTTATGAGCTCTTCCGATCTCTCTACCTGGTAGCTCTTACAAGTCACCCACATACAAGCTCTTCCGAGATCACAACTCGGTAACACATCCGAGCTCATCCGATATCACAACTCGGTCCTCAAAGAAAAGGGATACACAAGCTCTACCAAGACCACAACCTGGTCCCTCTAGGAAAAGGAATATACGATCTCAACCAAGTTCGCTACCCGGTCGTTCTTTCCTTGTCCAGGTTTTTTTCTATACATCAGCGCTTTTCTCCAAAAGTGCTATGTATGTACACCACTTACGTGGCAAAAACCCGGTCATGTACTAACCTGATCATCCTCTAATACTGCTATATACCACGATCCCAGATTTTAATAAGGTGTTATCTACACCCCATTTTTATCCGAGCTCCAGTTCACACACCCCCCTTGAGTACACCTGGTCACACAAACCTGGTTTTGAAGAGATGCTATCCACACCCCCTATTGTCCGAGTTCCAAAATGCATCCCCTTAAAGTGACAACCCGGTCATAATAACCTGGATTATCGCAGGGTCATTATAGCCTATTTTCGGGATGGTACCACATTGCATGCTGAGAGTTGAGTCAGGAGCATACATCATGCTAGGCATTATAATTTGACTTGTGGAATGTTCCTGGATGCCTATTCATGTTGGTTGCGTGTTGATATACCTAGATTTTGTGATGATAATGTGACACTTGGATTGTCTTCCTTAACTGATGTTATCTTTTGCTTGTTATTTTACATTGCTTTGTTGTACCAGGTGGTTTGGTACCTGTGATGATCGCGAACCGTGTTCACGTGAGCAGATGGGTAGCAGTAGGTGACCGGGAAGATGACCTCTTTTGTTTGGAGCCGCCAAGTAGCCAGGATGCCGATGGACTAGATCCCGGGCAAAAGTTGTATTTTGCTAATTATACCCTTTGTTTTAATGGATATACCCAGTGTTTTGCTAATTACACCCCAATGTTTCATTTCTTATTTCATTTGTAAAACACTTGTACATTTTAGACATGGATAATTGTACTTACAACTAAACCACGTTTTCTATATGCATATATTTATGAAATTGGGATGTTTTTATACGTGTCTTGTTTATGACTATGGTAGTTATGTGTTCACGAGGAAAATGTACCACCATTTTCAAAATTAAATTAAATGGATCTTTAGTTAAAACATGTTTATGGAATGATTAGGAGTTAGTGATACAGTAGCGACGTGGCGGGTCGTTACAACTACCTAGAACCCCAAGAGGTTTAGATTCTATCTGGGTTATTATTGACAGATTGACCAAATCTACTCTCTTTATCCCCATCAATATCAGGTTTTCCTTAGAGAAGTTGACCTCTCTGTATATTAGTGAGATTGTCAGATTACATGGTGTGTCGTCTAGCATAGTATCTAATAAAGATCCTAGATTCACCTCTAGGTTTTGGGAGTCTGAACAAAGCATTGGGAACCAAGCTTAGGCTAAGTTCAACCTATCACCCTCAAATCGATGGTCAGACTAAATGGACCATTCAGTCTCTATAGGACCTTTTGAGGGCGTGTGTATTAGAACAAAAGGTTGTTGGGAGAGTTTTCTACCATTTATAGGGTTCACCTATAACATTAGTTTCATTCTATCATTGACATGGCTCCCTATGAAGCTCTGTATGGTAGAAGGTTAACACCCTTGTGTTGGCTAGAACTCGGAGAGAACCTCATTTTAGGACCTGAAGTGGTACAAAAAAACCACTAAGAAGGTCAAGTTGATCCTAGAGAGAATGAGAACTGCTCAGAGTAGGCAAAAGAGTTATCAGGACAAGAGGAGGAAAGACCTGGAATTCGAGGTTGGTGATCATGTATTCTTGAGAGTCACTCTGTGTATCGGGGTTGGTCAAGCCTTGAAATCCTGAAAACTCACACCTCGTTTTACTGGTCCCTTCCAAATTCTCAAAAGAGTCGGCCCTGTGGCATATCAAATTGCATTACCCCCATCCCTTTCTAACCTCTACAATTTCTTTCATGTGTCTCAACTTCGTAAATATATCCATGATCATTCTCATGTTGTCGAATTACCTATGAGGATTGAGGATCGACGAACAAAGCACTTAAGAGGGAAAGAGATTCCCTTGGTCAAGGTGATCTGGGGAGGTACATCAGAAGAGAATGCAACATGGGAAATAGAGAATCAGATGCGAGAAGCCTATACAGCCTTCTTTGAGTCAGGTAAATTTCGGGGACGAAATTTCTAAAATGGTGGGAGAGTTGTAACGCCCTGAAATTTTGATAACTTAAAATAGATGTTTGATATATTTCTTATGTTATTTGATTAGTTTAGATTATTTGAATTGTTGTGTAAAATATCCTTGTGCAATTGCTTGGTGTGGATGTTAAGTTATGTAGAGTTTGTTTGAGCTATGTTGAGATGTGTGATTTATAGTTTGACCAAAAATCTGTTTCGGTAAAACCACGATATTGGATTTGTTAACCGTTGGATCGCCTTCACATTTTTACAGTGAGTTCACAACCTATCTCTGCATATTTTGACCGTTGGGATTTGTAAAATAAAAAATTTTGATGCCACGCTAAGCGCGACCAGCGCGATAACCGCAATTCCAGACAAAGAGGAAATTACGCTGAGCAAGACAAGTGCGCTGAGCGAGACGAGTGCGCTAAGCGAGAATTGTAGTTTATAAATACGTCCAGTGGTGTAGAAAAAGGTGTTTTCACTTATCTCTCTCTAAAATATCACCCAAAACCCTAGAGTCACCTCTTCCACCACTCGCAGCCACCGGTGACCGCCACAAGCCGCCATTTCCTGCCCTTGAACCATTGCATGGATAGGAATACTTTAATCAGAGCGGAATCTTCAAAACTCAACTCAAGGATTCAGTAGAGAACGGAGCCTCCAATCCTCTCTTCACGGTTTCTTCGAGGTAACCGTGTTTTCTATGCCTTCTCCTAGCTAGTTTGAAGCCTCTCTTGATATCTCTTGTGTTTTGGATACCGTTGTTGGGTGTTTTTATACTTCCTTTGAAAACCCTTTGAAAGTGAGATAGATAGGTAATGGGAGTTTATTGTTTGGTTACAAGTTTTTGATACCATAGTTGCAGGTCAGGGAACCCAATTATGGAGATGTATGTTTGTCCCTGTTGTGTGCTGGTTTTCAAGAAAACTATGTTTTAAACTAATGGGATGTGATATATTTATTATTGATGTATGTCTGTTCCTGTTGTGTGCTCATTTTCAAGAAAAACTGTGTTTTTAACTAATGGGATGCGATGAATTTGTTATTGATGGATAAAACTGTGAATGATGTTGTTGTAAGGATTGGATTTTTGGGAAAAGTCGTAATTACTGAGGAGACTTTGCCCAAAATTTTATAATAATTCTCCTATTTAAATTCTTTATTAAATGTTTAAATGGGCATAAGAGTGTATTTTCTATATTGGAGTCCTCCTCTTTAATTTAGAATTTTCCTAAAATACCAGTCTCGATTTAGTATGGATTGTGAATGAATGAGGTTTGTGATGTTGATTATGATATTGAAATGAGATTATGTTGATGATTATATTAATATATGATATTGATGTTTATGATGATGATGTTGAAGATATTAAAATGAAATGATATTGATGTTGTTGATGATATTGAGATTGAGATGATATTGATGTTGATGATGACATAGATGCGAGATGATGTTAATGTTGATGATGTCATTGTGATGGATGTATTTGTACATGGGGTGTAGTGACCTGTTGGATATCCCTGCGGGGAAGAGTTTATGAATTTTAAGCATTCCTGAAAAGAGAAAGGGATTGCTTAGAATTTTGATCTCTATCCATAGTCAATGCATTGATGAGCTCATGTTTGTATGTTGTGTATGTACATGGGGGGTGCATGACTTATTGGATATCCTTGTGAATAAGAGTTTATGAATTTTAAGCTTCCCTAGAGAGGGAAAAAGGATTGCTTAGAATTCCGATCTCTATCCACGGTCAGTGCATTGATGGTGCCCATGTTTCATACTTCATAATTGCATGGAAATAGAATGGTGGCAATAATTACTGCGGGTACTTGGGGGCATATCACTTTGTTTGGAACTCTCGTGACTCTAGCTGATCACCATGGGGGGGGATAGTGGCCTGTGCACGACAGGGTGACCTCGACGAGCTACTGCATCATTTTCCTAAGTGAGAGTGTCATGTGGGCATGCTTAGGCTATTTCCTGAGGAATGGTACCACATTGCATTATGAGTGTTGAGTCAGGTGCATGCATCATTTTGAGCATAATTGATCTGAATTGTGGAAAATGTTGATGACTAGTTTGTTGAGTGTGTGTTGAACTGATTGATTACTGAGAATGATTGTGGTTATCATTATTTTTTTCTTGCTAATCATTGTATCTGATGCCTATTGATCTTGTATAATAAACTCACCCTTGCAATGTTGTACTATGTGGTTGGTACCTGTGATGACTACAAACCTTCGTTCGTGGGTGCAGATGAGCAACAATAGGTAATACTGGAGAGAGATCCTTTTGTTGGACCGTCAAGCCAATGTGGTAAAGTTGGAATTCATTTTGTAAAATAGTTATGTTTTGTTATCAACTTTCTCTTAGTTGGTTCCTTAACTTTTTTTGGTTGGGCATGTAAATTTTAGGCTTAAATACATGTAAAAACTAAACTAGGTTCTGACATGTGAATGACATATAATGGTTCAATGATATACGTATATTTATTTATTTACTTACTTATGCGATGTCTAGTGAGTGTAGTTTTGTGAAAAATTTACTCTCATTTTCATAATCAAATTAAAGGAGTTTTCATTAATGATTGAAAATTATACGTTTAAGAGTAGTGATATCGTAGCGACAAGGCGGGTCGTTACAGATGCCATGAAGGATGAGATGAAATCCATGAAAGACAATCACGTTTGAGATCTTGTCGAGTTATTTGAAGGTGTGAAACCTATTGGTTGTAAATGGATATTTAATACCAAAAGGGATTCAAAAGGTAATATTGAAAGATATAAGGCTCATCTCGTCATTAAGGATTTCACTAAAAAGGAAGGCATATACTATAAATAGACTTTCTCTCTGATTTCTTAGAAAGACTCTTTTAGGATAATTATAGCACTTGTGGCTCATTTTGACTTAGAGCTACATCAGATGGATTTTAAGACAACATTTCTCAAATGGCAACATTGATGAGACAATTTATATGACACAGGCAGAAAAATTTGTTTTTGGAGATCCAAAGTCTATGGTTTGTAAGTTAAAGAAATCCATTTACAGTCTCAAACAAGCTTCTTGTCAATGGTATAACAAGTTTCATCAAATTATAATCTCTTATGGTTTTGAGGTGAACATGATGGAAGATTGTGTATATCATAAATTTAGTGGAAGTAAATTTATCTTCCTGATTTTATGTGTCGATGATATATTACTTACCACCAGCGATATAGGCTTATTACACGAAACCAAGAAATTTCTCACTAAGAATTTTGAGATGAAAGATCTTGGTGGCGCCTCTTTTTATTAGGAATATAGATACTCCAAGATCATTCTTGAGGTATTCTTGGGTTGTCACAAAAGAGCTATTGAAAAGATTTTGGAAAGATTTGTCATGAAAGATTGTGCATAAGGAGATACGCCCATATCTAAAGGAGATTCGTTTAATCTTGAACAATGTCCAAAGAATAAACTTGAGAGAATGGAAATGGAAAAGATTCCCCATGCATCAGCTGTATGAAGTCTAATGTATGCTAAAGTTTGCACTCGTCCTGACATAGCATTAGTGGGAGTATTGGGCAGATACTTAAGTAACCTAGGGATTGATCATTGGAAAGCAATTAAAAGGTTTATGAATTATTTGAAGAGAACAAAGGATTACATGCTCACATATTGGAGATCAGATGAACTAGAGATCATCGGATATACTGACTCTGATTTTGCTGGATGTCAGGATAGTAAAAGATCAACATCAGGTTATGTCTACATGTTGGCTGGAGGAACTATTTCTTGGAAGAGTGTTAAGCAGACACTTGTAGCTTCCTTTACTATGGCCACTGAATTTGTAGCTTGTTTTGAGGCATCCAACCATAGGGTATGGTTGCAAAATTTTGTCACAGGGTTGCGTATAGTAAGTGGTGTTGAAAGACCCCTAAAGATTTATTGTGAGAATAAGTCAGCAGTGTTGTACTCCAACAATAATAGAAGCTCTTCAAAATCGAAGCACATCGATATAAAGTTTCTAGTTGTTAAAGAAAGAGTTCAGAGCGGTCATATTTCCATATAACACATACAGACAAACTTCATGCTTGCGGACCCGCTTACTAAAGGCTTACACGAGCATGCTACTCATATGGGTGTTATTTTGTTTGATGACAATATGGTTTAGTAGGAGTTCTTTATGTTGGTGTTCTATGTGTAAAAACATTTATATGTTTATTTTCTGCAGAATAAAGATTTTGATGGTATTTTCCCTCTGAATGTGTAATTTTTGTGCTTGTGTTTTTGCTTTGTGTATGAAAAATATTAAGGATTAATCTCATAAAGACTAAAGAAAGACCAATAAGAAATAGGCATGGTAGGGATCACATTGCATGTAATTTCCATGCCATTCATCCATACTTAATCTATGTCGTTGAATATATTGGTGTGATGACGATGGAAGGTTTAGTTACACCTAATAGTGACAAATGCCGTCACGATCTCATATTAATATAAGAGATGAACTAGATTGTATCTGAGGAGGAATCTAAGAACAAATAGCATACAGTTGCGAACTAAGGATATATGATATAATTATCTCAGGTCAATATGTAGCCCAAGTGGGAGATTGTTAGGAAATTAAAGTTCTTGACATTATTATGTGATACATATTGTATTAATAATTACATTATGTTATTTAATATATATTGGGTAAATTAAAGTGATCAATTAAATATGTCCAAATAGATTCCTAAGTAAATATGAGATAAATGGGTGGATACCAGTGTTGGGCCAATTAGGTTTAATAAGAGCTTACTGACAAAACAATAAAGAAAAACACTATATGTAGGGTTTTGGTCCCCAATAGGTATCTTTCCCATCTAGAAAGAATAACCTCTAAAGAGTAATTTGACTGAGGAAGAATAAATCTCATAAGGAAAGGCTACAAGAACAAAAGGATAAATCACTGCTACAATGGAAACAAGTACGCTTTATTTGTTTAAGATTTCTTAATGGTCCAATATGATGTTTCTGGGATTTTATTAGGTGATGGTTTTCACCATAGAGATTTAGGAATTAATTTTTCAACACTATGTGCCTACAATTGTTTGGTGTAAGTAAAATTCTAAAAGGTCTCTACCTATAAACACTTAGTATAAGGAAAATCTTAAACGACTTATACCTACAACTACATAATGTAGATAAAACTTATAAAGATTTCTACCTACAAATATTTGGCATAGGTAAAATCCTTATAATTAAATTAATTATAAATTTAAAATATAATTTGTACATTTAAAAATATTTATACTTTGTGCAAGAACATAATTTTCCAAATGAAAAATCAGGTTATAATATTCATTTGGTAATTTCCTATTATTGGTGTCAAACTGCAATTCATAGTGCGAGAATAATTGTTTTTTTTTATTTTGACACAAACAGTAATTTGATTCTTACCATAACAATTTTATTTCTTATTATTAATAATAAAGAACATAAACAATAAAACAAAGATAGGAACACTTCCATGTTGTGTTACAATTTATTTAATATTATTATTTTATCAATCCTTTTCATTTACTTACTTTTGAAAGCAACAAGAAGAGGTCACCTTTATCGTCATTCTCTCTCTTTGGGTGTGTCCGGTTTAAAGGGTGTTGTTGTTGCCTCTTCCTTCTATTCTCATTCCCGGCATTATTGGTGCTAACGGTGGTGTTGGTAATAATCCTAGCAGTGAAGCCGATGAAGCCTGAAATCGATCTAGAGCAAGTGAGGGTTCAATACATGGATAACGCTGCCATGGATGACATCCTCAACCAGATCATCAACGGCACCGTGCTCACCGCCACAATGTACCAAGCCACTGGCACCACATCGGGATCAACCAATTTCATCAACATCGGTTAGCATCATTAATTCTTTCTCTTCTTCTTCTTAGCATGTTCTTAATTTTCTAGGGTTTCAATTTTAATACCCTTTATGTAGGTTGCTGCATTAGAATAAATTCTAATCCCTTAATTTAGTCGAGGAAATCAATAGGCATCAATTTCCACAGAATCTGCACCATTTTTTGGCAATAAGCTTACTATATAAATGTTAATTGATTAACTTACCGATGTTTTTTGAAGTGTATTATGAAAATATAAGTCTATTTAGCATATTTCATTATGTATATATTGATTGGTTATTTGGGCTAAAAATGTGTTCTAATTTTTTATTATTTTCTCTTTTGGTTCCTATTTAAAAAGTGTGTCATTCTTTGATTGTTCTTGCCTCAATTTGAAGGGTGGTGCCAATGGTGCCTTAGCTAGATTCGTCATAATAACCTAAAGACTGCTATGTTGCCTTCTATGACCAGGGGTCCACAAATTCTTCATGGCCTTTTGTCACCTTCCTTCCAAAAATGCATTAAGGTTCATCAGTCTCGACCATCACATTAAATTAAGATTAGTGGCACAAGATCCTAGGCTTAGTGGGCCGTTACCTCGATTATTCATGGGTCAAACCTCAGTCCTCGGTCCCTTGGCCTTGGTTGTAACACCCTGAAATTTTGATAACTTAAAATATATGTGTGATGTATTCCTTGTATAATTTGATTACTTTATTAATTAGGATTAATTGAAATGTTATGTGAATTATCCATTCACAATTACTTGGTGTAGATGTCAAGTTATGTAGAGTTGTTTGAGCTGCGTTGAAATTGTGTAATTTCTAGTTGACCCAAAAACTTGTTTTAGTAAAATCACCATTATGGTTTGGTTAATCGTTGGATCATCTTTAAATTATAAAGGTAGATTCCCAACCCACATATGTAACTTTTGACCTTTGGGATTGCCAAATTAATGTCTGGAACATGAGAAATTAATTTTCTCAAAGAAGCATAAATTTTAAAATTTGGTCAACTCGCCCAGGCGAATTTTGCAGGCATTTTTGCTTGCTTAGACGAGTCGAGGCGGTGTTAAATATGTACTTCAGTGTCCAAATCACGAAAATGGAGCTTCTTCTTCCCCCAAACAGCTCCCAAGCTCCCCACCTTCCTCCTCCACCAACCATGGTCGCCGGTGACCACCACGAGGCACCGTCGCTTGCTGTTGGACCACCGCATGGAGAGAAACCCTTTAATCAGAGCGAAATCTTTGAAACTCTTCTCAAAGTTTCGGTAGAGAACGGAGCCTCCAATAATCCTTTCTTGGTTTCCTTGAGGTAATCTTAGTTTCATTTGTCTTCTTCTAGCTAGTTTAAGCTTCTCTTAGTGTCTCTTGTGTTTTGGGTACCGTTGTTAGGAGTTTTACACATCCTTTGAAAACCCTTTAAAAATGAGATGTTGTAAAAGTCTCCTTTTTATGAAATTGATGTCTTTTTGTGATCCTTGTTGAACTCCGATCACATTTGTGTGATCAAAATTTCAAAATGATGTCTTTTGATGTAAACTCGTAAAACACCCTTTTAGCCCCTTTGTGATTTGAGTGGGTATTTGACCCCAAATGTTAATATTGATCTTACCTTGGAAATCTATATTAAATTGTCTTCGATTTGGTATATAGAGCTCTACGTTTGGACAAAAACACGCATATTGAAGGATCTCCAAAACAACACTGTGAGGTTTTAACAGGAGAACTCCTAGTTAGGTAAGGGGAGTTTATTATTTGGTTATAGTTTTGATACCATAGTTGGGGGCCAAGGAGTCCAACTATGAGGATATCTGTCTGTCCCTGCTGTGTGCTAGTTTTCAAGAAAAACTACGTTTTTAACTAATGGGATGCGATGTATTTATGATTGATGTGTGTTTGTTCCTGTGAGTGCTTGTTTTCAAAAAAACTGTGTTTTTAACTAATGGGATGTGATGAATTGGCTTGTTGATGGATAAACTGTGAATAATATTGTTTGTAATGATTGGATTATTGGAAAATGTCTTAATTATAGAGGAGACTCTGCCCAAAATTTTATAATATGTTTTTCTATTTAATTCTTTATTAAATTGTTAGATGGGCATAAGAATGTGTTTTATATATTGTAGTCCTCCTCTTTAATTTAGAATTTTCCTAAAAATATCAGTCTTGTGATATGATGAATTATGAATATATGAAATTTGGGTTCTCTGAAGACTTGGGGAATGTGAATCTCTGGCATATGTATTATGTATAGATGTGAAATGTGATTGCATGTGAGGTCGTTGACGATATTGAAATTGAGATAATATTGATATGCATGATGATGTTCAAATGAGATAATGTTAAGGTGGTTGATGATGTTGAAATGAGATAATATTGATATGCATGATGATGATATTGAAATGATATGATGTTGAGGTTGATAATGACATTGATGAGAGATAATGTTGATGTAAACAATGTCATTGTGTGTGGATATACATGGATACCCATGGGGGGTGTATGACAGGTTACCCTTGCGAGGAAGGATTTGTTCCTAGCCAGGTCATACATTGATGGTGCCCATGGTTGTAGGCTGTGTATGTACACGTGGGATGCAATGACCAGTTGGTTACCCTTGCGAGGATGGATTTGTTCCTAGCCACAGTTAGTGCATCGATGAGCCCACATTGGTGTTGTAAGGTCTCAGGTGTCCACGTGGCACTTTAACATTATAATGTTGTAATTACGTAAGTAGTATTCATAATTATGATAATGACCCTGTGACCAATCTGGGTTCATGTGACCGAAGTGTCATACAAAGGGGTGCAAGTATTGGAACTCGGATAAGGGAGGGGTGTAAATAGAACTTTTGCGAACCAGGATCATGCTGAGTGTGTTAGTATTTACAAGCAAACCGGGTTAGAATGTGACCAGGTTATCGCGTCTGTATCCTGGGAATGAGTGTTGTAAAGATAAGAACCCGAATAAGGAAGGAAAGAGTGACCGGGTAGCGATCCCGGATGGCTCGTGTCTTCCTTTCCTTCGAGCTATCGAGTAGTGACCTCGGACGAGCTCGTGTATCCTTTCCCTACGAGTTACCGGGTAAGCCATCGTGAACGAGGTCGGACAAGGACGGACGTCAGGGTTTACAAAGTGCCTAGGACGGGCTCCAATGTTATGCAATTGATTAAAGACACCCAATACTCATTTGATACCATGCACGTGATCCACGTTGATTACTAGGCTACTTAAGTGACACGTGTGGACTTAAGTGACGTATGCAATGTGCATTGATTCATTGGGTATATAAGTAACGTGCGTATGGGTCATTTCCTCACTTAACTCTTTTTCCTCTGTCCCTTCACCAAAAAGGCGTTCCTTCTCTCTTCCTTCTCTGTTTCTTGACGAACAAAGAAAGCTTCTGGTTTAGGATAGAGAAGGTGACCTTGAGAATGTCGGAGCTTGAGAAATGGTTCTCTAGCCTCGTTAACAACCTTAGGGGTAAGAAGCGTCGGTCCAACCTTAGAATATAACTGTAATCGTTTTTGGGTTAGTTGTGATGAACACTTTTGGGGTCCTGCATGTCGCCTGTGGGTGACTAATGATGGTAACCTGGTAATGTATCGAGTTCCTCTACATGCAACAGGTGAAAACCATTATTGATTTCTTGCATGCATGTATGTAGGGCGTGACGTTGAAGATCGTGGTGTTCAAAGTCACGAGGGTGGACGAACCAGTGAGGAACACTGGACAGGTAAGCTCCCTATTCTTGAGAGTTCTTGTTAGATATAGGGGGAGCAACTTGAAGTTTGAAGCTTAGGACTTGGAAGAATGTTTTGAGCTTTTCACATGCCTTGAAGAATGTAATTCAAATTGAAGTGTATGAAGAGGCCAATCTGTTGATCCTTGCATTGCATGCACTTAATCATTTACATGCTTAAATGTCTTCATCAAAGAATTAAAGCAATTTTTGAAAAGAACTAAATAGGCAATGTTTTTGGAAAAATGAAAAACTTACTGTTTTAATCGATTACACTACGGTTTAATCGATTATTTGCTTTCATTTTAAATCTGGAAAAGCATTGAAGAACAATTTAATCGATTACCATTTCTTGTAATCGATTACATATTGTTAAAAGAAAAAACATGCATTACTGTTTTAATCGATTACCAGTTATTGTAATCGATTACACAAGGCTTTTTAGAAAAACATGGTTTCTTGCTTTAATCGATTACCATGATTTGTAATCGATTACACAAGCTACTTCTGTAACAATTCTTTACTGCTTTAATCGATTACCGTTTGGTTTAATCAATTATTCTGTTCGTTGTTCAAACCCAAAAATCAGCATGAACACTTTAATCAATTAAGTGGCAATTTAATCGATTACACAAGGATTTTTAATCGATTATTTGGGGCGTTTAATCGATTACAGTTAGTTACAAAAAGCTGTTATAAATAGGAGTGAGGCTTGGCTTGAGATTTGACTTGAATACTTTGAATTTTTTGAATACACACAAGCCTTCACAAAGTTAGAAAGTGATTTTCTAGGTTAACTAACTTTTTGTCCCACTCTTTAATCTTCATGGGTATTGAATGATTTCTTGGCCAAGAGTTTTCAAAGAAGAATAGGAGAGCATGTTCTGAAATTCATTTTGTTCATTCAACTCTGATTGATAAACCACATGCATTCATATTCATTGGATCATCAGGTTGTTTCTCTCCATTCTATTTGGTTGTAAATTTGTTTTTGCAATTTTTGTTATTTGGTGCTATTGTAAATTGTTCTTTGAAGCTTGTACTAGAGTAGTGTTCTCTAGGGAAGAACAGAGTAGTGTTATCTGGTTCTTGTTCACTAGAAGTCTAATAGGGCTTTAGATTTCTTTCTTTATCTAGAGTTGATAAAAAGTGTTTGTAATAAAGCTTGTAAGAACTGAAATTTATAATAGTGGAACTCTAATCTAGTGTTGATTAGAGGAAACTGGATGCAGCTTCTCTTGAGAAGTGAACCAGTATAAATTCTAGTGTTAATTATCTCTCTCAATCTCTATTAGTCATCTTGTTCATTTGTTCTTGGTATTTTTATCATTACTCAACAAGTTCTGTTTTGAGCTATTGATTTCTTGAGCTGAGTGATTTGATTAATTAAAAGCATTCTTGGTTTAAAAGTGATTAAGATCCTTACTCTGATTTTATAAAGAAATTTTAAAAGACCAAGTTTTAACCAATTCACCCCTTGTTGGTTATTGTGGGTATTCCTATTGTTTTCACTTCTCTGGACTCGTTCCACCATACTCCGAGGCAGTGTGGTTGTTATATGTCATGATGCATGTATTGAGATAGGGTGTTACTGCTTTCTGTATGAGAACATGTATATGAATTGCACTATGATTGCTTTGTTGTGATATTTGAGATTATCTGGCCAGTAGAATGGACAAATATGGACTTAGAGCCATAGACGTCCACACGGAACCCAGAGGGAATGTGCCCATTAAGTTGGATGATCTTCCTCAGGGGGTGTCTGCACGAAGTCCTGGGGGAATGTGCCCATTAAGTTGGATTATCTCTCTTGTTATATCCATGTGATTGTATACATGTGATGTGTTCTTTTGTAAGCCGGGATGGCTAGCTTGTGTAATGCCGTTTTGATGCTTTGTGTCGTGGAAGTGAACCCGGGAAAGGAGAAGCCCTCCAGAATCCGGAGTTTACTGAGATTATTATCTCACCCCAGTTGGGGATTATATTGTTATTGCAGGTGATGAGCACAGGGAGGACGACAGATCCCAGGGCAAGAGGCCTGGGTAGCGAGGCAGTCCAAGGGATTCTGGACTAGAGACCAAGCCGGGACGGGTTCTTAGTGAACCTTAGTCTATTTTGGAGCATGTGGCTCTGTATTTTGTTATGTATTTTTGCATGTTTGTAACCCAGCCCTGGAGGGTACCGTACCCGGGGTCTTATAAGTTGTAAACTCATGAATTGTTACCATACATAATGCAAAGCTTTTATCTTTTGTGGATGTACGATGATGTCATTTTATTAGTTGCTTCCTTAATTATTTTTGCTATATTAATTACTGCGCTTAACGACCATAATGGAATGTTAACAACCTGGATGCATACAGGCTGTTACATTTAATGGTATCAGAGCGGTCTTTCCTAGGGGAGCATTATGTATGGTAATTTGTGGGTGATGCATATTGTTTTGGTGTTCGTTATGATTATTGCATGTGTGATCACAAGTGTGGGCCTGATCTACTCACCCTTTCGTGTAACATGCGCAGTATCATGGTGAGAACCCGAAACAATAGCGACATGCCAGACGCCAACGCACACCCAGACCAGGTGACAGCTGCCTTAGCAGCTATGCAGCAGGAGATGGCTACAAACCGGCAAGTGAACAAGGCCTTGATGCAGGCCAACGAAGTCTCGATGGCCGAGCTGAGGTCGTTGCAGAGGGAGGGCCGAGCACCCTCTCCCCTACCTACATACGAGAGTGAAGGTAGTCGTCATCACGGGGAAGGTACCCCTCATTCTGATGGACCCGTCACCATAGAGGAGGCTGGTTTCCCCAAGCTGAGGTCGAAGAGGACACGGCGGCCAGAGGGAGAATGCTTATTGCCTTCCGCAAGCATGACCTTTCGACTTTCCATGGGGGCTACGACCCAGCTGCGGCCGCCAAATGGTTGCAGGCATTAGAGAAGATCTTCATGGTGATGGAGTGCCCGGACCATCAAAGACTCATTTATGCTACGTATTTGCTTCAAGGGGACGCGCATGAGTGGTGGGTCAACACTTCCCTATTACTGAGAAACCGGGATGAGGGCATCACTTGGCAGACCTTGAAAGCCCAATTCCTAGACAGGTATTTCCCTAGGGATGCCCGGGAACAGAAGCAGGCCGAGTTCGAGGGCCTCGTCCAGGGACAGATGTCAGTGGACGAGTACTTAGCCAAATTCAATGAATTGGCTAAGTATGCTCATTTCAGAAAAGCTCTCCCTGATGCCGAGGTCCTTGCTGGCAAATTCCAGAGGGGACTTAAGGAGAGAATTGAAGAGAAAACTACTGAGAGTGGATCCCGGGATATGGGCAACTTGATGAGGCAGTGCCGCCAGGTAGAGGACATGATTAGGAGGCGCAGTGAAAGCCAGCTGAGTCCCTCAGTAAGACTGGAAAGGAGGAAGCCCGGTAATGCAGGTCCAGCCGGGAAGGGCAAGGGCCGGGGCTTGAGGGTCGTGTCTTCAACAGATCGGTTTAAGAAGAGCCCTAATCAACGTGGATCATATTGGAGACCAACCCAACCTCCTAAGTGTACTTGTGGGGCAGATCATTGGGGAGTGTGCCACTCCGATCAAATGATATTGTAACACCCTGAAAATTTACAAGTGATAGATATTTTGTGTTACTTAATTATTTAATATAATTCTTGCATATTGCTGTAAATTGTGTGCATTGGTGATTGTGCTTGAACGTAAGTCAAAATTAGTGGCTAAGATAAGTTGTTCGTACACGCAAAGTAAAAATGGTGGTGGCTCTAGATAGTTGTCTGGCCACGCAAGTTGGCAACTATGGTGGCTGTGATAGCTAGTTGATTCAAGTTGTTGGCAACTTGCCTCAGTGCTTCGTCTATAAATAAGTAGTGCAAGAAGCGGAAGCATGATTCATTCTCACTTCTGTGCGTGTTTCTCTTCTTTTCTCTCTCTAAAAACTCTTTGCACCTAGAAAATCTCTCTTCTTCCACCTTCTGTACCACTTTAACTCTCGAGAACCACCGTAGCTGCAGCGGAAAAACCTCTACATTAAGAGGAACTTGTGAACGGAGCTCAACTCTTTCCTTCCTGGTTGCTGTAAGAACTCATGTTCGAACGAAATTTACGTTAGTTTAAAAAGAAAAAAGAATCTCTGTTGAGGTAAAGGGAGTTTATTGTGTTAATAATGATTTTAGATATCATGGTTGAGATGAGATATGTATAAGTGTTCTGGTGTTATGCATGAAATAACTTGACGATGTTTTTATGGGATGTGTTTATGAAGAAGACGAATACCAGGTTGGGTAAGTCGGATTGAGCATGTCGTATATATGTAGCAAACTATTGTTTGTGAGGTCGGCTACCAAGAAGGGTTGGCCAAGATGTATATATGTGTATCACACCTTTGTTTGTGAAGTTGGCTCTCGAGATGGGTTGGCCGAGTTGGGTGGTTTATGTAGCATGCATGTGTGCATGCAAAATGTAACTTAGTCCTTGTTAGCGGACATCTATATACCAAGTTCCTTACCCGGAGTTGTTTCCTTAGAGTTGTTAGTGCTTATTTCCTTTTCTTTAGATGTGTCGTGTTCCGTCGTGTTCCTTATCCGGGGTGGTATGTTAGAGCTGTTAAGCTCAAGTTACTTCACAAAAGAAAGAAAGAGCTACCAGGTTGCTAACTCAGACGAGCTCGGGTGTTCTTGGGAAAAGAGCCATCGAGTTCCTAACTCGGATGAGCTCGGGTCTTCTCGGGGAAAGAGCCACCGGGTCATCTACTCGATTGAGTTTGTGTTCTTTCTTCTAGAACGACCAGGTTCCATACACGTGTCATCTTTCTAAAAGCTCATCATTTTTTTTAGAGAGACCGGGTTCCTTACCTGGGGTGAGTTATTCTCTTTAGAATGGCTAAGTCCAAGCCTTTTGTAAAAGAGCTACCTGGTTCCTTACTCGACAGAGCTCGCATGTTCTTGGGAAAAGAGCTACTGGGTTCCTCACTCGGCAGAGTTCGTACCTTTTATTTGTGAAATATTGGGTTCCCTTACCTGGACAATCTTGAATATTACAAAGTTCTATCTGTTATAATCAATTATAGCGCTTATGAAATCGATCACATAGTGTTGAAACCGTCCTTGGTATTTAATAGAAACCAAAGGATTCCTTTGACCGCCCTTGTCCGACCTCTACCGATCTCTTCCGACCTCGACCGCTCTTATCTACCTTTGTTCACCCTTGTCTAAATCTTGATCGATCTTTACCGACCTGGACCGACCTTGTCCGTCCTTGTCCAACCTTGTTCGGATTCTTACCTCAGTTGTTATAGCTGAATACCAACTCAAACACCTAAAACCTCACACCACTTTACTTGAATGTTTGTGAATTACGTAAGTGATTACGTTGAGATTAGCCATTGTATTGGCTTGAGTTTCAATGCGTATGTACATAGGAGATGTATAGTGACACCAGCCAAGAAGGAAGTGCTCCTATGCCGGTCTATACAGTGATGCCCATGGTGGCCCTTGTTTGGGGTAATGCGTATGTACATGGGAGATGTATAATGACACCAGCCAGGAAGGAAATGCTCATGCGCCGGTCTATACAGTGGTGCCCATGAGAGACATACTTCATGCATGACGAAAATAGGATGATTGACTGCAGAGTACGGGAAGTACTGGGGGCCATTGTTGTAGGGTTAGCCTTCTGACACCCATTTTGGCTGATCACCATAGGGGGTGAGACCCGTGCACAACAGAATGACCCCGACGTGCTATAGGAATCATTTGTACCATGGATTTGGGCTATTTTCTAGGATGGTACCACATTGCATTGATTGAGAGATGAGTCAGGAACATACATCATGACTAGTCATTGTAAGATGAATTGTGAAATGTTTTTTTTGGACGGGTTGTCCATGATTGATTGCGTTATGATATGTTTGAATATTGTTGCATCACGATGACTGAGTTGTCTTGTTACTATAACTAATGGTATTTATTAATTATTATTTTACATGATGGACTCACCTTTGCTTTGTTGTACCTTGTGATTCGGTACCTGTGATGATCACGAACCGTGTTTGTGTGAGTAGATGAACAATAGTAGGTGACCGGGAAGATGACCTATGTTGGTTGGAGCCAACGAGTAGCCGAGATGTAGATGGACTGGATCCTGGGCAAGGGTTGTATTTTTTCTAGTTACACCCCTTGTTCTAATGGCTACACCCCATCGTTTTGCTAGTTACACCCCGTCATTTAAATCCTTGTTTCTTTTGAGAATTTTGTACAATTCAGACTTGGTTATGTATAATCACTACCAACTTATGATTATTAATATACAAGTATTATGATGTATTGCATTTTTGTATATTCGAGTTTTGATTTGTGATATCGATTATACTTACGCGAAAAATTTACTACTATTTTTATAATCAACTTAAAGATATTTTCAATTACAAAATCGGGAATAAAAGCATGATTAAGAGTATGATACAGTAGCAACGAGGTGGGTCGTTACAGATATGCTTCAGGTGTGGTGAGCCCGACCACTATGCTAGAGAATGCCCGCGGACAGACAGCCAGGCAACGGTCGTTCCAGTGATGGCTACCACACCCACCACAGGCCAGATTTACACAATGGATGCCAAAGAGGCAGCCCGAGCTCCTGACTTGATCCGAGGTACGATTTCGATCAATGATTATGATGTGAGAGTCCTGTTCGACTCTAGAACTACTCACTCCTTCATTAAGGATAGTACGATCTTAGGACTGAACCTTCAGGTGTTCAGACTATGCCCTCCCATAGAGGTTACCATCACTTCTAAGGAGCAGTGCCGAGTTGATACGTACTGCCGGGAGGTGCAGTTTCTCTTTGAGGGAAAGAAGTACAGTGTTGATCTGTACTGCCTTGCGATGCCCACCCTTGAGATCATTCTTAGAATGGATTGGTTAGCTACATATGGCATCATGTTGGATTGCTACAACAAAAAAAGTCGTGGCACCTTCAAATGGGGTGAGGCCGGATTCCAATTCGCTTTACTCAGTCCTACGAGCTCGCAAGGAAATGAGGAAAATAGCACAGGGCTGTCTTTTGCTAAATGTAGTGGAGGACGGGCCGGGCGTAGACCTGTCACGGATCCCAATCATGAATGAGTTCGTTGATGTGTTTCCGGAAGAGATCACACAACTCCCACCAGACAGGGGGATTCAGTTTTCCATTGATTTGATCTTGAGCGTAGGACCCATATCCATAGCCCTGTATCGTATAGCTCCTTTGGAATTAAGAAAGCTAAAGGCACAACTTGAGGATTTATTATCCAAAGAGTTTATTAGGCCGAGTGTGTCTCCATGGGGAGCCCCAGTTATTTTCGTGAAAAAGAAGGACGGAAGTATGCGGCTATCTGTGGATTACCGGCAATTGAATAAAGTCATTGTGAAGAACAAGTATCCCTTACCCCGGATTGATGATTTATTAGATCAATTAAAGGGAGCCCGGGTATTCTCTAAGATAGACTTGCAATCTGGATACCACCAGATTCGGATTAAGTCCGAGGACATACCTAAGACCGCATTCTGGTCTCGATATGGCCATTATGAATATCAAGTCATTCCGTTCGGTCTTACGAACCCCCCCGGCGGTGTTCATGGATTATATGAACTGGGTGTTCAAACCCTTCTTGGATGAATTCGTGGTGGTGTTCATTGATGACATACTGGTCTACTCTAAGAATGAAGAGAAGCATGTCGAGCACCTCCGGACCGTTCTCTGGACTTTAAGGAACGACTAGTTGTACGCCAAGTTTTCTAAGTGTGAATTTTGGTTGTCCGAGGTGAAGTTCCTCGGCCATGTGATCTTGACAGCCAAGGTAGCAGTTAACCTCAATAAGGTTGAGGCTGTGATAACTTGGGAACGGCCCAAGAGTGTTTTCGAGATCCAGAGCTTCCTTGGACTGGCCGGGTACTATCAGAGGTTCATTCAAGGGTTCTCACAGAAGTTGTTGCCTTGACTCGCCTAACCCGGGAGGGCACTCCTTTCGTTTGGACCCTTGAGTACGAGGAATGCTTCCACAGCCTAAAGGAAAAATTGACCACAGCTCCCGTGTTAACCCTTCCTGACCCTGAAGGAAGTTTCGAGGTCTATTGTGACGCATCCGGGCATGGACTGGGATGTGTCCTGATGCAAGAGAAAAAGGTGGTTGCCTATGCTTCTCGGCAACTGAAGCCACATGAGGAGAACTACCCAACACATGATTTAGAACTTGCAGCAGTGGTCTTTGCTCTGAAAATATGGAGGCACTACCTGTATGGTGCCAAACTCGTGGTGTTTAGTGACCACAAAAGCATCAAATACTTATTTGACCAGAAGGAGCTGAACATGAGGCAAAGACGATGGATGGAGTTCCTCAAGGACTATGATTTTGAGTTAAAATACCATCCCGTAAAAGACAATGTGATGGCGAACGCCCTAAGCAGGAAGCATATGAGCATGGCTTGCTTGATGATGGCAGAATGCAAGCTGATAAAGGATTTTCGGGATATGCACATGACCGTAATCGAGGGTAACCCAGGAATCAGGGTGAATAACGAGTTGATTAGAAGGATTCGAGAAACCCAGGAAAGTGACGAAGATGTGAAGTCCCTGCTGGGACAAAGAGGCGTTTCCCGGGAAGACCATGACTTAATTTCATACCAAGGAAGGATTGTGGTACCTAAGGGGGAGTTAGTGAATACGCTCTTGTCCGAGGCTCACAAAGGCCGGTTTAGTATTCATCTCGGAGCCACCAAGATGTATCAGGACCTTAAGAGGAACTTTTGGTGGCCAGGAATGAAGAGAGACATAGCCGAGCACGTGACTAAGTGCCTAGTATGTCAGAAGGTTAAGATCGAGCATCAAAGGCCGACGGGCCTGTTACAACCCTTACCGATCCCAAAGTGGAAGTGGAATAGTATCTCCATGGACTTTGTAGTCAGGCTACCAAGGACTCAACCCGAATACGACTCCATCTGGGTGATTGTTGACAGACTAACCAAATCGGCTCACTTCTTACCTGTCTGGACTGACTATACCATAGAGAAATTGCCTTAGTTATACGTCAATGAGATAGTTAGACTGCATGGCGTCCCGTAATGCATTATCAGCGATAGAGATATGAAGTTCACCTTAAGGTTTTGGGGCGCTCTTCAGGAGGCCTTTGGAACTTAGCTGAGGCTCAGCACGGCTTATCATCCCCAAACGGATGGACAAACAGAGAGGACCATCCAAACTCTAGAAGACATGCTGAGAGCTTGCACTTTGGAACAAGGGACGAGTTGGGTTAGGTACATCCCATTGGTGGAGTTCTCGTATAATAATAGCTTCCATGCTAGCTTGGGCATGACACCCTTCGAAGCATTGTATGGACGAAGGTCCCAGACTCCAACGTGCTGGACTGAAGTAGGGGAGGGCCAACTCCTTGGACCCGAGATGGTACAGGACACATCTGAGAAAATCTGCATGATCTGGGATAAGTTGTTTCGGGCTCAAAGTCAACAGAAAACTACTATGATAGCAAGCATTGCCCACTGTAGTTTGAAGAGGGCGATCATGTATTCCTGAAACTATCTCCGATCATCGGGGTTGGACGGGCTTTGGGAGTAAGGAAACTCAGCCCGAGATACATAGGCCCTTATCAAATTCTCCAAAGAGCAGGCCCGGTGGCCTGCAAGTTAGCCTTGCCTCCCCAACTGTCCAGGCTGCACGACGTGTTTCACGTGTCTCAACTACGGAAGTATGTAGCAAACCCTTCACATGTGGTGGAGCCGGACACGGTACAGATTAAGGAGAATCTGACCTGCCCCACGCGACCAGCCCCGATTTTGGATAGAATGGAGAAGAAGATCCGAAGTAAGGCGATCCCCATAGTCAAGGTACAATGGGAAGGGAGGACTCCCGAGGAGGAGCGGGAACAGGAACTCGTGTAGCTATACCCCGAGTTGCTTGATGGGTAAGATTCCTCGAATTTTGAGGACAAAATTCTTTGAAAGGTGGAGTGAATGTAAGGTCTTGGGTGTCCACGTGGCACTTTAACGTTATAATGTTGTAATTACGTAAGTAGTATTAATAATTATGATAATGACCCAGTGACCAATCCGGGTTCGTGCGACCCGAGTGTCATACAAGGGGGTGCAAATATTGGAACTCGGATAAGGGAGGGGTGAAAATAGAACTTTTGTGAGCCGGGATCATGCTGAGTGTGTTAGTATTTACAAGGAAACTGGGTTAGAATGTGACCGGGTTATCGCGTATGTATCTTGGGAATGAGTGTTGCAAAGATAGGAACCCACAAGGAAGGAAAGAGTGACCGGGTAGCGATCCCGGATGGCTCGTGTCTTCCTTTCCTTCGAGCTACCAAGTAGCGACCTTGGACGAGCTCGTGTATCCTTTCCCTACCAGTTACCGGGTAAACAATCGCGGACGAGGTCGGACAAGGACGGACATCGGGGTTTACAAAGTGCCTAGGATGGGCTCCAACATTATGCATTGATGATGCCCATGTTTCATACTTCATTTGCATGGATGGAAATAGAATCAAGGCACACGCGTACCTGTGGATTTCAGTGGGATGAAAATGCAGGTACTAAGGGGTCATCAGGTTTGGAATTCCTTAGCGATGCTGGCTGATCACCGGGGGGGGAATGGCCAGTGCACAATAGGGTGGCCCTGATAGGCGGTGAATCATTTTTCCTATGAGAGGCTATTTCTGGGATATGGTACCACATTGCATGTTTATAGATGAGTCAAGTGCATGCATCATTCTATACATGATTGTTTGAGTTGTGAAATGCATTGGATGATTGGTTTGTTAAGTGTGTATTGGAATCATGGATTTTTGTTAATGATTGTGGTGGGTAATGTTGTTTCCTTCCCCATTGCTGCTATTTGATGTTTGTTGGTTTTATATAATAAAATCACCCTTGCATTTGTTGTACCGTGTGGTTGGTACCTGTGATGATCGCGAACTTTCATTCGTGTGAGCAGATGAGCTGCAGTAGGTGACCTTGGAGGGAGATCTTCTTTTTGGTCGGAGCCACCAAGCCGATGTGATGACGTTGGATTTACTTTTGGAGAAAGAGTTGTGTTTTGTTAATCAACTATTTCTTAGTTAGTTCTTTAGCTTTTTGTTAGATATGTAATTTAGATGTATATGCATGTAAAACGAAAGGAAGTTCTAACATGTGGATGACATATACTGATTTAATATATATATATATATATAGGTATATAGGTATTTAATTATGTAACTACAATATGTGTGTGATAATTGTATTATCGTGAAAAATTTGCTACTATTTTCATAATCATAATAATGAAGTTTTTATTTAAAATTTGAAAATTTACCCGATTAGAGTTAGTGATATAGTAGCGACGAGGCATGTCATTAAATCGATAAGATGGTTCCCAGTTTCTCAATCGTCAAACCTAAAAGACGAAGGAGATTACTCAATTGAACATCCACTAAAATTGAAAATCAGATGACAGATACCTCTGCTGCAGAAGCTAGGAAAGGAAAGGATATCCAAGGTATACCCCTACTGATAGATACCTCTTTTGCTTTTAGCTTTAACTCTCTTCTCACAGTTGCAACCCTTGGATGTTGTAGGCACTTCAACATGGTTTAGATGGTATAGTTATGAAAGTTGAAGATGTTGAGCCTATTCTTGTGCTAAAGGTATTATGTACCTAGACGAGACCTCTTCAGTAATGAGGCTTGACCTCTTATTTCAATTGGAAAATTTCAAGAATATTTTGACAGAAGAATGGAAGAAAGCAATCTACCGAGCTTGACCAAAGCCACTGTAACACATATTCAAGTGGTTGGAATGGGTGATCGTGTTTGTGTAGATTTCTGCAGTCTCATGAGACCTGGTGAAGGACTTCCCGTATGTATTTGTTTCCTCTGCAATAGTTAAATTATTTCTTTGCTAATATAGTTAAGTTGCCATTCTTATTGTCCTAATATTTTCAAAAAGTTGGATCTTTTGCCAGAGGATTATTTCTTATTCACTCGAAATGCTTGGAGTCATTTATAATCATTTTAAAGTATATTTATTTCTATTGGATGTAAATATTTTTTTATTAATAAGGCAACTTTGCTTTGCACTAAATCAGGATTCATTTACTTTGGAAGCAGATTTTGGCCAAGTTTTTAATATAGAAGAACATTACTCGTGATCATTTTTTTCCTTTTATTTTTCATGAATGTTGAACATGTTCAAGAAGTAGTGTCACTACTAGAAAAGGTGCATTTTACGACAGCCATTTAAAGTCGGTTGTCGCGGAATCGATGTAGTTTGGAGGGTGGTGGCAATTTTGTAATTAAATGAACATTTCGAAGACGGTTGTTAGCATAACCCGTCTTTGTATTGGCAAAACTACAACGGTTATCATTTAACCGTCTTCTTTTCCTGACCGTCCTGGAAATTTTTTAAAAAAACGACGACGTTTTGCTTTAACAGTATAATTAAACTCATTTTGCTTTGTTAACATAACCCGTCTTCGTTTTGCTTTGTATTGGCACATTTACAAACTCATTTTGGTGCCCTAGCTACACACTCCTCCAAATTAAACTCCAACGGTGTTCTCCCTCTCCGACAAGCGCACTCAATCTCTCACCCCCTGACCGTCGTGGCCTCCGTGTTTCTGTTGAAGTGAGCCTCCGGTGTCGTGGCCTCTGTCTCAGCCTCATTGGCCGGTTCATCTGCAGCTTCCGCGTGTCGTTTCGACCTGGTGTGGTGCAGTTGTGAAATTCGAAGTTGAGGTATGCTCGTTGTTCATGGTCCCCATGTTGCTCTCTTTTTTTAAGTTGCAAAAGAACATATTGTTTTTTTATCACTACCCCATGCTTACTGGAGTCACACACACTGGTCTGACCACAACAATTCTTCTGTCTTTCATCTTCCCTGAAAATGTCTTCACGCTTCTTCTAAAACTTTGAATGGAGAGGATAAAAAATGAAAACTTTGAAATGGGTCTTCAATTGGGTCGGTGAGATGTGTCTCTGCGTTGCAAAAATTGAAGACCAAAAAGATACCCTTTTTATGTTAATTTATGTTTTGTTTTTGTACAATACTGGCTGAAGAAGAAGAAAAGATTGAGAAAATTAGGTGAGTACATGATACATAAATATAATATGTGTGTGTGTGTTTGGAAACTCACTGAAAAGAATTAATCGTGTCAATTATGTTATTAGGCATTAGCTTTTGAATAAACTTTATAAATTAAATGAGTACTACGGTACAAAATTTCAAAACTATAACTACTAACTTTGAAATAAATGTAAAAAGTTACTTCTGGAACATAGAACCAAAGATATATGTTCACAGAAGATCATAATAACCGACACAAAGAAGACAAAGATACGAACCTATAAATTTTTCTTCTATTGAATGTGTGTAGATCGGAGTTGATGAGAAGAATGCGAATAGGGATAAGGAATCTAGAAAAGATGTTTAACATTATTATAAATTGAGGGCATGTAGATCACAGATCCAAAAGTGCGAAAAATGAAAAGGACAATTAACATGAGGGAGAACATGTAAGTATCTGTAGTTGTACCTCTAATTTTGCAATTTTTATGGAGTAACCATTTGAAGAAACATGTAAGTATTCGTAGTTGTACCTCTAATTTTCCATCTGTTTTGATCTAATTCTCTCTGTTGATCGATGAATCTTCATCTGGGTGCATCATAAGTCATTATCCAATATATTTTGTACCAATTTTAACTTATCACGTTCATAATGCAGAGTAGTTATACTTAAACAAGGGCAAATAGAAAGTTATGGAACCTATTTTTGAACCTTATTCATTTTTGTCTCACCATAAGCACAATCAATAGGCCCACCATCTATTGAAATGGAATTCTTATTATAAGCATGGACCATTCTTTTTTTGCAGCTTGTCTTTCATGAGGTTCATGCAGACTTGTCCACTTCCTTATCCACTATTTTTTTGTTGCTTTTCACATGTTGCACTAAAATTCTGGTCTGATGTATTTGATTGCCTGAAACAGCTCCTGAGCAAACTCCTATGTTCTTTATTTGCTGTTGCTGCAGTTGTTTTACAATAGAATTCATAATTGTACTAAAATATGTGGGTCATCGTCATTGATAAGAGGCATAGTCTCTTTCCTACATAGTACATACAACTATACTATTGTTATTTTCATTTTTTCTAAATTCATTGACATGGTAATACTGTAAATATTAAATATTTATGTTATGAATGGGATGACTGAGGGTGATCCCTGGCACATAAATAAGGTTGTTGTCTTGTAAGTTGAAGGCCATCATTTCAAATATTGGAAACCTCATGCAACGAATCACCATATTTTAAGGAATTGGACTGGATTACTTGTATATTTCTTTTTATACTTTTGTTTTTTCTTGTGAAGGTATACCAACATTGCCCCCAAATTTTGAGGAGGATACATGGACAAAATTGAAGTCAGCTATTCTTGCTATATTTATCAAGCAACCTGTTTCCTGTGAGTTGGAGAATCTTTATCAGGTAATCATGGAAAACCTTTGTCTTTTATTAAGTAATGGGTTTAATTTGCATAGGTTTAATTTATCTCCCTACTCATCAAACTCCAACCATGAGTCATACTGAGCTAGTGTTACAATTATTATAATTTTATATCTCTGTATCAATTGCTTTTGCTAATATATGCATACCCTCTTAGCTTCATTTTTGGTATTTTATTACCTAAATGTTATCCTTTCAGGGAATTTCAAGTTCTACACAGTCAATAGCACAGTCATCTTTGGTCATACCTGATTTGTCACAAGCCTAGTTGTTGACCTTGAAATTTTGATAGAGGTTTGTTCCTTTTGGTCATAATGTTATGGACAAACTATCCTTTTTTCCCATGCTCATTTCAAATAGACTTGTGATTTTATGGAGAATGTGCAATTATGTGATTTGTTCTTTGGTGTATCTTCTTGGTAGAGGGATGCTCATATGTTTTAGGGTCAAAGATGTTCATCCATACACTTGTTATGGGATAGGATTGTGTTTGCAGTGCGACATCTCTTTGGTGTAAGCTTGGTGGCCTTAAATTTGATATAGAAATATTTGAAATTTCTATTGTCTTTTCCATAAAACCTTTGTTAATTGGAATATATTAGTTATAGTATATGATCCACTAAATATCCTACAATAAACTTAAATATAGTACCAATACACAGCCACGGGGAGCCTAACTAACGAGTGTTCCCAACATATCATTCCCAATTCCAAATTCAAAACCAATATCTTGTGTATATATAAACTACTTTTTGTAGTTAAAAGCTGACATGTATTCGTGTCATATGATGATTACAAGGCTGTGGCCTTTCATAAAATCCAGAGAAGGAAAAGGGTTAAAAAACTGCTGCAATATCCATAACTGTTAAACAAAATTTCAAACATATAATAAGCAATATATATGTAATACAACAAAAACTTGAATAACAATAATTCATCAGTTAACATTGGAAGAAACAGTTTGAGTCCAGCACCTGAGACTATCTTTTAGCAGGTGTTTTCATTGTTGAGAGCAGGAATCTTCCAATTCATGAGAGGGTTCTCTTTCTTTCTCCTTTGTTGAACCTTCCATGCTTCATAGAAGTAAGGTTTTGGATTGAGGACCCTTCAGAATCATCTTATTCCTCATTAGCCTTACCTAACCTTTGCAAGCCAGGTAGGATTGAAGGCAACCTTGAGTCCTTATCTTCCTTTGAGAAAACAAACCCCAAATCCATGAACCCTTTTAGCTCCTCAAATTGAAGGTTTGCTTAAAACTTGTATACCTTTTCTACCTCATTTCAGTCTTCTTAGGCAACCATACTAGTTGATGTTGCACCTATGGTGCTTCTAAGTCTGTGACATCTTTTGCTGAAAGAATGGTTTGAGGCTTTGGTCTAAAAACTGAGTTTATCTGAGTGATAATCATCCTTGAAGCATGTCATGGAACTCACGTGGTCACTCATGGTCCTGCTGTGACTGCTTTGGATGCCTAAAAACATTGGTTCCAAAAATTAAATTGATAGCCTTTAGATAGAGGTATGTCTTTCTCTCCGTCTTTAATATAATATTATGTATTATTTGTATTTATATTTATTTTTCATATTTTAAATATTTATAAAGAAAAAGCTATTTTAAAACAATAAATATAATTAATAAAATAAGGTAATATTTTTTTATAATTATTTATTAAAAAATAATTTCTATTTCCAAACATGCTTATGGAAACTTGTTTGAAAATTGGGGATTAGAGATGACATTTTACTTAAATTTAATGGATACTTACTATTACTAATGTCATTTCACAATTAATGGAATTTTTATTCATTAACTTAATGAAAAATGGAAATATAAGATTAGTCCAGTGACGAGGGGAGAAAAAAAGGAGAAAGAGATAGTAGATTGGGATGTCTCTCCAAACTAAAACTAATTAACATACTGCTGATTAAAAAAAAGAATTAATAAAAAATTAATCGGCAAAAGGTTCGACCATTGCGGTGCGGGGATCAGGGAGAGGAGAGAGGTGTGCTGAATGAGTGTCGTGCATTGAAGCGGAAGCACTTGTAATAATTTTTAATTTTTTTTGTTCAATTATGATAGTGCATTTTGAAAATTCTTAATTCCATTCAGAAGCTAGCTCAAGATCGAGAGTAATTCTTTCATGAACACAACGTTTAGAAAACACAACTAATTAAAAGTTTAAAATAATTTTGACATAAAATTTTCAATAGATTTTATTATTATTTTTAATTCTCTTTTACTTTTGCTCAAGAACCTATATGATGTGTCGCTAAGACTGTTGGGTGTGTCACAAAACGCAGGAATCATACTTGATGGCCTTTAAAATAATTAACAAGTATACATAAGAAATATTTTATATTTTAAATTATTATTATGATTATGATTGGAGAATTAATGATAAGAATAAAAAATTACCTGCACTCTTTTCTTGTTCCATTTCTTATTTGACACAATGAAAAAAACTGCCAATTAAAAAGAATATTGATATTTAAAAAGACGGAATTTTTTTTTCCATTATTTAATTGGAGGAATAAAATAAATAAATAGAAAGCAACAGAATTGAATCCCAAAAAAAAAAAACACTGGGCAGCTCTATAATGCTCTCTTTTGTAGGTTTCTTCTTGTCCACACGCAACCGCCCCCAGGATTGTGTTTGCAGTGTGACATCTCTTCGGTGTAAGCTTGGTGGCCTTAAATTTGATATAGAAATATTCGAAATTTCTATTGTCTTTTCCATAAAACCTTTGTTAGTGGTAGGAATAAACCCCTGATTGCCCCCTATGGCTTTGTGTACTCTATTGCCTTTTGCTTGTGGGTTGTGTTGTTATGCTTATGCTGCCTCAGTATAATAAGCTGTCTATTTGTGGTTGTATGCAATTGTGTCTTAAGGTTAGATGCTACTCTATCACTTCATTCCTTCAAATTGTGCAACCCTTTTTCATCATCATTTTTTTATATACACTACTAATACTTAATTATTAAGATGATAACATAACATGTGGATGGTGAGAAAACTTAATTACTAACCGTACTAGTACTTAATTACTAACAATTATATACTACTATATGTTAAAGAAAACTTTGACTACTGCTTTTGTAAACTAATGACTTGAATACCATGAAAACTCTTTCAAGAACATAGCTATTGCTGTGCAGCTAGCTAAGACATTGTCTTTTTAATTATAAAAATTGAATAAATATATTTTAAAAAAAATAAAAAATAAAAAACTTACATTTAAAAATTTATTTTTTCAAGTAGTTATTTGAAAATCTCTAAAAACTTCTAAAATGCAGTAAGAACAACTTAAAAATATTTATTAAATCATCAAACTAATTTTTTAGCTAACAAAAAAATTAAAAATCTAACTAAAATGGTTTTCATACATTATTATCATTCTTCTGTTTTTTTTTTCAGGAAAAAAAAAATCATTCTCCTGTTTTTTTCAACTTAACATAATTTAGTCAAACAAAAAAAGTTACTTATAATATTTTAGACTTTATTCATAGATTGTTTGAGTGGCGGTGGGACCTGGCAAGGATTACGCGTTGCGAATTGGGAGTGGGTGAGAATCTCGAGATGCGGTGGGTCCCGCACGTGTAAAACTGCGTAATATCCATTGAATATGGGACACTTGCTGCATAAGACACGTGTCGGTAAAAACCCTCGGGCTCAAGTGGTGGCGTCCTTAGCCGTACACTCACGTGTGACAGAATCCCCTGCCTCAAAAATCAAAATCCCAATGCTCATCACTCCTTTAACTATTGCTGTGCAACTAGCCCAAAATAAGTCTTCCCCCATGGCTTCCCTATCAAGAATTCTTCCATTGGCATCAACAATTTTAGCATCTAAGACATTGTCAGCACCAAGTCCATATTTTCTTACCATGCTTCCATATGCTCCTCCTGTGATGTGTCCTCCAATTCCTAAGCTCGTGCAAGTCCCTGCAGGGAAACCATGAACTGAACTCTTCTCATATATTCTGTAATACAATTCACCATTTGTGGCACCAGCTTGAACCCAAGCAGTGTTGCTTTTGATATCAACGTTGATGTCACGGAGCTTGATCAAATCAACAACTATGAAGGGGCTTTCAATTTTCGAAACGTATGAGACTCCTTCAAAGTCATGACCACCACTTAACACTCTAAGATGAATGCCAAGTTTCTTGGAGCAGATTACTGCTGCTTGGACATGGGAATCACAGGTTGGTGTGAATATGAACTTTGGTTTTGGTGCTGAAGGCACCAAAAGCCTTTGATTCTTGCCGGAGGAGTCAAGGACACTGGTGAATGAAGGACTTTTTGGTGTATAAATTAGTGAGTTAAATGGGAATGTTCTGTCCGAATTCAAGTTGAGACATTGGGCAAAATTTTCTTGGAGTGAAGCTGAATTTCCCAATGAAACTGATAATAGGAGTACTAAAAGTTGCAAGTGTGAGACCAGTGTTTTGTGCCAAAGTTGGTGTCACCAATGTTCTATATATATTTGAGCTATTGTTCCATAGTGCTACAGGGATTCTTGAGCTAAGACATACTTCATAATGACGAAATTTTTTGGCATTCATTTAGTATGAATGTTATAATTTTAATTATTGTTAGAATTTGAGATTTTTCCTTTGAAATCCAAAAACTAAATGAGTGCCCCCATGTATTGTCTCGTGGTGGTTATGACTTGCTTGAGAAGAAGCTGATGGAGGAAAAAATCAATAAACGCCAACATGATGCAAGAAATACTGAGAATTCGTCAATGGACCCTCCATCTCCAATACCCAGACATGTCAAGTGGAAGATGGCTCGCACAAAGAAATATGGCCGCATGACATCTCACACCGCAAAAGAAATTTTGGATAAAATTGTGAGCTCAAACAACCTAAGTTTGTTTTTATTGATCATGCAATCAAACTGTCTTTAATTGGTATTTTTGTAACGCCATGGTTGCAGGACTCGTTAGAAGAACAGACGACACAAGGCATCTTTCATCCGCATGGTCAAGAAGACATATTAAATGCTGCCATTGGCCGACCGGAACACCCTGGTAGGGTTCGTGTAGCTAGGATTGGTGTGACCATCAGCCAATACTTTGGACGCGTAGCACGTGCCTCAAGTTGTTCATCTGCATCCATCAACCCCGAACAGTTGGCTTGTATCATAAAAAATGTAAAGGAAGAATGCAGGAGAGAAGTTGAGGAGGAATATAACAAAAATCTTGAGAGGTTGAATCAACAATGGGAGGACAAGGTGAATGAAAAAGTGAAGGTAGCAGTAAAGGTTGAGTTAAGTCAACTAGCAACCCAACATTCACCATCGATTGAGGCAAATATACAAGAATTAGCTGCTCGTGTTAGCACAAAGGGAAGTTGTGCTGAAATCGCAGCCAATGCATCTGGTGAAGATAATGCTACTGATGCGATGCAAAGTATGGGGTTGTACATTGATTGGCATGGGTCTACAAAGCTTGTTGCGGTGGGTAAAGTTCACGACGTTCCCTCCATAATTCACAATGTCGATTACGCTGATGATGTCGCTAGAGTAAGTGTCGAAACAGTTTATGACAGTAACACGGAAGTTCCATTTCCGACATCAGAGATTAGGTATGTGAAGGATACCTTGCAGACGTTTGTGCCATGGCCCAAAATATTGATCAAACCACTATTTGAAAAGGTTTACATTTGTGTTTTATAGTAACTACATTGTTGTGTCATTGTATTTATTTGGCATCCAATACATGTGTTCATAATATGTTTGATTTGTATTACTAGGCTTCGTTGAATTCTTCAAAAACAACATAGTTGCAGTCGTACAGCGGTCCACTAAGGTGTGTGAAGTGGACCCGTTGGATGAATTGATTAAGAATGTGTACCCTGTTTACCACAAGCCTGTGCAGTTGTCTTGGATTGGAATAAAGTTTGGGATTGCAAATGTAGAAACATCCTTCTTTATAACATATTCAGATATTAATGAAATTATAGCAGGTGACAAATATTTGAACATTTCTATACTACAACTGTGGATTATGTAAGTATAGGGGCGTTAAGTGTATCTTGTACTCATTAATTTAATCAAAACGGATGAGAAATATATACCACTGACATTTTGAATTTTATCTCAAATGTTAATAATAGGTATCTGGATCAGTCGAGTACATCACTGGGGTATGGTTCTATGTATGGGTTCTTTGAGCCTCAAATGATACATAATGCAAATGATAAACGTGCTGATTGTCAACAATACATTCCAACATGGGTCAAGGAATCACAAAGACATGTGTACCTAGGAGCTTACTTGAATAAGTAAGTATGCTACATATGGTCTTGGGAAATTTAGTATATGTGTATATTTCATTGCTTATTTCGGACAAAATGCAGGGCCCATTGGCAGCTTTTTGTGCTATGTCCGTTGAACCATACAGTTGTTTGGTTTTGTTCTTTGTGTAAGAAGCCAGACATTCACATAAAAGCTGTACTTAACAAGTAAGTTCTATCTGATTCTCATATTTAAACATTTTCATGCAAATTAATCCCTGTAAGATAAATGCCATGCATTAACCTACATGTATGTCGGCTTTGGTAAATTAGTGCACTTAAGACATTGAATACCGGCGTTGATGGTAAATGTAATGTAGCTGCACCAAACTGGATTGAACTCAAGGTTAGTCATTTATTTGGCATGAATCAGTTTCAATGTGTATATATTATGGTAGCAAAAATTGTGCAACTTAAACATCCTTTTGTGTAAATATAGACCAATGTTCAAAAAGGAGGCTTTGAATGTGGGTATTACGTAATGAATTGGATGTGGAACATAGTTAGTGGGGGTTTGAAGAATGAATGGACCAAGGTATATTAACTTGAATCCATATGGGATTTAGTTTCTTTTGAAACTGTTTTAGTAAGTGTTTAACTCATAATTAACTAGTTTGTATACGTACTTATTCTTGCAGCGGTTTAGTGATGGAACAACTTTAGATGTGGAGGACATAACAAGAATAAGGAAGAAATGGGCAGCATGTTTGTTAGAATTTAAAAAACAATAACTCTAGGCAAATTGTCCTTTTTTGGGATTTGGAATGACACTATTTGTATATAATTGGCTAGTTTTATCTTTAGGTATTGCAGGATATAAAAACATATTTCGGAATGTATTGTTGTTTATTACCTTTTGTCAACAACAAAGTCCAGTATATCGTCAATTGTATTTTGTGCGGGTAATGTGGCTACTTTGCTGGTGTTTCATTAGGCGGAGGTTGAATATAGTAGTCATGGTACCCTATTTCAATGGATCCAGCGGTACATATGATGAGGTTATGGATTTTATTTTATTTTTGTTTCCAGCAACTTGTTTCATAAAAATATTTAATAGTAAGGAAAAAAGCATGTCGCACTGGCATTCTTTTTGGTGGTTTCGCTGGATGTTATGATGGTCTTAGATGCTTGTTGCAAAAATTGAGAAAGAAAGAGACACCGACTAATGCGTAAGTTGCAGCTTAAACTATTTTCTTTATTTATTCTTGTAGCAATGATAGTTTACTATCTTTTATAAAGCTTTTGTTATATTTAAATAGAAAATATATTGTTTAGCTGTTTGTGTTTGCACGTGTTGCTTATTTATGACTTTGTTTAAGGGGATGATGGTGCAGAATTTTAGCAAGTTCTATTGCTGGTCATTTTGATCCACTGGCACCTAGAGCAAGTGGTGTTAGCCAAATTAGTTTGTAATTGATTCGCAAAAAGGTCCAGTAGTGGTGCTTATTTGGATGATAAAAAATTACCTGATCAAAAAATATATGTTGATCCACAGGTCATTTTTGTGTCACAACACAATCCTTAACCACACAACCTTTCCCATTTGTAGGGTTGATACATCTTTTTGGAGGATTCTTGAACCTCCTGCATGGTGTTCCTCTCTCCTCAGTGTTTTCTTCTTTTTGTATTGATAAAAAAAAGTAGATTCAATTTTTTGCTCTGTGTTTCTCTTCCCTCCTATCAAAAATTAAAATCTTTTTCCCCTTTTCTTATCATGTTATGTAAAATAATGAATGCTATTTATCCTCTTTTTTAATTTTGTTTTAATTTTTCTTTCATTTGCAGACCCCTATTTGTACACTTATTTGGGAACAATGTCTCCTTTTGAGCATGGAGAGGTTTTCGTCTTGGATGATGGTTGTGAGATAAATAAATTAAAATTTTCTACCACGGGAATGCCGGTTATTAGTTTCTTTTTCTGGAATTCAATGGAAGGCTGAGATTGTATTTGTTACTCTTTACTAGTGACATGCCATAAGCCATCGTGTGAATCTACCCATGTTGTTTTCCCCTGTTCTTTTCATTTTCTCATTTTACTTTGAAACTAAATCTAAATTTGTGTTTTGTATGTTTATGATTTCAGTTATGGTAAAAGAGGATAGCTACAATTGTTTTTCTTTGAAGTTTTTGATTGTCATGTGTATTCTTTATTTTTGTTTGTTGAAGGTTGACCTTGATCTTGGAAACTATGAGCATTTCTTGGATATCAAATTAACTCGTGACATTAATATCACTACTGGAAAATATATATCAGGTGAGTTCATTGCCTTTAGATGTTCTCTTCTTTGTTTTTCTCAGGTGTGCCTTATCAACATTATTGTTTTGTTATTGATGTTTATAGTCTGTTATTGAGAAGGAGAGAAGAGGAGATTATCTTGGGAAGACTGTACAGGTATGTTTAATCATTATTTTTTTTACTCTTTGAAGCTATTTGTAATTGTGGTTGGTGGCTTTACTTGTGATTTTTGGGTTAATTGGTTTATTTGTAGGTTGTTCCACACATAACAGATGCTATCCAAGAGTGGATAGAACATGCAGCAAAGATACCAATTGATGGGAAAGAAGGGCCAGCTTTTGGGGCATTAAATTGGGTGGAACTATAGGTAAATAATACTCATAGAAAACTTTTAATCAACACTACGATAGAACTTGGTTTTCAGTACTATTATAATTCTATTATCCATTCAAAATTTTCCATATCTTAATTTTAAAATCATGGGTTAGGTAGAAGTAGAAAACTAGAAATTGAAAGCGACTTTTATTTAGCAAAGTGAGAGAAAATAGTATTGATATTATCGTTACTGTGAAAACTCTAGAACTTATACATTCTGAACAACCACCACCAAGCCTTTTTCCACTAGGTGGGATAGTCTATATTATTAAAATCCATTTCAAATGACTTTTCTTTCATGCAGGAGATATTAAGTCCATACCTTTTATTGAAGCACTTGGCCACTTTTCATACCGTGTAGGTAATGCCTTGTCATGCTTCAAACCTCGTACTCTATTAATTTTTATATATCAACACAAATATTGGTGTGCTTCAGTGAATCAATCTTGCTAATCTTATTTCTTTTATTTTTGTACTTTTTGTAGGCCCTGGCAACTTCTGTTTGGTTCATGTCAGCCTGGTTCCTATTCTCCATGTTGTTGGTGAACCGGTATAGTCTTTAATATGTTATAAGTGAAAACAAAGCCAACTCAACACAGTGTTCGTCAACTTAGAGGATTAGGTTTGACACCTAATATTTTTTGTTGTCGCAGTTTGAAGGTGTGTTTCTTGTCATTTTTTTTATTCTCTTGCCTCCTTGGAATAATGATTAAAATATTCACCACTACCTAGTCCAGTTTTATCAGGATACCCAGAAGGAAGTTATGGCCTTTTCGTAGTTTCCTATCTTAGTAACCTCTATTACCATAGCTCTGTAGTTAATGTTATTCGCTTATCTTCTTCCGGTAAGTCAAATTCACTGCTTCTGCTTGTCCTCCTAGGAATAGAATAGGTTGTAATTTGATTGGATCAACTAGTTAGTATCTTGTTAATTCGCACGGATATACTTTGATTGTCACGAAAATGGATCTCGTAAATCATTTTTGCTATTGTTAATGAGATTTGAATTGTTTTCCCTCATTTATTGTCCTGCAATTTTTGTTAGCGACAACTTTTTCTTTTCTTTTTTTGCTGGGGAATTGCTAGCCTCTCGTGCTGATGGTACGATCTTCGTGTGTTCAACTATGTTTTGCTTGAGTTAATGTGATTAGGCAATGTTTCATCTAAATTGGATTTAAGAGGATTAATTGTAGTTATATAATTCATTTTTGTAAAGTTCCACTGTTTTAAATATGTTTGAATGCTTCATACAAACCACTTGAATAAAGCAAGATTTAATGTGGTATGTTATAAGGTTTATTCATGTGTGATTCAATTTGTAGTTATTTGATATAGATATATAAAGAATTGTACTTATTATAAGGTATATTTGGTACGTAAAAAAACCGTATGTGTAATACAAAAAAAACACCATTTTCTAAGATGATTCTTAGATTTATAAAAAAAAAGTATACATACGCATTCTAGGACGGTTTCTAGCTAAAACTGTCTTAGAAAGTGACATTCTAAGACAGTTCTTAGTCTAGAACCATCTTAGAAAGTGACTTTCTAAGACGGTTATAGTCAGCAACCGTTTTAGAATGTTCCTTTTTTTTGCATAAGACACATTCTAAGACAGTTCTACGTACAGAACCGTCTTAGAATGTGCCTTTCTAAGACGGTTTTAGACAAGAATCGTCTTAGAATGTGTCTTATGCAAAAAAAAATTCAAAAGCCGCATTCTAAGACGGTTTTAGTTAGGAACCGTCTTAGAATGTGTCTTTTGAAAAAAAAAATTATTGCATAGGAGACATTCTAAGACGGTTCCAGACTAAAACCGTCTTAGAAAACTTTCTTTTGTAATTTTTTTTCTAAAACAGGAATTCTAAGATGGTTCCATGTTAAAAGCCCTCTTAGAAAGTGACATTCTAACACGGTTGTAGAACCGACGTAGAATGTCTTCATTTTCAACAACACCCAGGTCAAAGACGGTTGTGGAACCGATGTAGTATAGGGTAAATAACCGACGTAGAAAGCGCCGTTTGTAGTAGTCTGTCATCACAAATTGTGCGATTAATACCCTTGTAATCTGATAGCTGAAATTATTGTAACCTTGTGTGTCTCAAAAAATAATTGAATTCGGCCTATTTTAATTTCAGGTTCCTATAAATGTTGTTGGTTTGATCAGATATAGGTGGTGCCACCCCTTCTTTGGTAAAATTATTGTCCATCTCATGAATATGATTATATATATCTCACTGTTGCAGTTGTGAAAGAGTGGAGGCACTAATTTTAAATGTTTTATTCTTTTATAATTGTTTTTAATTGAGAACATGTCACTGTCAGAATGTTATTCAATGATTCAAAAATTAATGAGGTTAATTGACAGGTATGAGCTCTTCTTGCATTCCAATATGCCAAAAGTGTTAATATCAATGCACTGTTGTGCCCAAACTTGCACTAAACAATTAAATGCCTAGACAGAAAACTATGCCAGGATATATTTGAAATCCTTTATTTTCAACATATGAAGTTTGGATTGTTTCCTTTATTGAAACTCACTACACTTTTTAGTATACAAATTTATTTGTAACTTGTGTATGTCATTCCTGCAGAAACCAATAATGGAATAGGATTCTTTTACAATTTGCTATCTATTTTGGCTTACTTCCTATGTTCCCATCTTTTATATGATTACACTTGTAGATTATTCGTGAAGTGTCTTGTGGAGCTGTCAATGTGGTTGCTTTGTCTGATGAAGGCCTACTATAAGCTTGGGGTAACTCAATTATTTCAATCTTTATTTACAGCTTTCTTTTTATTATATTATTTATATATTATTTGTAAATTTTATGTCAATGATTGCCTTTATTAATTGACATGGAGGAAGGTTTATAAATTTACACAACATTTAATCTAGGGAAGTAAACTTTAGTACTTAGAAAGTGGGTTTCATGCCACCTACTAATGAGGGTTTTCTCACTGTTTTCATAAACCAAGCTACAATGAATGTGGTCAACTTGGTAGAGGTGTTACTTGTGAAGGACTACAGGGGGTTCATATTATAAGTTTCTTATGCTAAATTCCTTGATGAAGCCCCCGAGCTTGTGAAGATTTCCAAAGTGTCATGTGGGGAGTACCACACAGTAGCCATTTCTGATAAGGGCGAGGTGTAAGTGATTTGAAGGATTGAGATAGTTATAAATTCAAGCATAAGAATTGTGGTTTTCTGCATGACACATGAGGGAATCTCACTTCAGGAGACAAGATGCAGTGGAAATGTTGCATCTATTATGCAAGTTTCTATTCACTTGGCTTGGCTATACATAAAAAAAATGTTTAGTTGACTGTAGTAATACATACCTGGAGCCAATCGTGTTATATGATATTTTGAGTGTCCTTAGTTTTATGTAGGTTATGTTTGAAAATGTGTGGCAAGGTTTGTCATTCTATTGACTTGCAATCGTGGTTTTTGCTATGTTTTTTAATAGGCATAACTCCATTAAAGATCTAATGGGACAAGGCTTTCATTGTTGTTTGTTGTTGTTGTTGTATAACATATGTGCATGCATCATAATTCATAACCTTTTCCTACACCTTTTCTTAGGTGGTATCATGTGTTTTACTCCAAATCATAACCTTGGCAAGGACCATTACTTTGCTTAACAGAGTCAAATTGTAACTTTTAAGCCTCCCTTAATGGTGTTGCTATTAGGAGTTACTATTGTGATATATAACTCTTTTATGGTGGTTCTTTTTCTTCATTAATCTTGCATGTCAACAGTGAACCTAGAATTTAATAAGGGTGCTTGTGGTTGGGAGGTAAGGGGGAGGTATTAAAAGCTAGATATGTACTATTCTAAATATTTAAAAAAATTCTATTGCAATCCAATTCTATATTAGTGAACTTTATCTTGATGAATTTTTTTAGAACTTTTAGGTGTCTTCATTTCCCCTCTCATCTCTTCTACCTGGTGTAAGTGTATATTTGCATTTCATGAAAGATCTCAATCTCCATTGAGTTCCTTTTGCTTATTCGATTTATGGGTACTTCATACTTACACATATCTTTCTAGGCCTTATAAAGATTTTCTTCTGGTTTTATGTATTATCAGGTATTCATAAGCAGTATAATCAATAATTAGTTAATAAATTTAACTACTTATGATAAAACTTCATCACTTGTTATATTTGTCCTTGAATCTGGCAACTACAGATGGGGGCTAGGAAATATGGGCCAACTTGGGCATTCTTCACTCCAGTATGGGGATAAAGAGTTACTGCAAAGGGCTTAGGAAGATTATTACATCTTGAAATCAACGACAAGAGCTTACCTATAAATATATGATTGATGGGAATTCTAATATTACTTTTTTTTGTCAGGTTGCTTCTTAAACTATTTATTCCTTGCATAAGACTTCAACAAGAGATGTAAGTCATTTTTATTTTAAATTATAAATTCTAATTATATAATTGAGTAATTCCAGAAAATAGGAGCACATGATTGGTCCTATCTTATTACAAATTACAATAAAGATGAAAATTGTTATAATTTAGAAATAAAATTGAAACCAAATTGTGGCAAAAGTTGAAAAATATTAAGTTTGATGGGAAGACTAGAAAAATATATTGATTATTTATGATTCTTATAAGCTATAGTATAAAAGAAACAAATAACCTAAGTGGTGATTATAAATTGCTATCATATTTAATTTTTCTATCCATTATTACAACTTGTAAATGATTTTTAATCACATAAAACCAATTTTTTTTTATAATAAAAAAATCACATAAAACCAAGTACGTTACTTTTGATTTTGTTTATGAAATTTATCTTTCACCATAGTAGTTAATTTATGTCCTCTGCACAAGCTAATTTGCGAAGAAAAAAATATGAATGGATAGAGCATAGCTAGAATTTTATTTATTTATTACTATATAGCTTTTACCTATAGTTGAAGACTATAGGTATAAGTTGTCATCTTCTACCTACAGTTGAAGGCTGTAGGAATAAGTCCATAGCTTCTACCTATGCTTGAAGGTTATAGATAAAAGTTAATGAGTTTTACCTACACACATTGTGAATTGTAGGAACCACATTTAGTAATAGTCAAATGTAATTGTAGAAAAAAAATCTATAAGTAAAACCTATAGTGACAGACAATTATCCATCATTGTATGTCCCCTCAAAATTGACAAAGAAAATGTTTCTAAGACAAAGTTTATAATACATTTATCTACGCATTTTTAAATTTTAGTGACAGTTTTTGTATGTAGGCATAGGTCATTTTTCTTGTAGTGTCTTTTAAATTTTATTATTTATATTCCTTCTTTTTACACACAAATGAATCTCAATGATCCTTTTTTTTTTACTTCTATTGGATGTCAAATTGATAACCCCAAATGTTCACAATATTCAAATTCCTTCCATTCCTCAAATTCTTCTAATAGCCCAAACATGAGAATTTTTCTCAAATTCCATATTCTAGTTTCTTTTTTACCAAATTTTTCATATATGGATAACTCATTTGTAATATTGGGTCAAAGTAGAATGATTTTTTTCCAACAACTAGTTATGTGATATTGAGTGATGTTTATATGATAAATAGTGATGGAGATTGTTCTAATCAACATATTTAAAAAATGATATTTAATTTTGGATAGAAAATAATTCTAAAATAAACAATCTTTAAAATGCCATTGTGTAATAGGAGAATTAAAATCTCAATTATACTATTGTTAATCTATAATATATATATATATATATATATATATATATATATATATATATATATATAT